>JANAVB010032616.1:1267961-1649498 GCA_029216955.1 Iris pallida
CTAGATATAGTGTAAAGATGAAACAAATAATTTTTTTTTATAGAACAATATTAAATCATGTTCTTATAGGGTTTAAAAGTATAAACCTAAACTCCTAGAGTTACTCTATTGTACGGCACAAGATACGATATGCATACTGATATGATACACAAGCAAATGATATACGATAGATATGCGAGTTGACAACCTCAGCTCCAAGTACTTTGCCAACAACAACAAATAACTTCTTCCTTGCTGATTGTTATCATTACTCAGAAGTTCAATGCATATCAAACTGTTTCCTTTATCATCCTACGCGAAAAATAGCTCTTCGATGTTTTATTACCTAGAGGTCTTGGTATGTCAAATTTTTTTTTTTGGTCCAATCACTTTTGTTTTCTTTCTTGAATGAACTCAAGGGTTTTTTCTATTGAGCTTTTCCTTATACGTTGGCACATATAACTCAAGAATTCTCATCTATGCTAAGTTACAAATACGATGATATGATAATGTTTGGTCGGTTCTATTGTAATTTTCAGTAACTCGTGTTTCATGCCATGGGCCAACCTAGAGAGACCCAAGGGTGATTTTGTTGCTATTTTTGTTCGATCATTCACTATAATTGTCAAAGTTACATAAAAAGATTGTGTGTGGCGAATCACCCCAAATTGGGCCCGAATAGAAGCCAAAAATCAAGCACGCAAAGGGAGATTATCAGTTAAGATATTTTTTGTGTCTCAAACTTGGTTCAAACTGAAATAGAAATAGACTCATTTATGATATTTATTTACGATTCATTATAATATAATAAATGTTGGTTTTGGTCATTCTTTAAAGGGGATATTTGCTTGCTTGTAATAGAATCTGTTTTTAGTTTTTGATGCTGTAAATGGTGTTGCAGCTATTTTGCTGCAACAAAAGGAGTATTTAATTAGCTTTTCTTGCAACAAAAGAACAAAAATAGTGAACCAGCAAAACGATATAACATACCTCATTCCTTTAGGTAGACTTTGAAGAATCACAGAAATATTAATTGTCCAATTTCTTGAATATACAATATTGGTTCATCTTAGATTTTTTTGTTCATCTTAGTATTTTATTATCCAATCCTAATTTTAACTTAAACTTATTTTAATGTTGCATGCAGGTGTTTCAAGTTGCCGCTAACGTTGTTTAAATCTCCATCATTCTGTTGGATAAAAAACTTGTTGAATATGTCCAATTTTGTAAACATATATCTTTTATGGTCGAGCTAGATTTGATATAGTTTGTAACTTACGTTATATATCTCTTGATGATGTTTTTAAAAAATTTAACTTTTGGAATATGTTATTGGTGTTTAATTTATATAATTTGATGCTATGGTTAATTTAATGGCTCTCCTGGATGTTGATTGAGGCAATGTATAAAGATATTGCATCATTTATTATGTGTTTTTGTTCATTTATGAATTATATTTGTGGCTCAAAATAAAAATTGGTTGCAAAATTGAAATTAGAAAATATATGGGAACATTTTAAAGCTTTCAATTTAGCCAAAAGAATAATGTAAAACTGTTGCAATTATATAGGAACAGATGCAAAACGTTTCATAATGACATTTAGGAATGTTTGAAAGACGTCCCAAAAAACTTTAGGAACGTATTTTTATGTGTTTTCAAAAGTGAATTTTAGAAACACTTCATAGACGTCCCAAATAGATTTTTGGAACACATTATTTGGGTCCAGATTCTAATTTAGGCACGCCTTCTAACCGTTCCAAACTACAATTGGAAACGCTTTATAAATGTTCCAATAATTGCAACACCATTTTTAGGAACGATTTTTAAATGTTCCTAAAAAATAGGTACATTAAAAAACTGTTCCTAAATGCCTCGTGGGGTGGAGGGGTGGGGGGGTGGTCTGGGCAGGGGGGTTCGGGTAGGGGGTGGGGGTCGGGGCAAGGGTGGGGTGGGAGAGGGCAGGGGGTCGGGGAGGGGTGGTCTGCAGGGGTGGGGGGGGGTCTGGGCAGGGGGGTGGGGAGAGGGGGTCGGGCAGGGGTTGGGGGAGGGTCGGACAGGGGTTGGGGGGGGTCGGGACAAAGGGGGGGCAGGGGGGTGGAGAGGGGGGTCGGGCAGGGGTTGGGGGGGGTCGGGCAGGGGTTTGGGGGGTCGGGGCAGGGGGGCAGGGGGTGGGAGAGGGGGTCGGGCAGGGTTGGGGGGGTGGGGGGTCAGGGTGGGGCGTAGGAGGGACTCTGGAGTCCCCGCGCAGGAGTCCTCCTCCTCCTCTCCCCACAGACACACACACACACACGGACACACACAACACACACACGACACACACACACAGGACACACACACACATACACACACACACACACACGTACACACACGACACAGACACACGGACACAACACACACCCACATACATATATATATATATATAATATATATATATATATATTATATATAGGCATAATTTTAAGTAATTTATTAATAATATAATATATATATATATACACAGACACACGTCGTGAAGTCTAGTATATATATTTGATTAGCTAAGGTAGAAGTTTAGCCTAATTAAGGTTAGTTTTGACAGAGTTGACTTGGACTCCTAATTTGACCTAGAACTAGCCTAGTTGACCTATTTGTATTTCGATTGATATCATATGAATAGTTTGCCTATATTTGATTGTGTTGGTTTTAATGTGTGGGTAAATTAGTTTCCTTATTTTAGAGTATGACTACTAGTATGTGAGAGTAGTATATGGTTACTAGATCCTAGTGTAGAGTAGTATGTAGAGGATATGGCTACTAGTGATTATAGATATGTAGGTCCATGTTATCTGTATCGGACTATCGCTATCGGTATCGAACTATCGCTATCGGTATCGGACTATCGCTATCGGTATCGAACTATCGGTATCGATCGAACTATCGGTATCGGACTATCGCTATCGGGGACTATATCGACTATCGCTATCAGTCTCGACCGTATATACTTAGTATCGGGCGTAGCGGATTAGTATCGATCAGTATATAGGTTTGGGTTAGATCAAGGTTCAAAGTATCGGTATCGGAATAGTAGGCCGAATAGGAGGCCGAGATAGTCGAATGAGAAGAAGGAAAGAAGGAAGGAGCAGATGGGTCCAGAGCCATGGTGGAGGAGGAGAAGTAACATGAGACAGTTTCCGCCGTAACATCTCTTGGCTCTGTTAGCGACGGATGTTTTGTCGCTAATACGACGTTAATCCGTCGTACACCTCGCGGATTAGCGCGGCATAACGACGACCTGCCGTATGGGAAATCTCTGATACGCTTTTACCGACAAATTTACGACGGATTAGCGACGGATATTGCTATCAGAAAATCACTGATACGGTTTTGCCGACTCTTTAGCGACGGAGTTTTCCGTCGCTAATCCTATATCCTGAACATGTTTTGACGAAAGCTAGTCGGTAATCCGTCGCTATATATATTTAAATGCGCCGACGGTATTCCGTTGCTAAGTCGTCGCTGAGTGACGGAGTAGCGACTATGTTTTAGCGACGAGGTTATTCCCGACGCTGTTTTACCAAAATATCCGTCGGTAATCCGTCGGTATTTATTTTTGGCGACGGACTACCGACGGATAAGGCCGTCGGTAAATACATGTATTTGGTAGTGATCAACTGTCTCAGAATCGGACCAAACTTGGTACAGGACCAAAAAATGATACGGTCATTGGCGCAAGTTTCGTCTCGATCTGACGAACGTGCACAAGTACTTGAAATTTTGCACAGTGGTCGATCGGTGAATTTCGACGGATACCATCAATTCGTCGCGCACCAACGCACCAATTTGAATTTTCGTCAAAGCCCATACGTCCACGAAGCTGTTACGCACCTTTCGATGCTTTCGGTTCGCGACCACGTCGCCCGGATTGGCGGGACGCACGTCGTATCGAAGGGTTTTTCTAGTTTTTGAAAACTGTTTTTTCGTATTTTTTTTCTTGATGTTGGAACTGATATAAAAGAACATAATAATCAAGGTAAAACTAAAAGTATGGTTTCCATCATGGTTAGGTTGTCTACAAACGTGTCTAATGGATTGGATTTTGAAAATCCTAACCGTTCTGTCCACAAATATCCTTCCAAACTTGGTCTGGGTTGGGTATTAACCTGTTTTCTGTTTCCTTGAAACGGGTTTTTCTCGAGATTTCAACCTCGAATTTCTCGTTATCTGGTCTCCTAGATCAAAAACTAGTTCATAGGGGTCGAGGGCCTATATGTTGTGTTTGCAAAGTACTAATTATCTTGGACATTGGCATGGAGTGAAGGAGAACTATACCTTCAAAGTTGTGCCATTGCAACTGCTCTTGTTGCTCTGTTTTCTCTGTTCGCGTGCTGTGTCCTGTCGTGCACGTGTCCAACCATCTCTGGCAGTCGTGGCGGCGGCGGGCGGCGCGCCTAGGGTCGGAGCGTCGGCCTAGGGGGTTGGTGGCGCAGGTTCGAGGCACTAGGGTTGCTTCCTTCGATCTCCATCCTTCTCCCTATCTCTCAGTTTTGTCATTGATATATACAAAATTCGAACGGTGGGGAAGGCTCGGGCTGTGCGTTACTAGTCTTGGGCCTGGTTGCTCATGGGCTCAGCTTAGCTGGTTGGGATTTCCTTTCCTTTTTGTTTGTTTTACATAAATCACACTTATATATATATTATATATATATCTATATATATATATATATATTATATATATATATATATATATATATATATTTTCACTTATATATATATATATATATATATATATATTATATATATTATACCAATATTTCCTATAGTATAAATACTCAAAGAGTCCAAGAAATAAATTATCATATATTTTCCCTAATGTAGGCTTACACCCTGAATAAGTTCATACAAATTTATTCATAACAAATCACACGTTTTTAGTATTTATTTGTATTAATTAATATCAAAATATAATGAAGATAACAACAAGATTCACTAAACCCATAATGGTGCAAATACAATTTATATCTATCCCAGATTGTACCATGACATATTTTATACAATTATCATTGAACATCGAATAATATTGATATTTATAGATTTATCGATAAAATACTCAGAAAACATGCATTAGATCACTTGAAATGAATACGGCATAACTATACCCAAAATACATCATACGAACATCTTTGGACGTACCGCCCCGACTACATGGGCGCCTTTGCACACGTAACATCTCTACACGGGCTTGAGCTTGGTACGAGTCCAGTTTGACACAGTCGGTCTCCTAAAAATCATAATATCAATAATAAATAAATAAGTTGTTTATAGGGTCATGTCACAACTTGGCCTTGTTTTCCTAGTTAGGACACTCCTATGGCTTGGCATTCCCCTACCATGGCTAAACACTAGTCAAGCACGCTACTGCACTATCCGTGTCATGATTCCTAGTCATCTGGTACTTCAAACTCTACCATGGCTAAAGTTATCTACCGTATAATTAACTAAATAATTATTTACAAACCTAAAATCACCATTAAATAAAATAATTAAAAAAATATTCAACTTTCCGGAAGGGAGCTACAAATTTACCCACCTTAAATAATTTCGTCCTCGAATTCTAATTCATAACTATTCCTTAAAATTTCAAAGTCTACTATTACCTTAATCTCCTCAAATTTAATTTCTCCAAAAATATTTTATGACCTTCTCTAGTCATTTTATAACTCTGAATACTTGAGGACTTCTACCCACCTTTGGGCATACTACTCCTCAAATACGGTCACTAAAATCTAATATCTTCAAACTAGTTGCAAACAATCCTTCCAACAGATACCTAGGGCATACGACATCTATAATCCCTCATATATCTATAAACATCCAAATATTCTATAGTCAAGCAAGTATCTATAACAACCTAATATTTCATAGTCAAGCAATATTATACTATAGTTTAAGAATCTCTGATGAATTCTAGGCAGCACGATCATCGTCATCCTGAAATAGAAGGAACGAGAATCAATGGTACGGGAAGGCAAGTAGAAACATCGAGAACAATATGAAATTTCAAGGACGTAGTAAATTTCTAGAAGAATTTTCAAGACAGAGTGGATTGAATTTCTAAAGGTTTAGTTAGATACACAGGCTCGTATCAGTACAGTTACGTAACCGATACGATATTCTCTGACCTGTATGGCCACCAAAAAATTTGTCACGACCTGCACCCGCTTTTCGGACGCAAGCTCGTGTGTAAGCCAGCTACGTATCGAGCGGACTCCAGCCCGATTCGAATATGTAACGCTGTCAAGGCTATGATATACTACTAAATCATGGCAATGCAATCTATATCTCAATCCACAACAAGAATATAAACACGAATAAACAATTATGGGTCATGGTCTATAGTCCATTATCATATTCCGATTAGACTCCAAGATATATGATCTATAAAATAAGCAGAATATCATGGTACGGATATAAAGCACGAGATATAAAAGAATATCACTAGCAAACATGTATCATACATCGCAATCCTCTACCATCCCGCTCTGCTAACTAACTCCATGCAGTCGCTAAACCTGAAAAATTATCAGTCCTCAGAGACATAGCAAGATACATATAAACATGCCTATCTACAGTTTAATCATGCATGATAATATATAAACATGATATAACAAGGAACGACACTTAACATGGTAAAGACTACGACCAAACTGCTACAAGTGACTAACGACAAGTGGCTACTGACAAGTGACCTTGAACACGAACACTAGAACAATTACGCATAAATCAACTGCCCGATGAATAAGCGAACACGAGATCAATGGAATACAAACTCTCGTCCCAAGTGGACTCGCAGGTTTGAACTAATCACTAACCCTCGTCCCGAGTGTAGACTCTCTGGTTAGTTCTAATCACTAACCCTCATCCGATGTGGACTCTCTGGTTAGTTCTAATCACTAACCGCCCTCGTTCCGAGTGTGGACTCTCTGGTTAGTTCACGGCAAGGCACCCTCGTCCCGAGTGTGGACTCTCTGGTTCAAGTACAAGTCACACCCTCGTCCCGAGTGTGGACTCTCTGGTGCAAATAATCGACATCCTCGTCCCGAGTATGGACTCACGGATGTAAACAGATCAAGGTCCCGAGTGGACTCTCTGGTGCCAAGGAAACAATAACAAGGATTTAGCAGTTCAAGTACACGTACTTGTTCTATGACACGACTCAAGCAAGGTACTGGTGAGACAAGGTACGACTCATTCAAGACACAGTCAAGTCCAGTATAACTACACACCGTCAAGTCAAGCAAGACCATAAACTGTGAACACGGTATGTATAAACTAGATAAATCAAGTCAACAAGAAAGCTAATAATCATATAAAATCTATAAGAATAGAGTATCTATTGATATACAATAATACATGAAAACTATAAATATGGATTAAACTGTAGAGGGAGGCAAGGTATCTTGCTTGGAGTTTGCGCGCAGATCCAACAGAATATAGTCACTACTAAGCCATAAAGTCCAAATTATCACAACTGTCTTCGAAAGCTGAAATAGACATTGCCAACATTCTCAAATAGTCAAATTAGCTGAAATTGCCTGTCCTTAAGTCTAATTCTGGACACATGGGCAAAACGATAATTTGGGCAAAACGTGTCCGCCGTTGGACCCGCTTTGCACCGAAAAGCTTGCCATTGTACCAAGATATATTTTATACAATTCTCATTGAACATCGAATATATTGATATCTATAAGATTTATCGATAAAATACTCAGAAACATGCATTATCAATTGAAATAAATACGGCATAACCATACCCAAAAATACCAATACGAACGTCTTTGGACGTACCGCACGACTACATGGGCGCCTTTGCACACGTAACATCTCTACACGGGCTTGAGCTTGGTACGAGTCCAGTTTGACACAGTCGGGTCTCCTAAAAATCATAATATCAATAAATAAATAATCGTTTATAAGGTCATGTCACAACTTGGCCTAGTTTTTCTAGTTAAGACATTCCTATGGCTTGGCATTCTCCTACATGGCTAAACACTAGTCAAAGCACGCTACTGCACTATCCGTGCCATGATTCCTAGTCTCTGGTACTTCAAAACTCTACTATGGCTAAATTTATCTACCGTAATAATTAACTAATAATTATTTACAAACCTAAAAATTACCATTTAAATAAATAATTAAAAAAATTTCAAACTTTTTGGGAAGGAGAGCTACAATTTGGCAGTTTACTATGCTCTTGACAGCGTTTCGTATTCGAGTCGGGCTGGAGTCCGCTTGATGCGTAGCTGGCTTGCTCACGTTCTCGTATCCGAAAAGCGGGTGCGGATCGTGACACAAATCGTGAACAGTTTATCTTAGGCTTCTCGAAGATATGCTCATTTTGAGACAACCAGACCTCGTTTCGACCTTCCAGTCAAAAGTTATGACCCTCCAAAGTTTCAACTGACCATAAATGCAGAAGAATTGCCATTCTCCGTGTTAGAACACGAAGAATGTTAATTTTGCATAAGGGTGGCCATTCTTCGTGTTAGTAACACGGAGAATGGCATTCTCCGTCTTAATTTACACGGAGAATGGCCATTCTCTGTGTTAGTACACGGAGAATGGCATTCTCCGTCTTAATTTACACGGAGAATGGCCATTCTCCGTGCTAAATTACACGAAGAATAGCCATTTCTCCGTCTTAATTTACACGGAGAATGGCCATTCTCCGTGTAATTTAGCACGGAGAATGCATTCCAATGTTAAAACGCATGAGAATGGCCATTCTCCGTGTTAGAAACACGGAGAATGGCATTCTCCGTGTTAATTTACACGAGAATGATAATTCCCCTGTTAAAACGTAGGAGAATGACCATTCTCCGTGTAATTTAGTACGGAGAACGGCATTCTCCGTGCTAAATTACACGGAGAATGGCAATTCTCCGTGCTAAATTATACGGAGAATGGTCATTCAAATGTTAAAACACAGGAGAATGATCATTCTCCTTGTTAGAAACATGCACGAGAATGCCATTCTTCGTGTTAGTAACACGGAGAATGGCATCCTCCTTGTTAAAATACAGGAGAATGACTATTCTTCGTGTTTTTTCGACGGAGACAGTTGACATAAACCTTATTTTTTTTTTTTTTGTTTTGTGGAAAGAAATTTGACATGAATAAAGATTCAAGAGTTTTCGTTCTTCTTTCAAACGATGCTAACTCTTATGGAAAAGAAGAAAAAATATTCTCTCCATAATTGACCTAATTGTCGGAAAAGAAGAAGAAGATGAGCGATGATCGGAGTTCGACTGGAAAAAAAACACGGTGAACTACGAACGATCTTTGCAATCTCTGCTGAGATGAGAGCAATGGAATTCAGATCTCTCGTGAAGAGAGAAAAGAAGAAGAAGAAGAAGAAGAAGAAGACGAGAATCGCAATCCAAATCTGAGTTTGTGCGGAGGGGTAGTTATGGTATTAATTTTGTAAATACAGAGCATCTAAAGGGAATCTTGAAATACTTAACGTGGAGATATATATTCTGGGCATTTCATAAAACCCATCCTGCGGTGGGTTTTTTATAAAACTAACCCCGAAATTGGGTTTCTCAGCAATTTCCAGATGATATTTTACTGTGGTCTGTGATCGGACGTGACTGTACTGTCACATGGCAGCAGCTCATTGACCCTCTTACTAGCTCGGATCCGCCATCGAAAAAAAAATTTAATAGAAATCGACACGTAACAGACGACTAAACTGCAGACTAATGTTACGGACAATGTAGCTGTGTCCATTTCTTATTTAGTGAGGCTCACCATTATCTTTGATAGCTTAGTCACTCTTAGAAAAAAAATTATTTAGTGAGCCGGCTCACCACGAGGCTATGAGCTTTGCTTCGATGGCACAGCCAAAGAAAAGCAATATGCTTCAGAAACAGACTGCAATAGGCTAGTCTGGTTTGTGTAAAGGAAATCATTTCTTCGCCATAATTTTTTTTTCCTTTTAAATATTGCAATTTTAATAAAAAACGGTATTTGGAATCCCCAAAATAGTCGAAATATATAGTTTAATCTTAAAATTCGGTAATAATACAAAAAATCGAGAGAAAATATACCCATGGAGTAGGTGGAAAAACCATTTTTCTTCTATTTTTTTTTTTCTTTGAGAACCAATTTATTTTTATGTTCATTTCCTTGGAAGCCAAACACAATAAATATATGAGCGGACACCCGGGAGGAGCCAACAAGGTTCGAGTCCCCCAATTATGTGTGTACGTAAATTTTCAAAAAACACAATAAATATATGAGTTTTCTTTCCCAACACCCGGAACCAAACGTGGCCAAAGAATTTCAGAAACAATTTCCAACAGTCAAAACCTCCTACCATGCCACTGAGCCTCATTTGAGGATATTATGTTGTTGCTGTTTGCTGATACACACAAAGCGTTGTGCTCAAGCTTCGTATGAACAGGTTCCCTCATAAAATCACCTTTAACCTACTGTGAATCCAAAACTGAAAGGGAAAAAAAAAATTCATTCAACAATGTCCTATATAAAATGCTTCCTGTAGGGGCTAGAAATAACATCATCAATCACAGTCAACTAATCCATTTGTTCATGGCATACTGTTTGCCGATAAAATTAAATTACATATGAAAATGGAAGCAGATTATCTGGCAATCAATACTAACATCTATACAATAATTTATAAACACTGAAGGTTCCACCTCTGCAGAGCAGACACTCCACAATCTCTATGTTAGGCTCGCACTTCTCAGAGACCAGCAACCCGTCCTGCTGCTGCTGCTGCAAATCCTTCTCATCACTTAAGTTTATGCATGGAAAATCAATGTATAGGACTCTATACAGTAGTGCCGAAAACAAAAATATCACCAACTCCACCCCAAAGACCACCCCCCCCCCCCCCCCCCCCCCCCCCCCCCCCAAAAAAAAAAAACAAGAAATAAAAAAACAAAATAAAAAAAGGCTCTAAGAACAAACTCTGTGTTGAAAATCATATTCACGTGCTCAAGTACACCAAGCAACAACGGACATATATTACTTCCCTCAATGCCGTAATCTACTTCAAAATTCTTGAAAGCTGATACATATATCCCAGTAATGAAAAAGAAGGAAAAACTTCTACAGACAAATCAACTCGTCATTCATCTGGTCAACTAAGATCAATCATGACAAAACAATATTTAAATTATAATAACTAACAAAATGGTTATAAACTATGCAAACAGGAACTGGTGTTGCAAAGGCCAAAACATCAGTTTGGATCATGTTTTTGCTGGTTAGATCAAATATCAAAAGAAGCAAGCCACAGACACATCATTTTCTTTTTATACATGGACAAATAATAAATAAAATGGCAGTAGAGGTCAGCACCAACCAAAATAAATGGAGAATAGCGACAAGTTTCATAAAATGTGGCACTGAATTTTAAGTGTCCTGATTATTTGACCTATAGAGCAATTACTATTAAGATTATAAAGCACATTATTGTGGTAAAATAATAAGCTTACATCACCTGTTTGTGTTTGAAGACACTTTCTGTTGGAGACACTACTGTATAGTCCCATATCCGTTTTGAGAAAGGACCCTCGCTGATTGCACTTGTATATATACCTGAATACATTCGTGATTCGTATCAGGGCAATATTAATATCCCAAATTTCAATTCATCAAATTCATTTACCAAATCCCAACAAACCCTAATCCTCCTGTGGTGCTGTTTTCCAACTCAGCACTTCGTTCTCGTCACTTAAAATTTGGCTATGGAAAACCATTATATAGGACTCTAAAAAGGTTAGACGCATAGTAAAAAAACAGTCGTACAAAACAACATAAATCTCAGATTCCTTGCATCTCTGATCCAGACTATCCAAATATTTCCATTCTCTTGTTTACAACTTCGCAAATAACCCCCCCTACTAATCTCTCAATTTCCAAGTCATCAAATTCTAAAATTCCCCAAATCCCAACAAACCCTAATCCTTCTGTGCTGCTGTTTTCCAACTCGCACTTCCTTCTCCTCACTTAAATTTTGGCTATGGAAAACCATTATATAGGACTATAAAAAGGTTAGACGCATAGTAGAAAACAGTCGTACAAAACAACATAAATCTCAGATTCCTTACATCTCTGATCCAGACTATCCAAATATTTCCATTCTCTTGTTTACAACTTCGCAAATAACCCCTACTAATCTCTCAATTTCCAAGTCATCAAATTCTAAATTTCCCCAAATCCCAACAAACCCTAATCCTTCTGTGCTGCTGTTTTCCAACTCGCACTTCCTTCTCCTCACTTAAATTTTGGCTATGGAAAACCATTATATAGGACTATAAAAAGGTTAGACGCATAGTAGAAAACAGTCGTACAAAACAACATAAATCTCAGATTCCTTACATCTCTGATCCAGACTATCCAAATATTTTCATTCTCTTGTTTACAACTTCGCAAGTAACTCTTAATCACAAAATAGCTCTAAAAACAAAGTATCGGTTGAAAAGAACATCCACATGCTCTATGAAATCCCCTTTCACTTAGAGTTATCTTCGTCTCCTTGCCTTCCTCTGAGTTCATCACTGCAAAACAAGTAGAATTCACCATCCAACAACAAATTACCAACACCTAACTCAACAATTACCAACAACAAGCATAAATACCATGTCATGCGACAGCAACAATATTCTAATGCCCTTTGGGTAAGCCGTTGTAAGAGCATGTGTGGAATTGCATTCTAGTTGTACAAGTTGCAAGTATGTCAATTATAACCTAAATAAATACCCGTTAGTCAAGCTTTTAGTAGTTCAACAAACCCTCTAGAATTTCTAAATGAATCAAACAGCTCAATCTCACCACCAAATCAGTACTGAGCTACCAACAATATGATAATGATCCTACTACAAGAACTGAAGAACATTACTTAAAACCTCTGAAATTTCGGAGCAACAACAAGAACACAAATTCGAGTAAACCGAGCGATAACAGATATATTACTTCCTTGGAATCAGTAGTCTACTAGAAAATAGGCAAAACTTCTACTGACAAAACAATCAAGCGATCAACTCATCATCAAACTGGTCAGCTAAGATCAATCATCAGAAAACAATCTCTAATAATGAACAAAATGGTATTAAACTTTGTGAAATGAAACTGGTGTTACAAAGGCCAAAACAACAGTTTGAATCATGTTTTTGCCGGTTAGATCAATATAGGAAGGAAACCACAACCGAATCTTTGATTTTTCTAAATGGACAATAATAAAATAAATTGGAAGAAGTGAGTAACGACAAAACTAAATGGAGAAAAACCCATAGTTTGCAGTATCGGCTGATACAGATCCGATACGGTCAATACCAATACGGTTTAGCATGTCCCGATCCGATGCTGACCGATACCGACATTGGGGGTCTCATCTCCCGTCAATTCAGGAAATAAAATTGAACTAAAAGACCAACCAACAAGAGTGTAAAAGCATAATAAAGTTGTAAAATTATGTAAAAGAAGAAAAGTTATCTAATGCAGGTAAACAAATTGACAAGGGTGACTAATATTTCATTCAATTCCACAATTACTAAGAAACAACATAGGAAATAATTAAAACTATGCCGAAATGTATAAAATATTTTTTCTAAAATTTAATAATTTATTAATAATTATTTGCTTTCTGATACTAAAAAAAAATCCAATACTCCGATCTGAAACCTCCGATACTAGAAAGGGTCCGATCCGATACTGTGAACCTTGGAAAAACCAGAACTTTCATAAAATATGTGATATTCAATATCATGTTTATTTTAACTATAGAGCAATTATTGTTTAGATCACAAAGCACGTTCTTTTGGTACAAATTTAACAGCTTACATCACTAGTTTCTGTGTCTGAAGACACCTTCCACATCAAGGGCAAACAAGCTGAAAATTTGATAGTCAAACTAATGCATTAACATTATCAGTGTATCACAACCTACTTGCATAAACACGGACACAATATGGATTTGGGATAGGGATATGGCATTTCTAGAAATTTTGGGATAGGGATACACCATGGATACAGTTGCATATACATTTGAAAATATATTCTTATACATATTTTACATATTACATCAATAATATATATATATATATATATATATATATAAGCATATTTTTGGTAGTAACTAGATTCCAAAATATTGTAGAAAGGATTCAATGCAAAGAAATTTAACTTTCTAGTATCTCAACTATGTTTGGCATGACCACAAATATGTCAAAATTACTTTCAACTATATTTTGGATCTTGTTGGAGCCTAGTCATGGTTAGCCATATATACGAAGGAGTGTCAAAGAAGTATCGTGCCCAATACTTGTCAGATGCGGGCACCAATGTTGTAAAAATCGCTAGGCGGAGTCGGTGCGCCGGAGGGCCGACTAGCGCCTAGGGCGCCTAGACGGCGCCTAGGCGCCGATTTTTTTTTATTTTTATATATATATAATATGTATATATATATATATATATATATATATATATATATATATATATATAGGGGGGAGGAGAGAGACAGCAGATGCAGCCCTCCGCTCCCCTCTCCCCTCCGCTCCTCCTCCTCCCCTCTCCTCTCCTCCTCCCTGTCACGCCCCGATTCATAGAGTCATTTATTCACATATTTTATCTCTTGGAATCGATCGTCCTCGCTTGGGCGTGATGCCGTACAAGTCTGGTATTGTACTTGTACAAGGCAAAGATGGTACATAATCGATTATTCTTCAAATAGGAACACATCGCAGCGGCAGAAGCAGATAAATTGAATTTAATGAGGACAATCTTTCTTATTGAATAGAAGTACATCACTTCTTTATAGCAGCGGAGAAAAAGAGTAACTTGAAGCCACACAGAGATATGTAGAACTTTATTCTCTTTATTGATAATTGAAGAAGAGTACAAGACTTGTATTGAAGTACAATGATTACAGCACATCTCACTTTATATTGGAAACCAACTGAACAATGCTATACAGCTTACATTTGATATTTGGATACAATAGATTACAACTCGATATACCGACTTGGCTTACAATCTCACTGGTACAACAGATTACAATGTTCTATACATTATGCCCTTTATAAACAGAAGACATCATCTTGAACAAGGAGAGCTTCTGTATGCCCAACAAATCTTCGATGCCGCGGGACCAATCAAGCCAATCTTCGTGTGTAGAACATTCCAAGCACGAGCACCTGCCCACAAAACGTGGGTCAGCACATCATCTATGTACTGGCGAGCAGAATCCAACCCACTCGCATAAACCAACATTAAAGTGATCATTTAAGCAAGCATTTCTTAGAGTGATCTTTCTACTTGGGGCCTAACATCAGTTTACAGTTCATGGGCAATAATCAGAGTGAAGCATGTAAACATATTCTTAGTAGCATTCATGTGGACATATCATTTATCATTCTTGGTGTTATCATGCAAAGGCATCATTGAGGCATACTAGGTGTTATCATGAAAAGGCATCATTGAGGCATCGTTAACATTAACATTTTAAACATGTTATAACAGTTCTCACTTCAAACATCACTTAGCATGTATGTTGTGTTTGAGCAATGATTATAGCAAGGCATCTTTCTAGCATACTAAATGGAACAGGTTAAGCAGGCAAGTTAAACCAACTTATACAATATCACAATTATGTGATTTCTTACCGATAGCCGACTCCTCGTACCTGTATCAATTACAGGTTATCTGATATACTAACTCTGCCTGCACAAAACATTCATTAGCATGCATCCTGACTACATGGTCACTGGTATTGTTAAACCATATGGACTCTTCTCATTTCATTTCATTTTAAGATAATGCGGTCAGCATAGTAGGTGGCGAGCCTCTATGCCACCCCGCCTTATCCGTGCTCCCATAGCACTCATCATTATTTCCTCCTAGGCCGAATCGGTCCCCAGGGCCCTAGGAACCGTTCGAGAAAATTATTACTCAAACCTTGTATACAAGTTGTCCATGACCATGCGAATGCGTGTCCGACTCGATTGTGAACAAAATCGCATGGTAAAATATATTAAGGAAAGTAAAGGCAACAGTGCATCATTAGTCATAATCAATGACTTATTCATTTCATCATTACCATCATTTCATTTGGTGATCTCAATGATCCCAGCTTTATCATTTCTCATTGATTGCTTCATTGCAACATATCTCATATCATTCCTTTCTTAAGAGGAACTTAACAAGCATTCATTTCTTATAAGGGACAGGCAGCATTTCGTATTCTTGCAACCGTTATAGAGAGAGTACATGATTCTAGTATTTCATTCAGTTCATTGGGTCGATAGCACAGCCAGTTCATTTCTTATTCTATCATTCACAAGGCATCCCATTAATCAAGTGTTTTATCGTTTCAGCAGCATTAAGCATAAGGGGCAATGTTATCAATTCATTCTCAGGCCTCAAGTCACATTAGCAGTTCAATGTGTTGTACATTTCAATAATTATCAACATAGACATCTCTATTACTCAGCAACTAACATATGGGACATTTAGGGACAGTTCATAGCCTTTCAATACTTCATTTATTAAGCATGAAGGAGTAAGGAGGAGGAAGGACAGTTCCACTCACCCATAATTCCACTAAGCGTAGCTCCACCAGCAAGCCACGTTCCAATACCCATTCCGTCTAGCCAGCTAAGTGAGATTGCATCAGTCTCAATTCTCCTGATTTCCAACTTGAGTTACGGTCCAATATTCTGATCCCATCTAATAAGCCAACCAAATGCCTCGTGCGGAGCGGGGCATTACATAATATACCACTCAGAAAAAGTTTCGTCCTCGAAACTTAAGGAAATAACTCTTCTACTAGATTCACTTAGTCACAACGAGTTATTCATTCAGCTTCAATTCAATATTGATTTCAGCCCACTCGGTCATTTCAAAATAGATATTCAACTGTATCATTTTAATCCATAAACGATTCCATCCATCTTTCTCTTTTTCCGAATACTTGCAACATCTCATTGATTCACCAATATTTTCCTTGCATTCTATCTTGGTCGCAATACATCACTTCGTTTGGATTCATACACATATTTCAGGCGTCCCCAAAACATATGCATTTCAGCCAAAGTCCGTGCTAGTACAATAAATTCTTCCCATAATGTTATCTCAGTCGCAACCTATCACTTCGGCTGGATCCATACACATATTTTAGGCGTCCCCAAAACATATATACTTCAGCCAACTTCCATGTTAGTGCGATTCGATCAGCCACAATATAACTCTCTTTTCTAAATCCGACTTAGCATCCTTTCATTTGACTTATTGCTTTATTCACTTGCCACAATCACTATCCTTCAGGCCACAATACTTAACATCAAGGGCAACTTGGTTAAGCTCTCTACCCAAGCATAACATTTCTAACATTCGATCAAGGGTCTAATTTAGAGCCAATCATATCAAGAATTCACAACATGCAATCATATTCCTTCCCAAATCCAACAATATTTCTCACCAAGGCAATTCATCTTTTTTCGAAAGATACAATCCGACGTCACCCACTATCGATTACCCGAGTCAGGGTATAATTCTATACAACAGTCAAGGTTAACTTAGCTACCCGACTATAGGTACACTCAAGTCTTACCTTACGATTGTAATTCCCACTTATGGCCGACATATAATCTTCAAGGGTCAAACATCTCTTAAGGCACAAGTTGAAGCATACATTCCCTTAGGTCAATACTCATTAGCACCATCTCTCATTCAATGCCACAAGGTTATTCTATGGGTCTCCAATGGTCACCTATTATTCAATCAATCTCTAAGGTTAGCTACACTGACAGCTAAACTTAATCGTTCAGGTGACTTCCTTAGAGTGGACGGCTACTAGGGTTATACTAGTTTCTTATTCTTAAGGCCAACAAGCAACCAACAGTTCTAAGGAACTCTACCCAAACCTATGGGTTTTAACTCAGTCTGAATCACTAATCGCCACTGTTGGTTATGCCAACAATTGGTCAAGCAGCCCACGGTTTCTAGGGTCAAGTCTATTTATCTAGTGTCTTCCTCAAGGAGATAATTCCCACAGAGGCTCACTCTAGACTTACCCATCGATCGACTAAGATCGATCTATCAACATTACGGTCAATTCCCAACCCGACATACGATTCATATCATTCAAAAATCCATCAAGTAAATTCCCAACGATCCAATTTATATTCCAATTCCTTTGTACCCACACGAACCCATAAGCCAAGGCTAACTATTCAAGGGTCATTGATTCCGATAGTTTAACATAACTATGGAATCATACTATCCGGTCTGTATAACAAAGTCACACCACTAAGTCATAAGCCAACAATCTATATCCCAACCAACAATCACCTATACCGACATTATCCAACACGTTTGTAATTTCTCGTTCCCAATTGTTTCTCAATCATCAAACTATCTTATGGGCATTCTTAATTCTCATGCAGCCATGTTCGAGTAGTTCATTCCATTCAATCCGACGATTTATGTATCACTTAACCATCCTCTATGCAACAAAATATTCTGGGTTGCTACTTGTTACTTCTCTAGTGCAATTCAATTCCTCAACATACATGCACATATACAACGACTATTCTTTGGTGATCAAGATGGATTAACATCTATTACACCTTAGGGTCAAGGCACAGATATCTAATATTCCTTTGATTCACCGACAACTTTTCCAAAACTTCCAGCTTAGCAATCAACTTTGTATTAGCCACATATGATTTGCATCCAACCATTCAAAATCAACATTCAGATATTCTAAGCCACAACATTCTCTAGCCAAATCCACTTACCCATAGCATACTAACGGTCTTACTAGTCTGAGTCATCACTCGACTAAACAATTTCCAACCAAGCCACCAGTTATAATTTCCGACAATCTCGCTACTCAATATAACATCATCGTCAAGGGACACTCGAGTCATCTAACCACAATACATGACTCCCAGCTAAGTCTCGGCACTACCCAGTACCCACAGATAGTCTTATTGCTATTCTATGGAAATGGTCAACATACATCTCGTTCTGAGGTGGTAGAGGCAATATACCACTCAGAAACGAAGCCATCCTTAAACAAAAACCAACTCAATCTATTCTGGACTTTCGTGATCTATAATGATCACAACACTTAGCCAACATCTCGGGGTCTCAATATTATAAGCCAACATTCTTAGGGTCTCGAAAGCACTTAGCCGACGCACATGAGTCAATTCAATGGTTCTGTTGAACTCATCCATCAATTATCCCATTCACAATTCTTTTCCAATATCATATGCAATTCTCAACTTGTTGCAGCATACATAGCCACTTTTCTTTATTCCCACATTCCAAACAGCATTCATAATATAGCATACTATGGCATCGAGTCATTGTTGGGTTATTTGTGTCCAAACCAACAACAATCATTCATTTAGGGGCATCACAATGTATATAGACTTATTGTATGGAACATCCAGTGAGCAGCCAAGAGGGTCAACGAACTTTCAAGCACAGATAACATAAGGATGATTACCGAACAACAATAGCATAATCGCGGAAGCAATCTTTGAGTTAATCGCCGATGCAACTTTGATTTGAAATGAATCAAAGAAGAGACCAAGGACGTAAAGCCGTGCTGTGATACCAATTTGTCACGCCCCGATTCATAGAGTCATTTATTCACATATTTTATCTCTTGGAATCGATCGTCCTCGCTTGGGCGTGATGCCGTACAAGTCTGGTATTGTACTTGTACAAGGCAAAGATGGTACATAATCGATTATTCTTCAAATAGGAACACATCGCAGCGGCAGAAGCAGATAAATTGAATTTAATGAGGACAATCTTTCTTATTGAATAGAAGTACATCACTTCTTTATAGCAGCGAAGAAAAAGAGTAACTTGAAGCCACACAGAGATATGTAGAACTTTATTCTCTTTATTGATAATTGAAGAAGAGTACAAGACTTGTATTGAAGTACAATGATTACAGCACATCTCACTTTATATTGGAAACCAACTGAACAATGCTATACAGCTTACATTTGATATTTGGATACAATGGATTACAACTCGATATACCGACTTGGCTTACAATCTCACTGGTACAACAGATTACAATGTTCCATACATTATGCCCTTTATAAACAGAAGACATCATCTTGAACAAGGAGAGCTTATGTATGCCCAACAAATCTTCGATGCCGCGGGACCAATCAAGCCAATCTTCGTGTGTAGAACATTCCAAGCACGAGCACCTGCCCACAAAACGTGGGTCAGCACATCATCTATGTACTGGCGAGCAGAATCCAACCCACTCGCATAAACCAACATTAAAGTGATCATTTAAGCAAGCATTTCTTAGAGTGATCTTTCTACTTGGGGCCTAACATCAGTTTACAGTTCATGGACAATAATCAGAGTGAAGCATGTAAACATATTCTTAGTAGCATTCATGTGGACATATCATTTATCATTCTTGGTGTTATCATACAAAGGCATCATTGAGGCATACTAGGTGTTATCATGAAAAGGCATCATTGAGGCATCGTTAACATTAACATTTTAAACATGTTATAACAGTTCTCACTTCAAGCATCACTTAGCATGTATGTTGTGTTTGAGCAATGATTATAGCAAGGCATCTTTCTAGCATACTAAATGGAACAGGTTAAGCAGGCAAGTTAAACCAACTTATACAATATCACAATTATGTGATTTCTTACCGATAGCCGACTCCTCGTACCTGTATCAATTACAGGTTATCTGATATACTTACTCTGCCTGCACAAAACATTCATTAGCATGCATCCTGACTACATGGTCACTGGTATTGTTAAACCATATGGACTCTTCTCATTTCATTTCATTTTAAGATAATGCGGTCAGCATAGTAGGTGGCGAGCCTCTATGCCACCCCGCCTTATCCGTGCTCCCATAGCACTCATCATTATTTCCTCCTAGGCCGAATCGGTCCCCAGGACCCTAGGAACCGTTCGAGGAAATTATTACTCAAACTTTGTATACAAGTTGTCCATGACCATGCGAATGCGTGTCCGACTCGATTGTGAACAAAATCGCATGATAAAATATATTAAGGAAAATAAAGGCAACAGTGCATCATTAGTCATAATCAATGACTTATTCATTTCATCATTACCATCATTTCATTTGGTGATCTCAATGATCCCAGCTTTATCATTTCTCATTGATTGCTTCATTGCAACATATATCATATCATTCCTTTCTTAAGAGGAACTTAACATGCATTCATTTCTTATAAGGGACAGGCAGCATTTCGTATTCTTGCAACCGTTATAGAGAGAGTACATGATTCTAGTATTTCATTCAGTTCATTGGGTCGATAGCACAGCCAGTTCATTTCTTATTCTATCATTCACAAGGCATCCCATTAATCAAGTGTTTTATCGTTTCAGCAGCATTAAGCATAAGGGGCAATGTTATCAATTCATTCTCAGGCCTCAAGTCACATTAGCAGTTCAATGTGTTGTACATTTCAATAATTATCAACATAGTCATCTCTATTACTCAGCAACTAACATATGGGACATTTAGGGACAGTTCATAGCCTTTCAATACTTCATTTATTAAGCATGAAGGAGTAAGGAGGAGGAAGGACAGTTCCACTCACCCATAATTCCACTAAGCGTAGCTCCACCAGCAAGCCACGTTCCAATACCCATTCCGTCTAGCCAGCTAAGTGAGATTGCATCAGTCTCAATTCTCCTGATTTCCAACTTGAGTTACGGTCCAATATTCTGATCCCATCTAATAAGCCAACCAAATGCCTCGTGCGGAGCGGGACATTACATAATATACCACTCAGAAAAAGTTTCGTCCTCGAAACTTAAGGAAATAACTCTTCTACTAGATTCACTTAGTCACAACGAGTTATTCATTCAGCTTCAATTCAATATTGATTTCAGCCCACTCGGTCATTTCAAAATAGATATTCAACTGTATCATTTTAATCCATAAACGATTCCATCCATCTTTCTCTTTTTCCGAATACTTGCAATATCTCATTGATTCACCAATATTTTCCTTGCATTCTATCTTGGTCGCAATACATCACTTCGTTTGGATTCATACACATATTTCAGGCGTCCCCAAAACATATACATTTCAGCCAAAGTCCGTGCTAGTACAATAAATTCTTCCCATAATGTTATCTCAGTCGCAACCTATCACTTCGGCTGGATCCATACACATATTTTAGGCGTCCCCAAAACATATGTACTTCAGCCAACTTCCATGTTAGTGCGATTCGATCAGCCACAATATAACTCTCTTTTCTAAATCCGACTTAACATCCTTTCATTTGACTTATTGCTTTATTCACTTGCCACAATCACTATCCTTCAGGCCACAATACTTAACATCAAGGGCAACTTGGTTAAGCTCTCTACCCAAGCATAACATTTCTAACATTCGATCAAGGGTCTAATTTAGAGCCAATCATATCAAGAATTCACAACATGCAATCATATTCCTTCCCAAATCCAACAATATTTCTCACCAAGGCAATTCATCTTTTTCCGAAAGATACAATCCGACGTCACCCACTATCGATTACCCGAGTCAGGGTATAATTCTATACAACAGTCAAGGTTAACTTAGCTACCCGACTATAGGTACACTCAAGTCTTACCTTACGATTGTAATTCCCACTTATGGCCGACATATAATCTTCAAGGGTCAAACATCTCTTAAGGCGCAAGTTGAAGCATACATTCCCTTAGGTCAATACTCATTAGCACCATCTCTCATTCAATGCCACAAGGTTATTCTATGGGTCTCCAATGGTCACCTATTATTCAATCAATCTCTAAGGTTAGCTACACTGACAGCTAAACTTAATCGTTCAGGTGACTTCCTTAGAGTGGACGGCTACTAGGGTTATACTAGTTTCTTATTCTTAAGGCCAACAAGCAACCAACAGTTCTAAGGAACTCTACCCAAACCTATGGGTTTTAACTCAGTCTGAATCACTAATCGCCACTGTTGGTTATGCCAACAATTGGTCAAGCAGCCCACGGTTTCTAGGGTCAAGTCTATTTATCTAGTGTCTTCCTCAAGGAGATAATTCCCACAGAGGCTCACTCTAGACTTACCCATCGATCGACTAAGATCGATCTATCAACATTACGGTCAATTCCCACTTTCCTCACTAGTTACTTTTAGATTGTCTTGAAATTTTCCATTTTCCAGTGCCATAACAACATTTTAGAGTGAAAAGAATCAGAAACACTTAGAAAAAGAAACTTCTAAACTGCACAAGAAAGGAGAAGATAAATACTCACTTAGAAAGTAAGAAAGTAGAGATCTATGTATTTGACGTTCACTTTTTCTAGCTGCTGTTTACCAGGGTTTCTAACCAGAACAATAAAAGAAGAATCTTTTTTTCTTAATTTATATTCTTTAAAAGAGACATATTTCGTATTTTGGAAAGTTACATCTCAAGACTTCTCTACTAGTGGAGAGAGTAATTTTCAAGTTGTTCTTCTTCACTTTGCAAGAATTAAGCATGACCAAAGTGTAATAGCCCAAGAATCAATAAAAATTTAGCAATTAAAAGAAAGATGATTCCTTGTATAGTATTAAACTAATAAGAGGCTGGCATAAGTAATATCGAATTGTAACAGTGCTGGCAATTGAAAAAGAATAATTATTGAGGGCACTAGGGTTTAGGTTGGAACAAATTACCAAAGCCTAAGTTTGGTTTTGCCGATTGGCAATAGCTTACATGTGCAGGCTTCTTCAAAAGCCTGGGTTTCTTGTATCCTACACTGATATAATCAAACTTCTCATGCCCTCCATATTCAAAGATGTGAGATGTGGAGTTTTGGCCCATACTGGAATTTATATACAAGTTACAATATCCGAAACAAATCATAAGCAAAAAATAAGCACTAGCAAATTACATACCAATATACCAACATAATGTTATTGAACAAATCAAATTAACCAGTACCAATAACTGAGATTGAAGCACAAGATGAGATGAATTACGGAACATGTTCATCAAACGAGTACAAGTCCACAAATTAGCGACAGTAGGACGCATAAGTAAGCATATGGATCCAAATAACAAAGATTAACCCTCCGTTCTATTCAGCTAATCTTCCATATTATAAGGACAAAGAGTAAAAGAAGCCACAACAAGATGGATATAATGAGATAAACGCAGAATTAACAGTCATTTCAAAAGTTCCCTGTACCTCCTAATCACCCAAACTACAGCAACCATTATAACTTAAAAACAGCTAAAAAAAATCAAATAAACCTAAGAATAAATAAAGTTTTCAAACGAAACCTCTCATCATCAGCTCCCAGTTGCTGGCAATGCTGCCGCTGGCTCCGGCAACTTGAGCTCCTCCAACTTCGTCTTAATCTGCTCCCTTACCAGCTCCACCCTCTTCAGGTACACCTCGAGCTCCAGGATATACTGCTTCTTCCACTTCTCATCTACCTCTGCTGTCGACGAATTCACCGGATTCCCCCAGAAGCTCAACACTGGCGGAGGACCAAATCCTAGGCTGCCGCTCGATCCGAGGGGCCTGCTGACCGCGGAATTCATCAACTCCTTGAAGATCGGCGAGAGGCAGCTCTTCACCGTCTCCTCAATGATGCTCGGTATCGCCGGCGGCGGCGGTGGTGCCACAGCCGGAGATGCGGATGGCATCGCAGGGACTATTGGAGCCAAAGCCGGAGCTGGGGCCGTCTGCACCTGCACCATCACAACCCCCTCCGACAACCCTGCCGCTACCGGAGGCATCACGGGGAGCGGCGGGGCCGACAGCATCGGTATCGTCTCGATCGCCCTCTTCCTCCCGCGCTTCCTCGGCCTGGAGGCCTGCCGATCCGATCCGCCGCCGGAGTTGTTGTTGCTGCCGGCGTAGGGGTTGAGGTCGTCGTCGCTCTCCCGGGAGCGCTTGAAGCTGCTGCCGACGCTCCAGATCTTGCGTGCGATGTCATACGTGGCCTGCTCGTGCGGGTTCTTGAAAGAGAATTCGCTCCCGTGGCTCGCCATCCTCGCTGCGGTGTTCCGGTACTTCTTCTTGAGGCGGCGGAGCTTCTCGATGAGCTGGCTCTTGTTGAAGTCGAGCTGCAGCTGGTTCTTAATCTGCTCGTAGAAGGGGCCGGTGTCGTATTGGTGCGAAGCGAACGTCGTCCCCCTCGAGGAGGTGAACTCGAGGAACCCCTTGAGGATCTTGATCTCGTCGTCGTCGGTCCATAGCCGCTGGAAGAGCTTCCGCGAGTCGTCGAGCGACGAAGCCGGAGCGGGAACCCGCGCCGGCGGAGTCACTGGAGGCGTCTTCTCCTCGGCCTTCGGTTGGCTAGGGTTAGGGTTAGGGTTAGGATTTGCGGAGGGGGCGGGATCGGCTACGACGGTGGCGGAGGCGTGACTTGGGGTTGGGGGAGCCGGCATGGCGACGTCGTCGTCCTCCTCGTAGTCGTCCATGTCGGAGTCCTCGGTGTCGTCGAGGTCGTCTTCGTCGTCATCGAAGCCGCCGGCGTGGTTCTGCTGCTCCGGAGCGGCTGCCATTGATGGAGTCTCCTCGATCGGTCCTTTATTCTAATTGATCAATTTGTTGGGTTCGATTTGGGTTTGGATTTGGTTGGTTGGTTGGTTGCTAATTTTAGGGTTAAGGCCTGGGTTTCGGTGAGGATAGGGTTCGGGTGCGGCGTGCGGACTGTTGAGTTTTATTGTAGAGGCGACTGGTGGGGGAGAAAGGATGATATGGGACGTCAGATGGGCATTGGACGGCCAGGATTTCGGGGGGTCGGGATTATTTTGACTCGAGTGGTGGTTCTCTGGTGCATAGGTAGGTGGATTTGGTGTAAGCGAATCCAACCATGCAGAGTTGTTGGCATTGGTTGATGATCCGCTTGGCCAATCATTTATCTTCTAAAAAAAGATAAGAAAAATAAAGTTGTAGACCTGGTTTGCACCTATGACTTCCCTGGTGACATCATAAGGTGAAATTGTCACGGAAACAAAAAAAAAACAAAAAAGTTGATCCAATACAAATTAAAGATGTTATCAAATTGACAATTTATTATTAAGTTTTGTCTGTGACTTATATAGCTAGTTGAACAGAATTAAAAAATAACGAATATATATATATATATATATATATATATATATATATATATATATATATATATATCTCCTTCCCCCTGGCGGCTTCTCCGCCTCCCTCCCTTCCCCCTTCCCCCCGGCAGCTCATCCCCCTCCGCCTCCCTCCCATCCCCCTCCAGGCTGGCTCCTCGCCGATGATAGTCCCGCGTCCGTCCGGAGGTTGAGCTCCCGCTCCCTCACCGACGGTCTTGCCCCCCGCCCCCCCGCCCCCCGTCCCCGACGGTCGTGCCCCCCGCTCCCTCCCCCTGCTCCTCTCCCCTCCCCGGCGGTCCACCCCCGCCTACAGCTTCCTCTCCGGGCTTGTCCTCGCCGGAGCTAGCCCCCACTGGGGCTCGACCACTTGGGCCGCATGCATCTCTCTTAACCACTAGGCTAGTATATTTTTTTCCCACTAGGCTAGTATATATATATATATATATATATATATATATATATATATACTAGTGGATAACCCGTGCCATAATGGCACGGACACAAACTCGGCCTTCTCGACGTAGGCGTGCAGGCGCCGGGCCAGCGCCAGGAAGTTCCGGACGGAGACGCGGCCTCCGCACCCGACCTTCTCGACGCAGGCGTGCAGGCACCGGGCCAGCGCCAGGGACCCGAGCCCGGCGGAGGCGGACACGGCAAAGACCACGGTGGCGGCGTTAGGGGTGGCGTGGGGCCTCATGGAGGCGAAGACGCGCAGGGCCATCGCGGGACGTCCGAGGGCGGCGAGGCCCGAGACGGCGGCGGTCCCTATGCGGCATTCCGTCGAACACCCGCAGGACGTAGTCGGCGGAGCCGCGTCGGGAGTAGGCGGTGAGCAGGACGGTCTGCACGAAAGGGTCGGGCCGGAATTCGAGGAGGAGGGCGTGTGCGTGGAGCGACCTGGTGGCGGCTGTAGCGCCCCACTTTCGATAGGCGACGGAACTTCATAATATGCTTGCGCCGAGTCAGATCGGTAACTTAGATGGCCATCTGACTCGATCGCTAAGCTTGGTAAACGTTAACGCCTTGCGGCATCGATTCAAATCGATTTGGACGGAAGATACGAGAATCGATCCAACTAATGGAACGACTTCTGTTGGAATAAGTCCTAGATGCAGCGGGCTGCATCTCGGCGAGTAAGCTCTCTATAAGAGTCCCTTCGACGGGACCGGACCGCTGTATGGTTTTCTTGGAGCTTTGCCGCTGGGCTTGATGAAGTGCTTTCACGTCGTTTTTATGGATACGATTACAAATTTCGATGCAAGGGAAAAAGAAGGAATTCTAACAAAGCATTGGTGCCATTGCAGGAGCTCGCGTAACTAAGGATTGACGTTGCGTAGCGCTTCGACGACCGGCACGAAGTAAAGTAATCGGTGGGTGATTCGGACCTTCCTCCTATTCTGTCCCGCAAATTAATTCCTTGCCTCGAATTCATTCAAATCGAACGATGCCAAGTTAATTGCATGCCAATCCACTAAGTCAAGAACTCGGGAAAAACGTATCGATTTAGAGTGATCTACTCTGGAAAAATACAAGTTTTATCACATAATTCAGAAAGTTTAAGGTTTACGGAAAAAGATAGACTATTTCAAGTGCTACAAAATAATACGAAATGTCGATTATGGGTTAGTATGCCTCGGACAATTTGGTGCCCACGGGACACTAAATCGGGAGTGCGGTTTTGGGAAAAATGAATCGTTGCATGAGTTGCAGGAAATAATAATGTCGTTCGATACTGTCCGCGCTATACAAAACTGTTTACATATATTAAACTGTTCACGCATAGGCATGGTCATGGACAGCTTGTGCACAAGTTCGTTTTCCTCGAAACGGTATCCGGGGCATCGAAATCGATTCGGCCTAGGAGGAATAAATTATCGTGCTTCGGCGCGAGGCATACGGGACCTTCAGTAAGGCTTGCAACCTAGGCTGAAAGGGTAGCGTCGCATGCCAACTTCGATTAAGTTCCTAGTGGTGCGTAGCACCAATGACCGCATATAAGATAGTTGCATGCTCACATATTGTCTTATGCAGGTGTAAATATTATCTCTGTTTTCGTGCAGGGACGAGCACGGCCGTGGTAAGAAATATGATAAACTGCGATGTTATATTGTATACTTTATTACTCAAAGACGGCTATCGAATATGAACTGAATTCATTTAGTTCAAATAGAAAGACAACTCTAAAGATGCCTACCCTAACAATCAGAGTCGGTTTAGACGAGTGGGTTCGTCTCGTCCACTTAGCAAGTGTGCTAATTCCATTCCCCCAATTTCCTCCAGGTGCGACGGGCGCTTCCAACTAAACGGAAGCTGAAGTGCGGAGAGGCATTTTGAAGCTCTTCCTATGCTGAAGTATTTTGAAGCCAATTCAGTCGACGGCTTATGTAGGGCGAATGTATGGAACGGCAAGTGTTAGTTTAGGCAGCTTGTCGAATGTATTTCTTTCTGTTTTCAATCAATGTAGCCGCAACGGTATCCAATGTAATTACGACTTGCACTTCGTTGCAAGCTATGAATGAAAAGCAAATTTCTATCTTCCTACACTGCGTCTTATATTCTGATGTGATTTGTAAAGTTTCAACTTGGCGTATTAATATGCAAATCAACGTAACGTTCTTGCCTTGTACGAGTGCAACTCCAGACTCGTACGGCATCACGCCTTAGCGAGGACGATCGAATCGGCAAACTAACATCGGGGACGAACGTTTGCCGACTCGGGGCGTGACAAATTGGTATCAAAGCACAGTTATGTTTCCTTGGATTTTTGAAAGATGTTTCATTGTTGGAATGTCCGTTGCGATGGTTCGATTGAATGCTTGTCGACAGGCTGCATGAAATAAAAGTTCCATACAGGTAAGTCCGTAGATATTTTGAAAAATACTAACGGGTTTACTCTGTTTTATAGGAATGACTAAGAAAAGGAATAATACCGGCACAACAACCCAAACTGTAGATAGTACGTCGAGCACAAAAAGCACTGGTCCCAGCGAGACGACTATGAAGAAAATGCTACAGTTGATGGAACTGCAGTAGCAACAGCTTCAGATGCAATTCAAAGCCCAATTTGATGCGCAGCAGAAACAGATGAACGCCCTGACTCAGATAGTGAGCAAGATGGCGGGAAATACCAAGGCAACGAACGTGGTACCCGAGGAAGAGCAAGATGCGCAAGACAAAGTCGAAGGAGAAGTCCAACCACAAATGATAGACTCTTCGTCCATGCTCAAGGTGAAGGAGTTTCGCAAAATGAACCCGCCGAAGTTCAACGGCCGAGCAGAGCCCGATGTGATAGTATGATGGCTCGCAGAAACGGAGGACTTGTTTAATCTCCTCTGCATCGAAAGGTCCTAGAGGGTGGCCTGTGCGGCGCTACAGCTACAACTGAGAGCATACGACTGGTGGGCGACGAAGAAACAGAAAATCTGTGAAACCGATCCTAACACCAAGATTTTCTGGAAAATGTTCAAGGCAGCCTTCCTTGAGCAATACGTTCCTCGCGCCATCCGTCGACAGAAGGGGTACGAGTTTATGATGTTGAGGCAAGGAAACATGACTGTTGAAGATTATGATGCAAGATTCTCAAAACTTACAAAATTTGCCGGCGCCTTCCTGCCCAACAAAGAAGAATGGTACGAGCATTTTCAACAGGGCCTCAACGATGAATTACGTAGGGACGTCATGAACCAGCGATGTAAAACTTATCGTGAATCCTACGAAACCCTACAGCTAACCCAAGATTGATCAACGCTTTATAAACTAAAGATTTATTGAGATCTAGTTGCAATTGTTACATGATGGTTTTTGGATTTTAGCTTTGATGAATAATATTATTTAATTTTACAAAAGGTAACATACATTGATCTTCCATATGTTAATGTTTGTCATCTTTCGATATATTCTTTTCTGTCATACTTTTCGATATTCAGACTTAATAATTTTGTGACTACTCAGTGAATATTATGGTCTTGCGATTTCGTCTTTAACTTATGTAATATTCAATGATTTTGAGCTTTATATTATTATCTTCTTATTCAAGTTACTTACTGTCTACAACAGTAATTCTTTGCGGAGAGAAGTCAAGCAAATTGAATCTCTATCTCAAAGCATTTCTTTTTTTTAACCTCATGGTTATCTGATGGACACCGTGCTAAGGCTTTAAAAGGGAAGAAATGAACTTTGATAAGAAGACCTAATATTTTTGAATTAGTTTTCTACTTCCAAAAATATGTCTCCGAATTTTATTTTATTATTACTTTTGGATATAGCCATGTAAAGGTGGAGTAGTTAATTATTTCAAATCAATTATCCCCTTGACATGCCATATTTCTAGAATACACTTTTCTTTGAACATTTATCTAGTTATGTTTATTTGTTCAAATGGATTTATTTATGATTTATGGATTCTTTTATTGAAATTATTTCTGTGATTCGAATCGCCAGCTTTTAGTCTAAGGACTAAATGGACGCATTCGAACATTTACTAAGACAGTTTTTCGTAATAAATTTCACATTTTTGAAAAGTCTTTTTGATTTATTGAATCTGTCCGGTACTCAAATGTTATTATTAAAGACAGTTTTCAAAATCTTTTAATATCTTGAAATATTTCTTGGAGATATACGTTGTTTGTTCATCTTTACGTATTAATTTATTGGATATTTCTTTTTGCCTAAAGATGATATTTATTTTTGGAACTTTATATGCATTTGATTAAAGGAAAGAAAGATGCATATCTTGGATATCCCTTAGATCTTGTGATTATTTATTTTATCTATTTTATGCATATAAATTATTTTTGAACTATATACGCATATTTTAAGGGGGAGCAAATTAATTGTTTCAATTATTTTATGTCCTTAATATGTGGTATACCTAGTTCATCATGGACATATATTATTTACTTAAAATATCTTGTTGAGTTGTTCATGATATTTGGATTTGTATTGGATGAGAGAATATATGATTATTATTATTTATTTTTAATTCTCTCATTCGAGTTTCTAAAAGTTACCTTGCCAAATATATATTTGATTAATCATTTTGAGTTTAAACTGATTTGGCAATTCTTATTGAGATTTTATCTCAAAGTTCATGATTATTTATATTTAGACTGATCATACTTTGTGGGGGAGCATTCAAGTCGACTGAATTTCTCCTTCTCAAATATTTTGTCTTCATTACCTTCATGTTTATCTGATGGATATATATCATGCTAAGGTAATTGAATTCAAATGCATGAACTTTGGTATAGATTTTGCATAGATTCTAGTATACATATTTTGATTTTTTTCGATGATTATACTCTTTATGGAATTGATTCACTAATTTGTATGGGCAAATTATGAATCATATTTTTGTGATCATTGTTAAAAGTCTTATTATATTTTTGATTCTTTTTTATATACTAGATCTGCGAATTTCTATTCCTCATGATTTATTTATGACCAATGATTGATTCCTACTATATTAATTTTTTTTTTTTTTGTCTATTTCAAAACACAATATGATGAACAAAATATGTTTTGAATGTCATTTTTGGATTTCTAGTTGGTAAACTATGTATTGATTGATTTTAATGTTTTTAAGTTCAACCAACTATTTTTGACAAGTTTTTCTACAATAGTTATGCAATTTCTCCTAATCCTTGATCATGATTACTTTTGCTTTCCTCCTTTACTTATGCTTGAGTTCATTTTAGCTCTAATTACGGGAGAGCTTATTTTTGATCATGTCAAAGGAGGAGAAATAAGTTTAAGTTAGCACACAATATTCTAGTATTATGTGTTTATTAGTGATACATGCATCTATTGTATATATATTAAACTTAAAGGATTTGCCATAATCAAAAAGGGGAAGATTGTTAGCCCAATGATTATATCATGTTTTGAATATGGCTAATCAATTAAGTTTAACATAATAACATCACTAATATTCATGTAATCACTATCATGTGACTACTTAAACTTAGCATTGTCCTACTCTTAGCATTGTCCTAAATGTTCTATATCATATTGCTATGCTTGTATCATATTGTTATGTTTGCCTAACATGTTCTTAGACATGCAGTAAGCATGATCAAGCTTTGTCAAACCAGGACATATGCAATGGAGAATTATTGATGGGCCAAAGACGGTGTTATACAAGAAGATTTCTCTGAACCGCCTAACGACCTATTCGGGGCCTCGCATCGGGGGTTCCGCTGCCCGATCAGCGGACAGGGGTCGAGGGGGCAGCGCCCCCTGTCAGGGGTTCGGGGGCGAAGCCCCCGAAAGGTATTCATATTTTCAGATCTGTTTATCTTTGGACGACCGTCGTCAAGTGAAAAAAGGCGTCTTCATGTCTGCTGAAATATTTGAAGAAAGGCGTCATCAAAGGGCTCTTTGTTTTCCTATTTCATCAATGTATTTTCATATTTATTGAGTCTAGGAATACGATGTAAACTGCATCGTACTGGCAAATAGGCTACCCATGAAACGTTTTCAAAATACCCTTTCATTTTGAAAATAAGTCCACTTACAAAAGTCCAAACTACTTCCTAACTGTTTGACTTTTCAAAAAGTCCAAATCCAATTTACAAAAACCCTGACAGAACTCCAACAGAACTCGGCCAGAGTTCGGCCAGAGTTCGGTTAGTGAACGTTGCTTTTTGAACTTGGTCTTCCTGCAGTTACGGTTCCCAACGAGATTTTCTCATAGAGTTCTGCCCGAATTCTGTCAGAATTCTGCCTTTGGAAAAACCATAAATAGAGAAGGATTTCGATCATTTCAATTCACTCATACACCAATTCACTTTCATATCTCTTCTCTATAAGCCTACTACTTCTTCCAAAGTGTTCTGAGCTATTCATTTTCAAATCCCAAGCCAGTTACAATCCTCTAGTCGATTTGCCAGTGTGGTACGGTCTAGAAGTTTCAGAGTGGTTGTAATCAGAGGCTTGATTGAAGAAAGACTCTTCACAATTGAAGTTGGTCGAGTACTTCGGATCAAAGCTCGCGTTGTAGAAGTTGCAAGAACTTCGGATGAAAATTTGTGGTGATTTTCCATAGTGGATTCAACTGGAAGCTAGAGTTCTTCCGACTGGACTAGTCCTCACAAGAGGAAAACCAGTATACATCCTTGTGTTTGCGTTTTCTCTCTACTCTATACTTTTTATTTACATATCTATGATATATTATCTGTGATCTTGTTGCTAACATTTTTTAATTAGTTAATTTCTGCTGCCTACTATATTCACCTCCCTCTAGAGTATTGTGCTTTACAACTCGTCCCTACAATCGGTCCTACAGTATGTGTATAGCCTATGGCATATAACCTAGGTAACATAGCCTATGGTATCCTTGTGTGGACTTGTGTATATAAAATATATATATGTGTAGAGTCATATAGACTTGTGTATGGTGTATACTTGCTAGGGTAGACCGGTTAGGCCTAGTGAGACTACATTGGGTCTAGGTTGACCTAGTTGACCTAACTTTGACTCTTTAGTTGACTGAAGTTGACCAGGGTTGACTTTGATCTAGGATTGACCGAATACCATGTAGACTGCATCATAGTAGCTTACTTTATTAGTTGGACATGTTATGACTTGTACTGTTCTAATTAGGAGCCAGACACCACTCCTCAGGCAGTGTTTCATTCAGACGTTCAGGATATCAGGCGAGTACATTTTTTGACCGTTTCATACTTGCTAGGAGTATTTTCTTGCTCTAGATTATTTTACTTGATGCTGACACGATGGAAACATGGACTAGTACTATATGGATCTTTTCATACGATGTTATCCCCCTCGGGAGCATCAGATACATCATGTCATGTGCGTTTCACTTTCATCATGTATTCTTGTGCTTTCACCATTCATGTGCACTCTCGTGATTCATGTACTCTCATATTCACGGAGCCCCCATGTTTATATTCATGTGCACCCATTTATGGGCCTCCATGTGAAATCATGTGCAATAACATAACTTGAACGGATCCTTGTGTATTGATTGGGGTACGGAGGAGTATAAATAGTCATGTGGACAATTTCTAAAGTAGTGTAGCCATGTACAACCTCTCATGTTTATTATCAAGCCGTTCACATGTCTAGCTTGTACTCTAAACCACTAGTTCACTGTAGCTCTTTACTTATAATAGATATTTCATTACAGTCTTTTCTTTTACTCATGTATACTCTTTAGCGTTTCATGTATCTTACTCTATTGCCTGTATTTTATTTCTGTCATGATATGAACTGCGTGAGATGTACTGTGCTCGCTCCAGTCCTGACTGGACCTGTTGAAATATTACAGATGACTTCGAGGAGCTGTGTCCCACCTATTACGAAGCAGGCATAGATGACACACTTGAGCTGGACCCTCAGGAGGACCCAGCACTTGCTGATGACACTACCCCTATAGACTAGGCTAGTTAGCTAGGCTAGTTCTATTTATCTTCATGTTATGATACACTTGTATATATTGGAGTTTGTACTCTGGATTATGGAGATGTTTATCTTAGATTTTCAGCTATCTCTCTATCTTATATTTATCATCTGTGGATTCTGTATTTCATCTATTCTAACGTATCGTACTTCTTCCTTAGTTGTGATTGAGTTGTACTTATTTATGTCACCTCCATTCAGAGTGTATAAACTGTACATGTACCTTATAACTGTTAGATGTATGTGACCTAGGACAATGTTCTACCGCCGATACTGCGGCATAGGCTGGACGTACCCACGTCTCGTGCCCTTACACTGGGTGCGGGTCGTGACACGTTTTTAGTGGTGGCCCATGCAGGTCTAGTTTAGAAATAAGTGGTATTCGAACTAGAGTATCGCTGCAGCCTACAGTAGGATTAGGATATTTTTAAAGGTACTCAATCACATTAGGAAAAACTCTTTATCATATTTCGTATATCTATATTTTGCTGCTTGTTGTCTTCCTTTGAATATAACTGTCCTCCTTTGCTATTTCGACTCATTCTCAGCAATTGTTTCTTTTGATCTGTCTCCAGGATGGTTGAGACGAGATCACATCGTCCGGGCCAGGGGGACACCGATGAAAGGTCTGCCACCTCTCGTCCTCAGCAGCCAGCCCCTGGTACCGCAGCCCCAGTCATGCCAGCTGGGGTAGGCGTTTCAGCTGCTTTCGGAGGAGCTCCTCCACCGGTAGGGCCCAGGCCGAGCCCGATGATTTCGGAGGTACTCCAGCAGAGGCAGTCGCCATCGGGGACAGTTGATGCAGTTCAGCTGTTCTCGTTCTTCCAGCAGTTCATGGAGGCCCAGCAACAGAGGCAGACAGCAGAGTTTAGTCGGGGCATTGATCTGGCCCTGACTACAATGGAGAGAGCAGCAGCTCAGCCAGCGGCCATTCAGCAGCTGCACCAGCCGAGGGAGAGGGGCATCCAGGATTTTCAGAAGATGCACCCGAGGGACTTTCGGGGTACAAAGGGGATCCTGTATGCCGACGAGTGGATAGAGCACATTGAGGAGATATTCAGGTTGGCTGAGATTTCGATGAGGATTCAGATTGAGGCAGCGGCCAACATGATGCAGGATCTGGCCCGCACTTGGTACCAGATCGACCCGAGGATTGGAACTCCAGGGCAGACTTGGGCAGCATTCAAGAAGCTGTTCAAGGAGAAGTTTTTCCCGGATGCAGCGCTAGGAGCCCTCGAGACTCAGTTCGAGGCCCTAGTCTAGGGGAGCCAGTCCGTGGAGGAGTATGCAGGGGAGTTCTGCCATCTGGGCAGATTTGTTGAGGGATTGTCCGAGGCGACGAAGGCCCGAAGGTTCAGGAAGGGATTGGTGTCACGACCCGTACCCGCTTTTCGGATACGAAGCGTGTCCAAGTCCAGCCTACGCTGCAGTGTCGACGGTAGAACACTGTCTATACTCACAAGTCCCTGAATCTCAAATTACGGGAAAATCTATATCTCATCCACAGAATAATCAAGACACAATCAAGATCAATGAATATCCATGAACTAAGCAATAATGAATATAAACTGAATGTATCCAAAATCAATGTCACGTCCGGTGGACACAAATCCACTCCAGTAGACGAAAAAATAGAGAAATACAAGAAATGAACCCACTGCGTACAACCTGCTAACCAAGTAACCTCAACTACAAAGTGCCATGATCTGGAGCTAACTCAATCCACTCATCTGCTCCTGACTCAAACTCGGCTAACCTGAGGAGATCATCAGGTCCTCAGAGGACATAGCAAGATATATAATATACATGCCTATCTAGCAGTTTTATCATGCTCAAGAAATAAACAAGAAAGAACAAGAACACGACCAATGACCACGAACACTAACACGAACACGAGCACTAGAACAACTACGCATAAATGAACTGTCAGATGAACGAAACACGAGATCAATGGAAGAACCAAACCCTCGTCCCGAGTGTAGACTTTCTGGTTTAAACTAAGCACTAACCCTCGTCCCGAGTGTGGACTCTCTGGTTAGCTCACGGCAAGGCACCCTCGTCCCGTGTGTGGACTCTCTGGACGCAATTGGTCAACCCTCGTCCCGAGTGTGGACTCTCTGGTGCCAATGATCACGACAAACACCCTTGTCCCGTGTGTGGACTCTCTGGTGCACCAAACAACCCTCGTCCCGAGTGTGGACTCTCTGGTTGTGCAAAACGATACTCAAAGCTATGGCAGATTACTATACGCACTCGTTCTATGACACGACTCAAGCAAGGTACTGGTGAGAAACTCCAAATGTGAACCACAAGACCAATCATGAACACGGCTATATGCAATGAAAACAACTCAACAGGATATAATACGAAAAGCACATGTCCATAAACAATCAAAACTGGGAAATGAAATACAATGCATGTAAATAAAACTGTAGATGAAGGCAAGGTATACTTGCCTGTGGTCCTGAGCTGCAGATATGGGCCGAGTGCCGAGTCAAAGTCCAAGGAACCTATTTTGTGAAGTAAATCAAATCAACACATAAAATCAAGCCAATAATTCTATTTATTAATTATTCTTGGTTATCCTTATGTACATAATTAGTTAAGACTAACCATACACATATACTCTGATTTCTAGGGTAGATAGTGCTAAGGCATGTTATTCTCATATTCCTGTCTTCCATCTATTAGGAATTAGACATGGAGAAAACAATACCAACAATGGTATTAGCACATTACTATCGAGTAGCTATCATGGGTCAGACATTAGGAAATTGCCTATTGGTAGTAGTGCCCATTGATTCTAGTCAGAAATCCTAAAGTCCATACCCATTTGGTACACCCAGGAAGGTTCATGTAACAATACCATGTCAGGTTCAATTTGGAACACAAGTGACTCATCAATGTCCATCAGTTACAAGGGGACTCATATGCCACACCATTCTATAAGCCTGTCACATGGGACTATCCTACTTCTAGTTGTTATCCAGGTATCAAAGTACCCCCCTCACTCTGGTATCTTACAGCTTTAACTCCTCTATATGACCAATCTAATCCTACCCACATCTCCTATCGATATATCTGTCAAACCCTTATAATGTTTTCTTGCTATACTTTTAATTCCAGCTATTGAAATCTGATGTCCCATTAACTATACTGACCCCAGGTACTCCTCTCTTAGCATTCAACTCGACTACTGACACTAAGTCTACTGACTGATGTAGGATATACAATTTGGCATACCAATGCATAGGTTAAACCTACCTAGGAACCTCTAAGTGTACCCAGTTGACTTAATAGTGTACTGGTTTAGGTGCTTTCACCCACACATGGCCTAGTATGTAAAGGTTAAGTCTTTCCTAGGCACCCTTCTCTATTCCCCTTGTTGCAGAAACCCTTTCCTTCTAACCTGCCTTCCACCTCGATGACACTGGTAGCTAAGGACACACTATTCTTACACCTGTACTGTTCTAACACCATATACTTACTCCATGCTGCTACTGATGTAGTTGTGACTGATTTCAGAGTATAAAATAGACTCTGTTTTGCTTTGATACTAATTCAGTATCTCAGGTTTGGGGTCAAACATTACCTACACCATATTTTCTGTCAAGGAGCAAGGATAACACTGTAATCTCCTTGATACCCTGACATAGATAACCCCAATGGTTAACCCCCTGACCCCCAAGCATTAGGGACCTGCAGATAACTAGCCATTATAGGTTTCCTGGCCTATTCTCCTTACCTGGACCTTCTTCCTGATTAGCTACCCCAACCTTTAGATACTTGTTATCCCTATGGTGTAAATATGAACAAGATAACAGTTACTTCACATTCTACACAACTGTACTGAACTTGGTCTCTCTTGCATCCCCTTGCTAATGCTATACTCCCACCTACTGCTACACCTTAACATCCAACTGGTACAAAGCTTATTCCTGTACATCCTCTACCTCCTATGAGTGTTCTTGATATTCCTACCCTTGATTTTAAGTTGGTATCCATCCCATACCTGTTTTCTGAGGACAGGACATCAGTTGAATGGTCCTAATGCCCAACGAGAACTGATATCCTTCCTGATGTGGGCTGGTTTCCTAGGATTTAGGGGCATGGCTCCATACTTCAACTATGGTTACGATTGATGGGTGAAAATCTAACCCATCAGTTTGACTGGGACAAAAAGAACCCAAAACATCAGCTCTGATCTAACACGGGATGGACTCTAACAAATCAGTACTCATTGGGTACATACATATACCTACTGAACAGAGGCTCATAGTTAGCTACTGCATGCCCCTTCTTCTTGTGCCTAGTATTGACATTAAGTGTTCTTCCTGGTGAAGGTCTGTACCCCCAAGCCCTGGGCCTCACTACAACCCCCTCTAAAATATTCAGTCACAGAGAATACAGGGTTTTCCCTACATTAACATCCCTTGGTACCAAAGAAATCCATGGGTCAGGATCTCCTGGATACGAAGGCTGTGTGTTAGTCTCAAGCAGTAGCAGGTACATAATAACAGTGTCCTATCTTAATACAATGGACAACCAAGGGGTTTATGTCCTTTCAATCTAAGGTTTATATGTCAGCACTAATCTGACCTACTAGAGAAACCCACCTTGAGCATCTGTGGCCACAAGAAAGATCCGGTCTTAGCAGTGCTTTGGCATGTAAAGATTATTGTTCCTATGAGGGCAATGTAGGTAACCTTACCCCATTGCTCTAGGCACAGGTCCTAAAATAGTATCCAGGTCTCATATTTACAAGGACTTGTTCTTAGTCCTGCACTGTAACCGTATGTAGAGGTACTCGATTTGCAGTAAAGTAGAACAAAGTGGTTTATCAGGCATAAGTAATTAGGTACTCACCGACCTTCCACATCCTACCCTCCAATTCTTTACCAGGTATCAAAACTAAATTCTTTTAGGCATTGTTACGAACATTAGAAGCACCAAGATGGACCAATGGGAATATGGGAATACCTGTGATGCAGTAGCAAGGATCGGATGATTCCTCAGTCCTTCCTTGGCTGTTCTGCTCTGGAAATGTGCTCGAGAGGGGGTTATTAGGGTTTGCAAGGGGAAAATGCAATAGAATGTATATATATACATATATATGTGGTAGGGATATGATCGAAAGGGAGACGTAGGGAGATTCAGATTATTTGAATCTGATCTTGGTATTATCTATAGTTTGGTGGGAGTTATCTCAAACGAATTCAAATATCAGGCCTGAGGGTTCGTTTGTGAAGGAAGGAATTTGAATTAAGGTCATTTTGCACTAGGGTCCCTATCAATACTCTATATTACCCCTACTTGATATTTCAATAAAACAAATGTATAAAAAACACAACAACTATATATGAGACAATGAATTAAATAAATAAAATAAAAATATACTTTAAGAGGAAAAATTTGGTCAAGGGGTTGACAATTGGTAAAGAAGGTTAAGTCCTATACCAAGAGTGCTCGCAGCGCTACCTTTGAGGAGATCCTAGTGGATGCATTAGCCACAGAGGATGATCTTGAGCTTAGGCTCAAGAGGGGGCGAGACATCCAGGGAGCTAGTGGTAGCGGAGGACCGGCCAAGAGGCCGCACTTTCAGCAGCACCACCAGCAGCAGAGGTTCCAGCCGCAGCAGTTTCAGCAGCCGAGGCATCAGCCAGTGCAGCATCAGCAGCCGAGGCAGCAGCAGCAGGCCCCGAGGCAGCAGACTATCAGTTGCACCTTCTGCAAGAAGCCGGGGCACGGATGGACTGAGTGTAGGAAGAGGCTGGGGAAGTGCCTCCTATGTGGATCGTCAGAGCATCAGTTGAGGGACTGTTCCCTCTTTGCGGGCAGGGCAGCACAGGGAGCCGGAGCCAAGGCTCCAGAGGGACCGCAGAAGGGACCGTTGTCGACTCAGCAGCAGCGGTTCGTACAGCACCAGCAGCAGGCCAGGGGAGGCCAGCAGGAGCGAGCTTTTGCCATGGCGGCCGAGGATGTAGAGGCCATCAGAGAGTTGATTGCAGGTTCAGTTCTTTTCGACTCCATTCCAGCTTTCGTACTATTTGATTCTGGAGCTTCCTACAATTTTGTATCAGTATCATTTGCTATTAGACACTGCCTAGTATCTGAATCATTTCCTAGGACCTGCAAGATCACGACCGGGGGTGGAGTTATCCTCGTGAGTGATGTTTGCAGAGGGCGGAGTGTCATTTTGGGAGGCCGAGAGTTGGAGGTGAGCCTGCTCGTAATGCCACTACCGAACTACAATATCGTATTAGGTATGGATTGATTGAGCAGGCACCATGTCAGCATAGATTGTCGATGGGGTAGAGTTTTGTTTGGGGCGCTAGGAGAGCCAGAGTTTGAGTACACCCGACGGCAGACAGAGCAGGACGGAGGACTTTTCTGCGGAGCTTCAGTTGAGGAGCAGGCGGATCCACATCCTTTGATTGCAGAGTTCATGGACGTCTTTCCGGAGGAGTTGCCAGGGCTTCCACCGGACAGGGATGTAGAGTTCTCGATAGACTTGGTTTCCGGTACGGAACCGATTTCTCAGCATGTCTATCGAGTGAACAACAATGAGTTGGTGGAGTTGAAGAAGCAGGTGGATGAGCTGCAGGACAAGGGCTTCATCCGATTGAGTTCTTCACCTTGGGGTATACCGGTACTTTTTGTACCCAAGAAGGATGGGTCGGTACGGATGTGTATCGACTACAGGGCACTCAACAACCTGACGATCAAGAACAGATACCCACTGCCGCGGATCGATGATCTCTTTGATCAGTTGAGCGGAGCTCAGATTTTCTCTAAGATTGATTTGAGGTCAGGTTATCACCAGGTGAAGATGAATAGGGAGGATATTCCGAAGACCGCTTTCAGGATGCTGTACGGACAGTTTGAGTTCTTGGTTATGCCGTTTGGGCTGACCAACGCCCCAGCGGTATTTATGAACTTAATGAACAAGGTGTTCCACTAGTACTTGGACAAGTTTGTGGTGGTGTTCATTGATGATATCCTGGTATATTCCAAGACTGAGGAGGAGCACGAAGAGCACTTGAGAGTAGTTCTGGAGACACTCGGGAGGGAGAGGCTGTATGGCAAGCTCTCGAAGTACGAGTTCTTCCTGGATAGAGTTGACTTCTTGGGTCATGTGGTGACTGGAGATGGGATCTCAATGGACCCGAAGAAGATTACAGCAGTTGAGGCTTGGGCAGCGCCGACTTCAGTGGCAGAGATCAGGAGCTTCTTAGGGCTGGCAGGATATTACCGGAGGTTCGTGCAGGATTTCTTCCGAATTGCAGAGCCGTTGACTCGGCTGACCCGGAAGGATGCTGAGTATGTTTGGTCAGAGGAGTGTCAGGCAGCCTTTGATGAGTTGAAGAAGCATCTTACGACAGCTCCGATTCTGACATTGCCATCTGGTTCAGGAGGGTTCACTATCTATAGTGACGCTTCAGGGAAGGGGCTGGGTTGTGTCTTGTAGCAGCATGGGAAGGTGATTGCCTATGCTTCCAGGCAGTTACGTCCCCATGAGAAGAGCTACCCTACCCACGACCTGGAGCTGACAGCAGTAATTTTTGCTCTGAAGTTGTGGAAGCACTACTTGTATGGAGAGAGGGTAGAGATCTTCACAGATCATAAGAGCTTAAAGTATGTGTTTACACAGAAATAGCTCAACATGAGGCAGCGCAGATGGTTAGAGCTGATGAAGGACTTCGATATCTCACTTCAGTATCACCCGGGAAAGGCCAACGTGGTTGCCGATGCCTTGAGTAGGTATCCGACAGCCATGTGTTTGACTATGGACCATCACTTGCTTGCTGATTTGGAGAGCCTGGGGATTAAGGTGATTGTGTCCGGAGTTCAGATGCAGATGTGGGGCCTACAGATTTAGTCAGACTTGGTGGAGAGGATCAAGTCAATGCAGTTTGAGAACGTTGCTCTGCGGTGTCTCCGAGAGCAGGTTCGAGCATGGTTGGTGGATGGCGAGTTTTCTCTTGTAGAGGATGGTGCTTTGAGGCACGGTTCCAGGTTATATGTGCCCAATGGAGAGCTCAGGGAGCAGGTCATGCAGGAGGCCCAAAGATCTCAGTACTCTATACACCCTGGTGCCAATAAGATGTATCGAGATCTGAGGGAGCATGTATAGTGGTACGGGATGAAGCGGGAGGTAGCTCGCTTCGTAGCTAGATGCTTGGTCTGTCAGCAGGTCAAGGCAGAGAGACAGAGGCCCGGAGGATTATTGCAGCCATTGTCCATTTCAGAGTGGAAGTGGGAGCATATCACTATGGATTTTGTATCTAGATTGCCGCGTACACCAGGAGGGAAAGACGCGATTTGGGTCATCGTTGACAGGTTGACCAAGTCGGCCCACTTTTTGCCATTCAAGGTGGGTACGTCTACAGAGAGGCTTGCAGAGATGTACATACGGCAGATAGTCAGGATTCATGGGATTCCGGTCAACATCGTCTCAGATCGGGATAGTCGCTTTATTTCCTATTTCTGGAGGAGTCTGCAAACTAGCTTGGGCACTCAGCTCAAGTTTAGTACTGCATACCACCCCCAGATGGACGGACAGTCAGAGAGGACTATTCAGACGCTTGAGGATATGCTGCGGACGTGCGTCTTGGATTTCGGAGGTTCCTGGGAGGATCACCTGCATTTGGTAGAGTTTGCTTACAACAACAGTTTCCAGGCCAGCATTGAGATGTCACCTTTCGAGGCTCTGTACGGGCGTAGGTGTTGTACACCCTTATCTTGGGATGATGTTGGCGAGCGAGCTTTATTGGGGCCAGAGATGGTTGTTGACGCTGCCGAGAAGGTGAAGCTCATCAGGGACAGACTTCGTGTGGCGCAGAACAGACATCGGCACTGGGCCGATAGCCACCGGAGGCCCTTGGAGTTTGAGGTACAGATTAGAGATAGGGTTAAAAGTAGGTTGTTTATTTGTTTTGTTTGTTTGATCATGTTTGATTATTTAGTAACATAAGACCTTGTTTGTGTTTAGGTCGGAGACATGGTTTTTCTGCAGATATCTCCGACTCGTGGTACCATACGTTTTGGTGGAGGTGGGAAGCTTAGCCCGCACTTCATCGGACCTTTCGTGATCAGCGGGAGAGTCAGTGACATGGCATACAGGCTAGACTTGCCACCTGCACTAGTGGGTCTCCACAACGTATTCCACATATCACAGTTGAGACGGTACGTGGCTGACCCTAGCCATGTACTCGATCACTCGAAGATTGAGGTGGGACCTACTCTCAGTTATCCAGAGCATCCAGTGGAGATTCTGGATCGCCGAGAGAATTGAGGTACTGAGAAACCAGGTGATACCCTTGGTTCGCATCGCATGGAGGCATTATTCTCCAGGAGAGTCTACCTGGGAGCGAGAGGATGAGATGCGCGAGCGATACCCTTATCTTTTTGGACCATGAGGTATGATTGTCTATCCTTCTCATCTGTTTAGTTTCGCCTTTCAATTTCGAGGACAAATTTTTTTTTAAAGAGGGTAGATTTGTCACTACCATATTTCTAGTTTGAGGATATTTTTGTCATTTTGAATTTATTTGAAATTAATATATTTATTGGAATGGTATGATTTTAATATTATTTAATTTGTTGCCATGTGTTGTGATTAGCCCTAACCTAGATTGGACCTAACCTAGATTAGTCATAGCTAGTCTTAGTTAGCCATGGTTAGTATTAGTTAGTTATGATTAATTTTGGTTAAGTCATGATTAGTTAGAGCTAACTAGGTTGCAACTTAGACTAGTGTGTAAACCTAGATTTTAGACCCTTGATTTGACTATATGATAGGAGAGCCATTGATCTATTCCCAAAACCCTAACCCTAGAATATTGGGCCGGCCTAGGGATCCACACCCCCCATTTAATGTCTCCCAAAATTTCTTGCACCTTTTGTTCATTCTTCCATTTTTTCAAGAGCAAGGTTTGTTCTTCCTTCAAACTTTTCTATTTTGCTCAATACTCATACATTTCTATTCAAATTTCTTGCATTGTAACCTAATTTTTGTTCTCCTACTGTTGGTGGAGGTTAACCTCAGTTTTAGACTCTATTGGGGCTTTGAGCTAGCTAGGAAGGATCTCCATTATTGAGCTTTCTTGAGGAGGAGCACCACATAGGTAACTTTCTATTCAACCATTAGATTTTCGATTTCTTGGCATATTTTCATAGCCCTAGGTGTCCTCTAACTGTAGGAATAGATTTTGTGTGGAGTCGTGTCCTTTACGTGTCCGTATCGGACACGTATCAGCCTAGGTTTAGTAGTGTTCAACGAAATGCCACAGTGGGCATTTCTAGGTTGTTTTTCGGTTTTCGATCTCTCCTAAAAACTTTTAAAACTATTCTGAATTTTCTTGAATATTATGATTAGTCTGCTTCTAGTTCTAGCTAACATAGTATGTGAGATATTTCTCAACATTTGGATCTATTGAAGTTTTAGGTCCTATGATATTGATATATTAGTGGGATGCTTTTGAAATATATGTTATGGTCTAAGAGCATCCACGGTGGATACACTCCTAACACTACTCCAAATATTAAAAAATTTGTAAACTATTATTTTTAGAGTGTCTTCTTGATTTTGGCACACAATTATACACTTAAAATAAATGCTCCAAATTAATATCCTTCCTCTTTCTTCTCTTTATTTTTCTTCCATGATTGGTAAGTTTTTTTTTTTTTTTCTTCTCTCTTTATTTTTCTTCCTTGTTTGGTAAGAACGGTTAATTTGGGCTTTTTATAAAGGCACTTCACTTTTTGATCAGGGCTAGCCCATTTTAAACTTTGTATTATTTACAAGTTTGCCATTGAAGAAATTGATCTGGGCTATCCCACTCTTTGGACTGAATGGACTGCCAGAAAACTGGGCAGTCCTAAGTCACAGAATGTGAAACAAAGGACTGCCCATTTTTCTGGCAGTCCTTACTGTATGTAGGACTGCCCAGTTTTCTGGCAGTCCTGAATACAGTAAGGACTACCAGAAAAATGAACAGTCCTTTGTTTCACATGCTGTGACTTAGGACTGTCCAATTTTCTGGCAGTCCATTCAGTTTATAGGACTGCCAGAAAATTGGGCAGTCCTGGTCGACGTAGAGTTTTCTCGTTCGTGCATACTTGTGTTTAATTTAAATGGATAATTTTCCACTCTAAATGTAGTTTAATTCAAATGGGCTACAGACAATTGAAATAAACAATGTAATGGATGCTTGAATTTTTCAATTTAATTTCTAGGATTTTGGAAACAAATAGAGAAAGAATTTGGGTGCCATCGATCTTCTTGAGAAAGAAATTTGGAAGAGAAGAGGAAGAAGAAGAGAAAATTTCTAGGGTGGAAGAAATTTTCAGGAATTTTTAAATTAACTTCTTGCTTGGGGATGGAGAAATGGTGGTGGAGAAGAAGAAGAAGAAGAAGAAGAAGAAGAAGAAGAAGAAGAAGAAGAGAGGAGTTAGGGTTTAGGAAGAGAGAGAAAATTTTTTGCAAATGGGGATTTCACTTTGGGACAGCCCTAGATCAAAAAAATGGGCTGTCCTGAGTAAAACACAAAAAAATCTGGGCTAGTCCCAATCCGGGCTAGCCCTGATAAAAATGTGAAGTGTCTTTATAAAAAGCCTTAATTTGGTAGACCCATGAATTAATGTAGCGAGCTAAGACAGACTCCAAATCTGAAGTGTCTCTTAGTTTTCTAGTAATTTTCAAGTAAGAATAAGTGTCTATCGTAACCTTTAAGTGCCACAAAATTTAACTAAAGTCAAAATGTAGCATTGGAATCATGGATTGACACAAACACAACCTTTTCCTAACCTTATCCACCTCCCATTTCACAGCATTCCCTCTCCAATCTTCATCGTCCCTCCAACCCACACACCCCCCTCTACAAATAAGCGAGCTCCAAGCAATGGCTTCAGCCGCAGTGAGACCCACCTTCTCCTTCCACCACCTCCCCAAAAATAGCACTCCTAGTCTCCACCCCACCAAACCCTCCAAAGTACTCCAGCTCCCCATCACTCCCCTCCTCGTCACCACCACCACCAAACTCTCACTCTCCATTGTCGCCTCCTCCCTCGACGTTACCAAAGACGACAAGCCCCTCTCACAATCCACTACCAAACAAGAACAAGAGAAGAGAAAGACAGCAGCAGCAGAAGAGAAGAAGATGAGCAGCTGATCAAGCTAGAGGAGGAGGAGAACAAGCTGCTATTCGATCCACCACCACGTAGGTTCGAGGAGAAGTTCGCGGTGCTGAACACGGGCGTGCACTAGTGCCGGTCGTGCGGCTACCTGTACAGGGAGTCGGCCGGGGAGTCGGGCGTGCACTGAATATATAAATATTATCGAAAAAAGTAAAATGATAAAATAAATTGGAAAATATAAAAATAGGATAAACAAATTGAAAGAAAAAGCCAAAAAAATATTTAAAAAAAATGAAAAAATAACCCCAAAATACAAAAATCATTCGTAAAATAAATTAAAGAATTTTTAAAAAAAACGAAATAAAATAAAATATGAAATAGATTAAGAAAATGAAGAAATACCAAAAACATAAAAGTAATTCTAAAAAAATAAAAAATTTGAAAAAAAAATTGAAACAAACAAGAAAAACAACCACCACCACCACCACCACCACCAACAACAACAAAATTTACTCGAAAGAAATGCCCACATATTCTTAAGAGTTAGGATTCTCATATTTTGTGGACAAATTATTTATCCAAATTTTATAATTTAAAAATAATTTTTTATAATCTAAATCAAACATGGAATAGATTTTCCACCCTAATTTTCTTGGGAATAAAAAAAAAACTGTGTGTCGGATTTTGCCTAAAATGAAAAGAAGGACCGATCAAGTAATCTAAAGAGAAGTCGGACTGATCACAAGTCTAAAAACCCATGGGTGTCAAATAATGCATTTTGTTCTTACTTTAGACAATGCAAGAGTTTTTTTTTTATATATCAACTATATATTTTTGAAAATATTTATATATTTACCAAAATATTGGAATATATATTCCAAGAAATTTCTTGTGTATAGCCACAAATAGTGGCTGCACGTATCTTACCAAATCTTTAAAAAAAATAAAAATTTTTATTGATGCGATAATTCAAGTAAATATCCAAGGGAGAGCGTTGCAAATCAAGATTTATTATCAACCACAAAGATGTCCATACTGTCACGACCCGATCCCAAATAATTGGGTCGAACCGGATCATGCACAGCCTGCACCGTTGTTGAGACGGCGGCAGTAAGCTGTTCCAATAGCAGGTAACCATACAACAACAACTATATTTGTCACAACTCAACATCGGAAAATGAAACTTTATTAAACTTGGAATTAAATACAACTGAAAGATGTTCTGAAATAAATAAACAGAATTTGAAAATAAACAACAATGCTGAATAAGAAAAACTATCTATCAGCCGGTTCATCGGCCTCAGTCCCAACGTCCTCCAATGGGGACTTTGGCAGCACTACCGGGTATAACACAGGGTCGTAGTAGCTGCTGATTAACAGCTCAGCATCCTCAATGTCCCCTAAAAATTATCTCCAGTCAGGAGGGAGCAAAGTACAATTCATGCTAATTTAAAACAGTTAAAATGAATAATAGAATCATGCACTTTTAAACAGTTTAGAAATTGAACAGTTTTCTAGCAGTAAAACAGTGTGATTTGAATAGGCAATGAATATGACCGGCTTGGGATGTACAGTTGTATCCTATTGATACGATTCGGCTTATCCCCGTGTGTATGAGGGGTAAGCTAATACAGTTCTAAGTTACAGTTGGCTTTGGTCATAAACATTACTCTACTCCCCCAGTCCCCAATCAGTACAGTAGTCACAATCAGTACTCTCCGAGAGAGTTTCGTGTTTGCATCGTGGTTTAAACTTGCAGTAAAGCGATTATTAAAATAACTGTAAAACTAACACAAACTATACTTGCCTCAAAAATGAATTTGACTGGAGATGTTGAAGACTTCGAGACAGGAATTCAGAATCGTCCTCGAATTCCTACATTCGAGAAATTGACTCAGATTCCAGGTTTACCAATCTAGCTACGCTAGTTGAAATCTCTATTCGGGTCCTAATCCAATTTTAATTCTTTATTTAACAAAACACGAAAACACGATTATTTGTGCGTTGAATTTAATACGAGGGAAAAGATCATTTTATATTTTGAATTTGAAAAACTCGTCGATACCAGATTAATTTATTAAAACTTTGTATTTTCATAATTTATAAATATAAAACTAATTTCTTATTTAGTGAGAAATACATGATCTTTAATTAATTGTTAAAACTGATGGATTTTAGGTGAGAAAATCTTTATTAATTTTTATACGAAAATACTTATTATTCAATTTATTCGAACGCTACCAAAAACTCGCAAAATCAGAAATAACTAAAATCTACGCTACCAAATATAATTACAGACCAACAACCAGCTGGGCTTATGCCCATTACAATTTATTTACATAAATTGAAATAAGACAAAAACTACCGTTAGTCCTAAACTTTAAGTAAATTAAATGATAAAAAAATAAAGATAAAATAATTATTTATCGAGTCTCAGATATGGTCCAATCTTCAACTAGGCTAATGCCTCAACGTCCGGGCGAAGCCGGTTTCGTTTGTACTTAGCCGGGGCCCATTGACCGATACGGTCGTCGCCCAAAATAAATATTAAATAAAATCCCAAAATTTATTTTAAATTTATTTTTAAAATATTCTAGAATTTACGAAAAAATCCGGCTGCATCTCCTTTGTTTTTGGTCAACCCAAAAACTGGGAATTGTGCCGATAATTTTCCTGCAAATTCCAAACCGAGGAATCCCAAATATGTATATATATAATAATCCACAACCAATCCACAGATAAATTCGGAACGACCCAAAATAATTTCGGAAGTCCGATTCCAACCCAAAAACGTCACAGAACGCTACCGGAAAAAATCCGGAAAGCTCAAAATATACCAAAAACCAATTTCCGAAACATTCCAAATAATCAACAGAACCTTTCCGAAGGTTCCGGAAAAGTACGACGTCGCTAAAACCGAATTTCCAAGGGGAATCGGAGACCATTTCTCATCACAAACTGTATGAAAAAGAGACGGGACAGAGGTTATACATGCTCGGCTAGAGCTCTCAGATGAAAAATAATAGAAAGAAAAGGTCCGAACAGCAGGTCGGGAGGATCCGGAACAGCAATGCAAACCCGGGACAGCGTCCGGAGTTGGAACTTCGCTCCTGGCCGGGAACGGAAAGTCCCAGAACGCGGATCGGGGTCGGGACAGCAGCGGACAGCGGCAACGCTGTCACGGAACCACTGAAACAGCGGATCGGGGCGCGGGGGTCGCGGGCCAGGGGAGTCGGGCTAACCAGAGGGGCGCGCGGGCTAGGGCACGCGCCGGGATGCCTGGCCGGCGGGGAACGCCGGGGAGACACGGAAAGGCGCTGGCGGGACGCGGCGCGATTGGGCGCGCCGGAGCTGGCGCGAAGGGTGGAGTCGGGCGCGGGCTTCGGCGCGCTGGAGGCGGCCGTCGGCGGGAGCTGCGCCGGGGAGGGCGCCGCGCGGGTCCGCGGGTCGGGGCTGCGCTCGGCCAGAGGGCTTGGCGGGGTCGGCGGCCGGAGCACAGGGGTGTGGCTCGCGGGTGGGAGAGAGAGGGGTTGTGAGGGAGTGGGGGTTTTGGAGGAAGAAGAGAGTGGGGTGAGTTGCTCCTTCTGTGAGAAGTTGAGGAGAAGGGGTTTTAAGTAAAGGGTGGGGTGGTGGTTGTGTGGAGAGGAGAAGTTGAGGGGAGAAAGAATAGGGAATAAGTGTACGTGTGTGGGAAAAAAAATGAGAGGAGTGCTGGTCCTTCGTGGACCAGCTCCAAGAGTAAATTTTTTTTTTTAATATTTAATTAACCAAATCAGAATTTAGGAAAAGAATTGGATTTGGGTTCAGGCTCGTGTCTGGGTTCGGACTCGGATCTGAGTTCGCAAACAAAAGCCATGAATTAATTTTAAAATTAATTTCCAAGCCAATTAATAATAATAATAATAATAATAATAATAATAATTTACCAAAGAAATTGGGTTTCACACATACATTGGGACGTAATTAAGTAAGATACACACAAATTCTAATATTTTCTCCCCACATTAATTAGAGAACTCACGTATCAATTATCCGGCTACAAATAGTCTATCTATCTTTCTTACTTTTCTATTTTATTCTAAAAATATAAATAATTAGGAGTTATTGTATTTTCTAATAGATTATAGAAAATATATATCCTTATATCTATACAAATATATAATAGAAAGAATTGAGAGATTTCACTATGAATTTTTTTAAAATTTCTAAAATGTCCTTATATTAACTTACATAATTTAATTCGTCTGAAAATATAATTAAAGGTTTTTTTTCCGAAATAATAATTAAAGGTATAATTGTAATTTTAATACCATCATACATGCATGTGTTACTGGTTAGTAATTATGTTAGCGGGGATGTATAGTTTATTGTGCACGTATACTGCACATACAAAATAAGGTAACAAAAAATTAAATACAAAAAATTATCATTTTTAGGAATTGTATTCAAGCAATAAAAAAAATACTTCACATCTTGACCAATTGAGTTAAAATTATTTAATTATAAAAAAATATATTAGTTAGTTATATATTTAGTTAATATTATAATAATTAGTAAAATATTTAGGTAGTTATTTAGTTTTTTAATTTTTTTATTATTGATTATTTTTGATCCGTTTTCAAGTCACATTATACCGTAGAAGCCAGAATATATAGTATAGATATGCAGAGCTGTTATTGTACTTCCCATTCCAATTTTAAAAACTCTCTACATTTTCTTTGGGGCGAAAGGTCGAACAGAGTGAGAGCAATGGCCTTGAGGAAGGATTTTGGGTTCTCGGAAGGGGAATTGATGAGGTCCGACTGCAAGCCGTGCTCGAGGCTGATGAGGCACACCGCCGGCATCTTCACTGTCGGCGGCGGCCTCGCCTTCTGGATCCTCTGCCGGCTCCACTATGGTACGGTACTACCACCAGCTCCTCCTCCTCCTCCTCTTCTCCCTTTGTATATATGACCCTGAAATTTATTTTTATTAGAGATTTCTTTGATGGGTTCTTGCGGGACTAGCTTTCCGGTACGCCGGGAATTTAAGTAGGCTTCAGCTTGAGTTTGGATCTCATGGTTGTCATTGTTGTATTGTATACTCACCTGGAGGTTCTTGGCCTACGGTGCACGGGCACGAACGCGACACGACACGATGCAACTCAGATACGCAGCAGGTTCGGCACGTACCTAGTGTATTTCGGAGTGTGCTTGTTGTGTCGGATACGCGTTCGACATGACAGGAGCAAGAAAAGATTAAAAATCTCAAAAGGTTGCTCCTGTGCATTTGAAATGTACACGAAACAGAGATTTACACATGATGTTTATCCATTCGAGCGGCTGAATCTGAACGGTGCACAAATTTTTATTGTGGGGGTAAATCGCTGCGGAAAAGAGTATTCTTTCTTAACCGAGAGGGTGCCAGTGTTGACAGAGGTGCAATGACAATAATAAAATGCCGTGAGGACGTGCGGCCGCCCCACCACCCACGATCCCACAACATCAGAGGCCTGATGAACGTGGCATAATCTGAGTCTGTATGGGAAAAAAAGAAAAAAAGAGGCCTGATGAACGTGGCCGCCCCACCACCCACGATCCCACAACATCAGAGGCCTGATGAACGTGGCATAATCCGAGTCTGTATGGGAAAAAAAGAAAAAAAAGAAATCTTATGTAGGCTGGGAAAATTGAATGCCTGGCCTAACAAACCAAGAAGCCTATTATATCAAGGAGTTCGGCATGGCTGATTGTTGTCACCTATTGTCTTCTCAACAAACCAGAGCACATTTAGGCCTTGCAGGACTTGTTTCTTCCTCTTAAAAACTTCCAATGTTGTGATTCAGCTGCACGATTGAATCCCCCAATAGAGATCAGGGATCCTCTAGTTCTCTGAGTCTTAACTATGATATATTTACAAATGAAAAATGGTGTTTTTTTTAAAATATTGTGAAGGACAAGCATACGTTAGAAGAAAAATTCTATTAATATGCAATAGGTTGTAGTATAAGGGCCTGCTATATTTCAAACCTGTGAATACGCAAATATTCAAATAAACAAAGTTTATTATTTAGAGAAAGCCTTTAACTTTCACTTTTTGTTGGCTTCAAGTTTTATTATTATTAGGGATATTTTAGCAAATGTCATCATTCAAAATATAGAAACTAGCATGTACCCCCACTATTTTAAAAACTAGCAAATACCCCCATTCCTTTGTAACCCAAAATTTTGATTAAATAGTGGGGGTATATCTTAAAATTTTATTTGTTCCATACAAAGAAACGAAGGCATTTGCTAATTTTAAAAAGAATGTCATCATATGCTAGTTTCTATATTTTGAATGGGACATTTGCTAAACCATTATTATTATTATTATTATTATTTATGTAATGTCTTCGTATATATTTTTGAAGCCGTGGTCAAATCATGTTGTTCATCAACTTCTTCGCAGAATATCCATCTTTTCTACTTTAAGTGAACCACATTGGTGTTTTATAAGCCTGTCGCCTAGGGAAGTAGGATTTAGATGGCAAGGTCCTAAGTCACTGCGTTGGCATGGGAGGCAGCCGTCTAAGGCTGTCTTAAGCGCCTCAACTCACCTCGACTTAAATGTGACCTAGCCTAGGCCAATTCATTTTTGAATTAAAGCACATCCACTTCCCTGTGACCTACGTTGCCATAAAGCACATTCACTTCACTATCACATAAGCTTGAATGTTTTGGTTTGATTCATTTTTTGCAATCTAATTAGTGAAGGAAAACCTATGTCCTTAATTCTAGGGCCTCAAGTCTTCATTGCTGAGTTATCCTTGTATTGTTTTAAGTTTTGAATCTCTTGATAGATGATGACACCACATTTTTTGGACAATAGTAATAGGAAATGATTTGATGTCTGGTGTTGTCATGGGAAGTATTTTGATGGCTATCAATCAGAGCACAAAGTTTGTCTAAAGCAAAGAGCAGACAGAATTGTCTGATAAGTTCAGATGCAGCAGAGCTAAAAAGAAAGAAGTTAACATCTAATTGCAATGATCTTCAAATATGATCACTCGCTCTTTATCTAGTAATCCTATATTATATGGAATGACTAGACTAATTGATAGTCTGCATGGACTCGACACTGCCTCTCCACGGGTCGCTGTGACTAATCCACTCAGGTCAAGCTTTCAATTCCGCCCTCTCCCTCTGGAACATACTACCAAGGAAGCAAGCCGCCTATGTCTTTTAGCCCGACCTCTCTGTTAAAGAGCCTATCTAGTCGTATAACTTTAAAACCCTCGTGTCTTTATATCTCTTGGCAAAATCAGGGGCAGTTCATTTACAAGAATTAGTGTCTTCCTCTTCTCCAACTTAGCCATCGGACAATTTCAAGCAGTTGGTATGTGATCTTGCCACTTTGGTAGTTGGAGAGTGAGTGCAACTTTTAAGGTATGAAGATAACTAAACACATGATGATGCAATCAGTGTATCCCATAGACTAGGTACATCTTGAAAGAAAAAATGCACACATGACGGTTCTTGTATGGTTGTTTTTACATGTGAGAGTAAGGGATTGACACCTTTCTCTGGACAAAAAGAACCGTCTTTAAATTTGAGAAAGCTGTAGCAGTTATATTGACATCCAAGTCGCAAAAAGTAAGCTTAGGCCTGACAAAGAAGGGTTTGGTCATTGGGGTGGAAGAAGGATCCCTTAGTTATTCCAAATTTATTTAAAAATCTAATATAGAACTCCAAGTGGTAAACAACTTCTAACTGCCAATTGGAAAACAAATGTATATTATCTTTTTCTGGATGAAGTGTACAGACATATTATCCTTTACTATGTAACCATATATCCACTAAAATTGAAGAGCCAACTAAGTACTCGCACACCGTCATCCCATTAAATCTAACATTAAACCAAGGTTCTAAACGGCCGTAGGCAGGTGCGCAACCAAAAGGGTTCGCCTGACGCCTAGGTTGCCTAGGTGCACGGAATATTTTTCACCATTTTACCCATGATTTTGTTGTTGTTGTATAATATGCATATTTTAAGGGTAGTGGTGACGTTTCCTCTCCCTCAGAAGATCAGAGAGTGTAATGTTTTTTTATTTGGAATGGAGAGAGATCCAAGATAGGTGGTAGTGATGGACTCCAGAGACTGTAACATTTCGTCTCCTTTCAGTTTTTTCTTTAATCTGCATCAATCCAATATAGGCTTCCGCTTACGCCGGCTCACATTTACCCACACCGCCAAATCCACTCCGGCTGCCTACTCCACCGTGTATGACAAAATTGGGACGTATGAGGTCCGCCTGGTGCCTAGACGCTGCCTAGGCGCCATTTAAAATACTGTTATGAACACAAATATAACATATATGTCGTACTAAAAAGGACGTCTGCTACAAACTTTGGAGCATCTTATGCTATGTTGCACCTATACTCACCCATAGGATTGTATATGTGTCCTCGTATCTATAATTGACACGTTTCTGACAATGTCACGTCCCGATCCCGTAGGAACAAAAGTCGCCAATATGCATGATGTTATATAAGTCTAAATTGTACTTGTATACGGTAAGCACCAGACACGATCGATAAACCATCTCAAAGGCTGGTCATTACAGCAAAAATAAAGAGAAAAGTTCATAAACACATGATATATGAAAATGATTCTTTTTATTGATAAATTTCAGTAGACTACAACGGTTCTAGGCTAAAAGAATATGAAAATGATTCTCTTTATTGATAAATTTCAGTATATTACAACCGTTCTAGGCTAAAAGAAGAACTAATTAGAAACACTGAATCTCAATACAATAAACGATGCCACAAGGCTTACAACTCATGAAACTAATACAATCAACGATGTTTCGTACATTATGTCCTCTATAAACAAAACATAATATCTCCAGTCGAACAACTTCAAGCGTCAACCGAGCTCCAACATCTCAGTACATCCACGCAGCTTCCCTACATGTAGAGTTAGGATGTCAGCACATTGGAAAATGTACTAATGAGTGACTTTAACCCAACTCACCTAAAAGTAACATGTTGATATGTGAGTACAGACAAATATTACGTGGTCTTTCTAATCATGCCTTATAAACAGTTAACAATTCATACACATGTATGTGTCTATAAGCATAAAAGTGTCACTCAACACAGTAGATCTTACCCAACACTTATCATCATTTCTTGTTTATAATAATATCATTTATAATATATAAATGTGTCATAATATGTGTCTTTGCATAAGACATTAGTTAGCCTTCATAAAGTACATAAACGTGTCTAGTGTTTGTCCCTGAGTCACGTAACTAGGCCTGCAAACAGATGACATTAACATGTAGCCTAACTATATGAAGGTCACTGGCACCACAAACCATTTTGGACTATTTTCTGGTAAGACCGCGATCCTTCATGTGCATGTAGCGTGCCTCACTGAAAGTCCCAAAATATTTGTATTGCGATGCGTCCTTACAATCCGGATAGCTAGCCCAAAAATCCCCAAAGTGAAAAATACAAACTATTGGCATTTTTAACATGACTTCCGCTATTGGTTTACATGAATAACCAGTGGTAGATCCTCTTAACGGTGTAAATTGTATATATATATATATATATATATATATATATATATATATATATATATATTTATATATATATATATATGAGGATGAATTGGAACATGAAACAAGTGAAATTCCAGTTATAGCAATTATGACAAAGGTTTTTCTTTATGTCCTTATCTTTATATGAAACCATGGAAGAACTTACTAGAATAATGCAGAAAGCTTGTGCACTTTATTCTTAGAAAATTAAAAGAAAAGAGAAAGAGCTGGTTCACAATTTGGACCATCACTAATAGCTGATATTTTGCTTATGATTGTCATAATGGATATTTGATAAAAGAAATATTCTAAAATAAAATTTTGAATAATGGGTAGGTGTGGGCGTTGGAAGGATAGCCTCTGTTGGTAACAATAAACTTGAGTGCAAGGAATGACAGATCCTCTTCGTCTTAGTTTGTACTTACGTTGCCAAATTCGTGATATGCATCCCTTCAACCCCGTCCCAATTGCCCAACCATGCTCTTCTTGTTTGGATTTCATGCTTTAATGATCTTATTCTTGAAAGTTGGTGAAACATTAGCAAACCTTAGGATAAACGCACTTGACTGTAATCTACAAGCTTTGCTCTTTGAAATGTCATTTTTCCACTCTTTGGTTCATTAATCAGGCTTAATAGCATAACATAACTGGATGAACCTAAACACTGTTAACTTCAGGTACAGTGAGAATAATACTTAACAAAAAGGAAAGGATGAGATAAGGAACAGAATTTTTTATTCCCTTACCATGAGGCTGCAAAGAAGGTCAGGTTCAATGAATGTGAGCTTTACACAACTCAAGTCCAGCCATGACCACAGCGAAAGGTCCCCTTCAAGTGTACTTGGTCCTAAAACCAACATGCATTTGGATGGGTATAAATATATGGTTGCAGTAGGCTATCCCTTCACAGAAACAAAACCAACACCAATAGCCCAACACTTGTAAAACTAGTTGGCTCCAGGAGTTCTTTCCAACCACTTCAGTAGCTTAGGACACGACAATGTGGCTCCTACTGAAGTGTTTGGAGGAACTCCTGGGACTATCCAGTGTCTGTCTGCTCATTTTTGGGGGTATATGCAAGCAGGGACGGACACAGAACATGGCTTGAGGGAGTTGTTGCACGGACTTGAGAGTTGCTAAGCATCAACAATTCAATACCCATACTTTCACAACTACGGCATGCGTCATGAGCTCCCATGAGCCGTACACATCATAAAAATGGCATTGACGGACTATAAATAATGATGATCTTTTGGTGATGCTCATAATTGATGATCTTTTGGTGAAGCTCATAATTGATGATCTTTTGGTGATGCTCATAATGGGTATTTGATAAAAGGAAGATTCTAGATTAATCAAATTGAACAAAAACTAGGTGGGATGGGTTGTTGGGAAGGAGAGTGCATCTGCAACTAAAAACTTGAGTTCAAGAAATGGAAGCTCCTCTTCTGTTTGGATTAGTTGCTTCAAAGGGCTCACTCTTGAAAGTTGTCGAACTAGTAAAAATGTGAAAGTAAGATTATATGCACTTAGTTATGTTAACTACAACTATTTTTCTTTGATGATGTCATTCTTTTTCGCTCTTTGGCTTAGGCTAAATTTAAGTGCAACTCCCTAAAGCAAAGTGTTATGATTGTTATTGCCGGGAACGCCGGGGCACGCTATTCGATGGAAAATACAGAAACTGAAACAGTTGTAAAGACAACGTTTCAAATGCAATTCCTTAAAGAATGTTTTGCAACAGAGATCCAGAAGGATTCTGCAAATTACGAGATCTAAAAAGATATCGTAATACACGAATAATCTAAAGAAATTTTCGTGATTGTAGCAAACTGGCAGTAGTGCCTTCTAAAAAGAAGATACTGACAGAACTGCTAAAGGCAACAGAAGGATGACAGGCGAGAGATGGAAATGCTGGGGTGAATTATCACCGTTGCTCAAAGCTTTATTCGCCCTCTGCGAATAGCTTCCAGGAACCAGCAAGGTTGACGGAAAACCTTGGAACACTCCTGCTTCTGACTCCTCGGAAGACGGCGAACTCCTCTGGCAATGGCTCTACTCTTCTCTCTCTGTTTGAAGTAACAGAACCCACGCGTACTAAAAAGTACTAGTGTTTGTGTTAAAGAACACGCTCACTACTCTGTCGTGTTAAACAACACTTAGAGTTTTTCCTCCCTGGACTTCTGATTACTACTGCACTCAGAGAGAGGAGAGAACCTGCATATATTGCCCACGGGGCGGTTGCCAAGCAGTTGCCTGAACTTCAGGGTAGTGGCAGAACCACTCCTGAACGTGCCGCAACTGCTGCAACCGTTCCCGCTCTAATATGCAGCCAGCCATACGCACACAGCCCCTTTTACGCACCCTACGCACACTACGCACACTGCGTACGCTGCGCACACTGCGCACTCTACGCACGCTGCGTACGCTGCGCACACTGCGCGTACTAGGCGTACTGGGCTGCGTAACTGGGCCAGCGTAACTGGGCTCGCGTAACGGGCCGCGCAACGTGGTCGCGCAACGAGCGCAACTTAAGCGCACTATGCGCCTAGCGACGATGCTGACGTGCTAAGTGCAAAGTGCGCCAACAAAACGCCACATTACGCCTCATGAGCCCTTGAGCCCGAGTCCGAGCCCGAGTCCGAGTCCGAGTCCGAGTCGCTAAGCTCCTACGGAGCTTAGCTCCATGGAAATAAATTTCCAAGAGCAAAAAGCTTACAGCTTCTTAATTGTTGATTAAGCCTTTATACCATTAATAATTAATCCCACATGGCACACACCCATGTGCACTACATGTGCATCTCCATAAAGAGAATAGACTCATATATGTAGAGATACACATTCCTTTCTAGCCGATGTGGAACTAAAAACTAAAACAAAAGGCTACAAACCCAACAATCCCCCACATCTCTATATATATGAGTACGAGTGTTTCCCACAGTAACTGTCCATCATGCATTAGGAGAGATGTCGCTTACGACTTGAATCTTCCCGCATGGGTCAAAAATCAAACTATAATACAAGAATGGACTAAGCCTTGAATTCTGCATCATAGCTGAAATTCTTTCCACTCACATAATGTAGTTACATGTGCTTCTGGCTACACATTAAAGGTCCTGTGCCAGCCTGGTTTCAGTGTATAATTTTGGGTGTCTACAAGTTTACCCTCAAGAGACGGCCTGATATCTCTGTCATACACTATAGGTGAGTTCATTATAAAGAGACATGGCATGAAGCGCTTTGCGCTTTCCTTGTGGTGCTACGCCGCTATGACATGGCTTAAAGCCGAGGCCTTACCCCGTACCGGAAACCTCATCGTAGTGTCATACTACAGTAGCATGAGGCAACCGCCTCTTTGTAGTGCCAAACTATCCAGCATGAAGCCTTAGGCTCCCTTGCGGTGTTACGCCGCAACGACATGGCTTGCAAGGCCGAGGCTTTATCCCTAACCGGGTACCTCATGGTGGTGTCGTGCCACTGTAACATGAGGAACTCCTCCTCTTTGTAGTGCTGACTACACCCCTCTTTATTTTAACATACAGCATTAGGCTAACTGCCTATTTGCGGTGCTACGCCGCTGTGACTTGGCCTGCAAAGCCGAGGCTTTATCCTATTCCTGGGCATCACCCCACATATAGGAACCTCATCGTGGAGTCACCCCACTGTAGCATGGAGTTTCACTCCTTGTAGTGCTGTTCTACCATGCTTCCTGTAAAGCATACCAGGCATTCACTCTGCCTGAGAACTCATTAAGGCAATTAAGCCAACCTTCCCACAGGAACTGTTTTCCGCAGAAAACAACAGTAGACAACAGTGGTTATAGGTCCGTAACCTCTCCATGCCCAATAGAACATGTACCCACCGTTCCTGATATTCTTCCGATTAGTGGTGCTCCCTTGAACCAAAAGCTAGATGCCTAGTAGATAAATCTTTGAACTATTAGCATAAAACTTTATGGTAGGAATACAATAATCCAATATCAGAATGCCTTCAAGCCCATTTTACAAGCTGTGTCATTGACCAGCTGGCGCTTGAGGCCCTTGGTGAACGGATCCGCCAGGTTCTCCTGACTCCGAACATCAATCACTGCAATAACACCTCTCTTGATAAGATCGTGTACTGCCCTGTGCTTCAACTGCACAGTCCTCTTCTTCCCGTTGAAGAGGTCATTTGATGCCACCGCCGCAGTCGCCTGGTTGTCGCAGTATATCGGTATCGCCGGTATTTGCGCACCAACCACTGGAAGATCATACATGAGCTCCCGAAGCCATTCTGCTTCCTCGGCTGCAGTATCAAGTGCAAAGAACTCAGATTCCATGGATGACCGCGAGAGCATAGTCTGCTTCTTCGACTTCCACGATATAGCAGCTCCACCCATTGTGAAAATGTATCCACCTGTGGACCTCTCGCTCTCCACCTCTGAGCACCAACTGGCATCACTGAAGCCTTCCACTACCGACGGATCTCCGCTGTAGTACAGTGCATATGTCTGAGTCTTCTTGAGATATCTCATAACCCGTTTCACAGCTTTCCAGTGTTCAGCACCTGGGTTGCTCGTGAAACAACTCAGCATTCCCACGGCGAAAGCTATGTCAGGCCTTGTGGCAGTAGTAGCATACATCAAACTTCCCATTACGCTTGCATACTCCAGCTGCCTGATGCTTTCCCCTGAATTAGGCTTCAGCTTCAGATCACACCTGTACGGCGTATCGATCCCTGGAAGATCCCGATACCCATAACGAGTGATCATTTTCTTAATATAATGAGACTGTGACAGCGCTAGTCCAGTGTCTGTCCGGATGATCTTGATCCCTAAGATCATATCAGCTTCCCCCAAGTCCTTCATACTGAACTTGTTTGAGATGAATTTCTTTGTCTCCGTGACACAGCTAATATCCGTACCTAGGATAAGCATGTCGTCCACGTACAGACAAACGATCATACCTCTTCCATCAGCGAACTTCGTGTAAACACACTTGTCCGTATCGCTGACCATGTAGCCATTTGACCTTATAACTTTGTCAAATTTCTCATGCCACATCTTGGGAGCCTGTTTAAGACCGTACAAAGGTTTCACCAACTTGCAGACTTTGTCTTTAAGACCCCTGATGACAAATCCCTCTGGCTGTTGCATGTAAATCTCTTCGGTCAGCTCGCCATTTAGGAAAGCCGTATTCACATCCATCTGATGTATCACCATCTTATGTATTGCTGCGAGAGCAATCAACATTCTGATGGTGGTCATCCGGGCTACTGGAGCATACGTGTCAAAATAGTCAATCTCCTGCTTCTGAGAAAACCCCTTGGCTACCAACCTAGCCTTGAACTTGTCAATAGTTCCGTCTGCTTTCATCTTCTTCTTGAAGATCCATTTGCATCCGATGGGTTTCGCTCCTTCAGGAAGATCAACCAACACCCAAGTGTTATTTGAGGTGATGGAATCAATCTCATTGTCAATCGCCTCCTTCCAGAAAACTGCGTCTCTGGTCTTCATCGTCTCATCATAGGTAAGCGGATCTGCTTCCACATGATAGGTGACAAAGTCACTTCCGAAGTCCTTCGGCCTCCTCACACGCTTAGCTGACGGCTCAGCTTGTTCTGGTTCAACCGTTGTTTCAACAACAACATCTTCTTGGACCACATCTTCATTGAAGACTTCAGTCTCTTGTGCACCCTCATTATTCTCCGGAACATCCGGAAGAACAATATTCTTGTGCCTTGCAAACTTGTCTTCAAAATATTCTGCATCGCGAGATTCAATGATATGATTTGACTCAATATCAAGAAATCTCCGAGCATCACTCTTCTCGGCATACCCCAAGAAGATCGTCTTTGTAGTCCTTGTCCCAAGCTTCTGAATCTTTAGATCTGGAAGCTTGACATACGCCAGACACCCCCACACTCGAATGACATTCAAGTTAGGTCTGACCTTGAACCAGAGTTCATAAGGAGTAACGTCTGAAGTTGCATGAGGCACTCTATTTAGAATAAAAGTGGCCGTCAATGCAGCTTCTCCCCAATAGCACTTAGGAAGGCCAGCAGTCAACAACATTGAATTTATCATTTCTGTCAACGTCATGTTCTTCCTTTCAGCTACTCCGTTTGATTGAGGAGAGTACGGAGCCGTAGTCTCATTGACAATTCCATGTTCCTTACAGAACGATGCGAATTCATGAGACCTGTACTCCCCACCTCGATCACTTCTAATCCTTTTGAGTTGTTGTCCAGTCTGCCTCTCAGCTTCGGCTCTGAACTCCTTGAACTTCTCGAATGCTTCGTCTTTAGCCTTCAGCAAGTAGACGAACGCATACTTTGAGAAGTCATCGATGAAGGTTATGAAATACTTCATCCCGGCCTTTGTAGAGAACTGTTTGAAGTCACAGATATCGGAGTGAACTAACTCCAGAAGATCTGTACTTCGATTAACCCGAGGAAAGGGTTTCCTTGTGATCTTCGTTTGAGCACAAACTTCACATTTCTCTACCTTACCCCCACATTTAGAGATAAGTCCTAGACTAGACATTCTGTTTATTCGTTTACAATGAACATGTCCTAGCCTATTATGCCACAACTCAAGAGTATAAGCAGAATGAGTGACTTCATTAATTACATTGGACTGATTTACAAGCTGAATCTTGAACATTCCTTCGGTATAAAAAGCTTTCGCGAAATATGTTCCCTTGATAGACATTACCATCTGGCCAGCATTGATGTCCATCCTGAGGCCTGCATTGCAGAGTAGGCCTCCCGAGACCAGGTTCTTGGCGATAGCAGGTACGTGCTTTACGCCTTGAAGTGTCAGAGACTTCCCCGAAGTCAGCTTCAACACCACCGTCCCGATCCCGAGCACTTCAGCTTGTGCTTGGTTCGCCATCATAACCACTTCAGAAGTAGGTGTATAGGTGGTGAACCACTCCTTACTGGAGCAGACATAGCAGGAAGCTCCAGTGTCTACCCACCAGTCAGAGTCAGTCCTTACTGCATCAACCTGTGCAATCATAGCAACTACGTCAGTGATCATAGATATCTTACTAGGCTCTCCTTGCTCTGACTGCTTGGTCTTTGCTTTACACTCATTCTTAAAGTGGCCCTTCTTGTCACACTTGAAGCAAGACATTTCTGACTTTGGCTTCTTTTTCTTGATAGAAGTTCCCTTGACTTTTAGATTGTCAGGGTTCTTCTTCTTGCTGTGAAAAGCTGCTTGCTTTCCCTTTGGTTCCTTGGTCTGAACCAGATTGGCGTTAGCCAATTGCTTGGACAGTGTGTCCACCTTCAGTTGAGCCCGCATCTGGTCCTCAACATAGATTTCCTGTAGGAGATTTTCAAGGGTGATCTCCAACTTCTTTCTATGCATGTTTGCATAGAACTTGCTCCACCCAGCGGGGAGCTTTGAGACAATCCCTCCAACAACAAATTTGTCGGGGAGGGGCATCGCCTCGTCTTCCAACTTCTGTCGCAGTTTCAGGAACTCCTTTACCTGCGGCAACATAGACTTTTCGTCCTCAAAGAACCACTTGTGATATTTTTCAACCACAAATATTTTACTGCGGTTCTTGTCTTCTTCGTAGAGTTTTTCTAGAGACTCCCATATGTCTCTAGCGATATTCTTCTTAGAATAGGATTCTGCTAGGGAATCCTCCATAGCATTCAGGATAAGCAACCTGCAAATGCTATTCTCCCTTCTCCACTTGGCCTGAAGTTTAGTAGCCGCAGAGATTGCGGCAGCAGACCCAGTATATGGAACGGTAGGTTCCTCTTCAAGAAGCACGTGATCCACGTCTCTGAGTTGAAGAGTGAGATAAACCTTCCTCTTCCAGACTTGATAATGCTCTCCATCAAACTTCTCTAACTTACAGAAGTCAGTGTTTAGGAGTGAAGCATTAATGTTTTCCATCGTAGCAATAAAGCTTTGAGATTGTTATTGCCGGGAACGCCGGGGCACGCTATTCGATGGAAAATACAGAAACTGAAACAGTTGTAAAGACAACGTTTCAAATGCAATTCCTTAAAGAAGGTTTTGCAACAGAGATCCAGAAGGATTCTGCAAATTACGAGATCTAAAAAGATATCGTAATACACGAATAATCTAAAGAGATTTTCGTGATCGTAGCAAACTGGCAGTAGTGCCTTCTAAAAAGAAGATACTGACAGAACTGCTAAAGGCAACAGAAGGATGACAGGCGAGAGATGGAAATGCTGGGGTGAATTATCACCGTTGCTCAAAGCTTTATTCGCCCTCTGCGAACAGCTTCCAGGAACCAGCAAGGTTGACGGAAAACTTTGGAACACTCCTGCTTCTGACTCCTCGGAAGACGGCGAACTCCTCTGGCAATGGCTCTACTCTTCTCTCTCTGTTTGAAGTAACAGAACCCACGCGTACTAAAAAGTACTAGTGTTTGTGTTAAAGAACACGCTCACTACTCTGTCGTGTTAAACAACACTTAGAGTTTTTCTCCCTGGACTTCTGATTACTACTGCACTCAGAGAGAGGAGAGAACCTGCATATATAGCCCACGGGGCGGTTGCCAAGCAGTTGCCTGAACTTCAGGGTAGTGGCAGAACCACTCCTGAACGTGCCGCAACTGCTGCAACCGTTCCCGCTCTAATATGCAGCCAGCCATACGCACACAGCCCCTTTTACGCACCCTACGCACACTACGCACACTGTGTACGCTACGCACACTGCGCACTCTACGCACGCTGCGTACGCTGCGCACACTGCGCGTACTGGGCTGCGTACTGGGCTGCGTAACTGGGCTCGCGTAACGGGCCGCGCAACGTGGTCGCGCAACGAGCGCAACTTAAGCGCACTATGCGCCTAGCGACGATGCTGACGTGCTGCGCACACTGCGCGTACTGGGCGTACTGGACTGCGTAACTGGGCCAGCGTAACTGGGCTCGCGTAACGGGCCGCGCAACGTGGTCGCGCAACGAGCGCAACTTAAGCGCACTATGCGCCTAGCGACGATGCTGACGTGCTAAGTGCAAAGTGCGCCAACAAAACGCCACATTACGCCTCATGAGCCCTTGAGTCCGAGTCCGAGTCCGAGCCCGAGCCCGAGTCCGAGTCCGAGTCGCTAAGCTCCTACGGAGCTTAGCTCCATGGAAATAAATTTCCAAGAGCAAAAAGCTTACAGCTTCTTAATTGTTGATTAAGCCTTTATACCATTAATAATTAATCCCACATGGCACACACCCATGTGCACTACATGTGCATCTCCATAAAGAGAATAGACTCATATATGTAGAGATACACATTCCTTTCTAGCCGATGTGGGACTAAAAACCAAAACAAAAGGCTACAAACCCAACAATGATCTTACCTATTTTTCTAGAATCTTTCCCAGTCGAGGGGAACTTGCAGGTGAGCCATGGTTGCATGAGCTACAACTGCATGACCAACAGGCAAGGGCGGACATACATTGGGGCAAATGGGGTCAACTGACCCCACTGAAAATTAAAAAAATAAAAGCTGCAATCGACAGTTCCTCTTTAGCACACATCCCCACAATAGTAGTTTAGAAATAAGTCTACACGCAGTCTACTATTTCAAAACAATGGTGAATGGCATTAGATGGACAAGCATATATTACTATTACCCAATATTATGAAATTTGATGGTGTCTTAGTAGCCATGAAATTCACACGAATTGACTTTATGGCACAATAGTCTTATTTATGGCTATGAAATTCTATAATTATTTAAGTCGATATTTCTTTTGTTATTATTTTTGCATGAGTTTTTCTTTTGTTTCCTCTTAGTGTTGTGAGTTAATATTAATTTGTTACTTGTATCCTCCAATTTGTTTATGGTCTTTTGCACAATTTGTTTGTTAAAAGGATGTCCCTATTTAGAGTTCATATATTATCAGCTGTCCCTATTTAGAGTTCATATATTATCAGCTTGGCTCGTATATTTCGTATTATAAGTTCTTTAGCACACACTTTTATTATATTTTTGAGACTTCTCTTTACATTTGAGGTTGACCCCCCCCCCCCCCCCCCTCCCCCTCTCTTAAATTCTTGTGTCCGCCCCTGCTAACAGGGTTAGTCCACCTACCCACTAACGGGCCAGGTTTTATGATAAACCCTCTCTTGCTCATAGCTACGTTGGCTAGGAATTTGGCACTGAAACATAGGTTTGACAGTGTGTTGTAAAATAAGAGTCATTTCTTTGTGGAGGTTGTCACGCCCCGATTCATAGAGTCATTTATTCATATATTTTATCTCTTGGAATCGATCGTCCTCGCTTGGGCGTGATGCCGTACAAGTCTGGTATTGCACTTGTACAAGGCAAAGATGGTACATAATCGATTGTTCTTCAAATAGGAACACATCGCAGCGGCAGAAGCAGATAAATTGAATTTAATGAGGACAATCTTTCTTATTGAATAGAAGTACATCACTTCTTTATAGCAGCGGAGAAAAAAGAGTAACTTGAAGCCACACAGAGATATGCAGAACTTTATTCTCTTTATTGATAATTGAAGAAGAGTACAAGACTTGTATTGAAGTACAATAATTATAGCACATCTCACTTTACATTGGAAACCAACTGAACAATGCTATACAGCTTACATTTGATATTTGGATACAATGGATTACAACTCGATATACCGACTTGGCTTACAATTTCACTGGTACAACTGATTACAATGTTCCATACATTATGCCCTTTATAAATAGAAGACATCATCTTGTGCAAGGAGAGCTTCTGTATGCCCAACAAATCTTCGATGCCGCGGGACCCATCCAGCTAAACTTCGTGTGTAGAACATTCCAAGCACAAGCACCTGCCCACAAAACGTGGGTCAGCACATCATCTATGTACTGGCGAGCAGAATCCAACCCACTCGCATAAACCAACATTTAAGTGATCATTTAAGCATGCATTTATTAGAGTGATCTTTCTATTTGGGGCCTAGCATCAGTTTACAGTTCATGGGCAATAATCAGAGTGAAGCATGTAAACATATTCTTAGTAGCATTCATGTGGACATATCATTTATCATTCTTGGTGTTATCATGCAAAGGCATCATTGAGGCATCGTTAACATTAACATTTTAAGCATGTTATAACAGTTCTCACTTCAAGCATCACTTAGCATGTATGTTGTGTTTGAGCAATGATTATAGCAAGGCATCTTTCTAGCATACTAAATGGAACATGTTAAGCAGGCAAGTTAAACCAACTTATACAATATCGCAATTATGTGATTTCTTACCGATAGCCGACTCCTCGTACCTGTATCAATTACAGGTTATCTGATATACTTACTCTGCCTGCACAAAACATTCATTAGCATGCATCCTGACTACATGGTCACTGGTGTTGTTAAACCATATGGACTCTTCTCATTTCATTTCATTTTAAGATAATGCGGTCAGCATAGTAGGTGGCGAGCCTCTATGCCACCCCGCCTTATCCGTGCTCCCATAGCACTCATCATTATTTCCTCCTAGGCCGAATCGGTTCCCAGGGCCCTAGGAACCGTTCGAGGAAATTATTACTCAAACCTTGTATACAAGTTGTCCATGACCATGCGAATGCGTGTCCGACTCGATTGTGAACAAAATCGCATGGTAAAATATATTAAGGAAAGTAAAGGCAACAGTGCATCATTAGTCATATTCAATGACTTATTCATTTCATTATTACCATCATTTCATTTGGTGATTTCAACGATCCCAGCTTTATCATTTCTCATTCATTGCTTCATTGCAATGTATCTCATATCATTCATTTCTTAAAAGAAACTTAACATTCATTCATTTCATAGGGACATTTATTCATTCATTCATTTCTTATAAGGGACATGCAACATTTCATATTCTAGCAACAGTTATACAGATAGTACATGATTCTAGTGTTTCATTCAGTTCATTGGTTCGATAGTATAGCCAGTTCATTTCTTATTCTATCATTCATAAGGCATCTCATTATTCAAGTGTCTACTTGTTCTAGCAGTGTTAAGAATAAGGGGCAATGTTATCAATTCATTCACAGGCAGCGAATCACATTAACAGTTCAATGTGTTGTACATTTCAATAATTCTCAACAAAAGCATCTCTATTATTCAGCAACTAACATAAGGGACATTTAGGGGCAGTTCATAGCATTTCAATACTTCATCTATTAAGCATGAAGGAGTAAGGAGGAGGAAGGACAGTTCCACTCACCCAAAATTCCACTAAGCGTAGCTCCACCAGCGAGCCACGTTCCAATATCCATTCCGTCTAGCCAGCTAAGAGAGACTGCATCAGTCTCAATTCTCCTGATTCCCAACATAAGTCATGGTCCAATATTCTGATCCCATCCAATAAGCCAACCAAATGCCTCGTGCGGAGCGGGGCATTACATAATATACCACTCAGAAAAAGTTTCGTCCTCGAAACTTAAGGAAACAAGTCTTCCACAAGATTCACTTAATCACCATGAGTTTACTCATTCAGCTTCCAATCAATATTCATTTCAGCCCACTCGGTCATTTCAAAATATATATCCAACTGTACCATTTAAATCCATCAACGATTCGATCTGTCTATCTCTTTTTCAATTACTTGTAACTTCTCATTGATTCGCAAAAATTTCCTTACATTTCTATTTCGGTCGCAACATATCATTTCGTTTGGATCCATACACATATTTTAGGCGTCCCCAAAACATATGCATTTCAGCCAAAGTCCGTGCTAGTGCGATAAATTCTTCCCATAATGTTATCTCAGTCGCAACCAATCACTTCGGCTGGATCCATACACATATTTTAGGCGTCCCCAAAACATATGTACTTCAGCCAACTTCCATGTTAGTACGATTCGATCAGCCACAATATAATTCTCTTTTCTAAATCCGACTTAGCATACTTTCAATCGACCTATCACTTTATTCACTTTGCCACAATCAGTATCTTTCCGGCCACAATATTTACTATCAGGGACAACTTGGTTAAGCTCTATACCCAAGCATGACATTTCTAACATTCGATCAAGGGTCTAATTTAGAGCCAATCATATCAAGATTCACAACATGCAATCATATTCATTCCCAAATCCAACAATATTTTTCACCGAGGCAACTCATCTTTTCTATAAGACACAGTCCGACGTCACCCCCTATCGATTACCCGAGTCAGGTATAATTCTATGCAACAGTCAAGGTTAACTTAGCTACCCGACTATAGGTACACTCGAGTCTTACCTTACGATTGCAATTCCCACTTATGGCCGACAAATAATCCTCAAGGGTCAAATATCTTTTAAGACACAAGTTGAAACATACATTCCCTTAGGTCAATACTCATTATCACTGTCTCTCATTCAATGCTACAAGGTCATCCTATGGGCCTCCAATGGTCACCTATTGTTCAGTCAGTCTCTAAGGTTAGCTACACTGATAGCTAAACTTAATCGTTCAGGTGACTTCCCTAGAGTGGACGGCTACTAGGGTTATACTAGTTTCTTATTCTTAAGGCCAACAAGCAACCAACAGTTCTAAGGAACTCTACCCAAACCTATGGGTATTAACTCAGTCGGAATAACTAATCGCTACGGTTGGTTTTGCCAACAATTGGTCAAACAGCCCACGGTTTCTAGGGTCAAGTCTATTTATCTAGTGTCTTCCTCAAGGAAAAATTTCCACAGAGGCTCACTCTAGACTTACCCATCGATCGACTAAGATCGATCTATTAACATTACGGTCAAATTCCAACCCGACATACGATTCTCATCGTTCTAATAATCCATCAAGTAAATTCCAAATGATCCACATTTCTATTCAAATTCCCTTGTACCCACACGAACCCATAAGCCAATGCTAACTATTCAAGGGTCATCGATTCCGATAGTTTAACATAACTATGGAATCATACTATTCGGTCTGTATGACAGAGTCAAACCACTAAGTCATAAGCCAACAATCTATATCCCAACCAACAATCACCTATACCGACATTATCCATCATGTTTGTAATTTCTCATTTCCATTTGTTTCTCAATCATCAAACTACCATTACTGCAAATATATAATGGTCAAGTAGTTCATCCCATTCAATCCGACAATTTATGTATCACTTAACCATCCTCTAGGCAACAACAGTATTCTGAGTCACTACTTGTTATTTTTCTAGTACAATTCAATTCTTCAGCATCATGCATCTATGCAATGACTATCCTTTGGTGATCAAGATGGATTGACCTCTATTACACCTTAGGATCAAGGCACAGATTTCTAATATCCCTTTGATTCACCGACAATATTTTCAAAACTTTCAGCTACGCATCCAACTTTATATTAGCCACATTTAATTTGTATCCAACCAATCGAAGTCAACATTCAGATGTTCTAAGCCACAACATTCTCTAGCCAAATCATTTACCCGTAGCATACTAACTGTCTTACTAGTCTGAGTCATCACTCGACTAAACAATTTCTAACCAAGCCAACCGTTACCATTTCTACAATCTCACTACCCAACATAGTATCACCGTCAGGGGACACTTGAGTCATCTAGCACAATACATGACTTCCAGCTAAGTCTCTGCACTACCCAGTACTCACAGATAGTCTCATTGCTATTTTATGGAAAGGGTCAACATACATCTCGTTCTGAGGTGGTAGAGGCAATATACCCCTCAGAAACGAAGCCATCCTTAAACAATACCAACTCAATCTATTCCGGACATTCCTGATCTATAATGATCACAATACTTAACCAACATCTCGGGGTCTCAATATCACAAGGCAACATTCTTAGGGTCTCAAAGCAGTAGCCAGCACACATGAGTCAATTCACTAATTCTGTTGAACTCATCCATCAATTATTTTATTCCCAACTCTTTTCCAACATCATATGTAATTCTCAACTTGTTGCAGCATACATAGCCATTTTTTTCTATATTCCCACATTCCAAACAGCATTCACAATATAGCATACTATGGCATCGAGTCATTGTTGGGTTATTTGTGTCCAAACCAACAACAATCATTCTTTCAGGGGCATCACAATGTATATAGACTTATTGTATGGAACATCCAGTGAACAGCCAAGAGGGTCAATGATCTTTCAGACACGAACAATATAGGATGATTACAGAACAACAACAATATAATCGCGGAAGCAATCTTTGATTTAATCGCGGAAGCAATCTTTGATTTAATCGCGGAAGCAACGTTGAGTGATCGCGGAAGCAACTTTGGTCAATCATCGATGCAACTTTGATTTGAAATGAACCAAAGAAGAGACCAAGGACGTAAAGCCGTGCTCTGATACCAATTTGTCACGCCCCGATTCATAGAGTCATTTATTCATATATTTTATCTCTTGGAATCGATCGTCCTCGCTTGGGCGTGATGTCGTACAAGTCTGGTATTGCACTTGTACAAGGCAAAGATGGTACATAATCGATTGTTCTTCAAATAGGAACACATCGCAGCGGCAGAAGCAGATAAATTGAATTTAATGAGGACAATCTTTCTTATTGAATAGAAGTACATCACTTCTTTATAGCAGCGGAGAAAAAAAGAGTAACTTGAAGCCACACAGAGATATGCAGAACTTTATTCTCTTTATTGATAATTGAAGAAGAGTACAAGACTTGTATTGAAGTACAATAATTATAGCACATCTCACTTTACATTGGAAACCAACTGAACAATGCTATACAGCTTACATTTGATATTTGGATACAATGGATTACAACTCGATATACCGACTTGGCTTACAATCTCACTGGTACAACTAATTACAATGTTCCATACATTATGTCCTTTATAAACAGAAGACATCATCTTGTGCAAGGAGAGCTTCTGTATGCCCAACAAATCTTCGATGCCGCGGGACCCATCCAGCTAAACTTCGTGTGTAGAACATTCCAAGCACAAGCACCTGCCCACAAAACGTGGGTCAGCACATCATCTATGTACTGGCGAGCAGAATCCAACCCACTCGCATAAACCAACATTTAAGTGATCATTTAAGCATGCATTTATTAGAGTGATCTTTCTATTTGGGGCCTAGCATCAGTTTACAGTTCATGGACAATAATCAGAGTGAAGCATGTAAACATATTCTTAGTAGCATTCATGTGGACATATCATTTATCATTCTTGGTGTTATCATGCAAAGGCATCATTGAGGCATCGTTAACATTAACATTTTAAGCATGTTATAACAGTTCTCACTTCAAGCATCACTTAGCATGTATGTTGTGTTTGAGCAATGATTATAGCAAGGCATCTTTCTAGCATACTAAATGGAACATGTTAAGCAGGCAAGTTAAACCAACTTATACAATATCGCAATTATGTGATTTCTTACCGATAGCCGACTCCTCGTACCTGTATCAATTACAGGTTATCTGATATACTTACTCTGCCTGCACAAAACATTCATTAGCATGCATCCTGACTACATGGTCACTGGTGTTGTTAAACCATATGGACTCTTCTCATTTCATTTCATTTTAAGATAATGCGGTCAGCATAGTAGGTGGCGAGCCTCTATGCCACCCCGCCTTATCCGTGCTCCCATAGCACTCATCATTATTTCCTCCTAGGCCGAATCGGTTCCCAGGGCCCTAGGAACCGTTCGAGGAAATTATTACTCAAACCTTGTATACAAGTTGTCCATGACCATGCGAATGCGTGTCCGACTCGATTGTGAACAAAATCGCATGGTAAAATATATTAAGGAAAGTAAAGGCAACAGTGCATCATTAGTCATATTCAATGACTTATTCATTTCATTATTACCATCATTTCATTTGGTGATCTCAACGATCCCAGCTTTATCATTTCTCATTCATTGCTTCATTGCAATGTATCTCATATCATTCCTTTCTTAAAAGAAACTTAACATTCATTCATTTCATAGGGACATTTATTCATTCATTCATTTCTTATAAGGGACATGCAACATTTCATATTCTAGCAACAGTTATACAGATAGTACATGATTCTAGTGTTTCATTCAGTTCATTGGTTCGATAGTATAGCCAGTTCATTTCTTATTCTATCATTCATAAGGCATCTCATTATTCAAGTGTCTACTTGTTCCAGCAGTGTTAAGAATAAGGGACAATGTTATCAATTCATTCACAGGCAGCGAATCACATTAACAGTTCAATGTGTTGTACATTTCAATAATTCTCAACAAAAGCATCTCTATTATTCAGCAACTAACATAAGGGACATTTAGGGGCAGTTCATAGCATTTCAATACTTCATCTATTAAGCATGAAGGAGTAAGGAGGAGGAAGGACAGTTCCACTCACCCAAAATTCCACTAAGCGTAGCTCCACCAGCGAGCCACGTTCCAATATCCATTCCGTCTAGCCAGCTAAGAGAGACTGCATCAGTCTCAATTCTCCTGATTCCCAACATAAGTCATGGTCCAATATTCTGATCCCATCCAATAAGCCAATCAAATGCCTCGTGCGGAGCGGGGCATTACAGAGGTTTCTAACGGTCCGTAGATGATCTGGCCCACTTGTTGGAGAAGGCTTAGATGATGATCCTGAGAAGTTTAGCTCTCACATTATCTATCTTAGTGAATTTTGTAATCCCTTAATCATGCTTCTGGTGCTGATGCAGGTCCAAGGATAACAACACCAAGAAGCCTCAGATGGATATCGTGTGGAGCGATTTCAGTTAGCTCAACTTCCGCCTTGCTGGTCCGTCTCTTTAGTCCAGAGTGTGAACCCCAGAATATTGCAGCCTATGACAAGCCCAAATGACACTTTTCATAATCTATTACTGCCAGTTAGTAAATGATATGCTTGGCTGTAAACTCAACCATCTGCAGCCTAAATCTGTACATCTATGGTGACTATTTATGGACAGTGTATGTACTTAGACTTATTGTAATGTTCGATAACAATCCTACGCAAAGTTGCTTTCTCTCTTCTGATGTTGTACTTGTGGTGGCGAGGCTGGTTTGAGAACCACATGCTTCTTTTTCTGGGAGAGCTATAATAATTCAGGATTGCAACTTTGTTATTGTTATGATCGTCTTATTGTTTGCCTTCTACTTTGGTGCATACATTTGCCCATTCTTGTTGTAAGCTGTCTTACTGATGCTTCAATGTTTACAAAAACGTAAATAGAAAATAGCTCAACTGCTGTGGTGACCTGGAGGCTGCTGGATCAATTTACTTCAGCTGATGGCCGATTGCATTGTGGTTCACATACAACAGTGATGACTGAGCATTTATTTCATTCAGTAGAACTACTCCTGAAATTCTCTATTTGATAATGACCTACATTGCACCAGCGCGAATAGGGATACGGATACACGGATATAATAGGTATTAGGATGCAGACATTTTCAAATATCTCAAGTAGTTTGTAGGAACAATGTTGTAAAAACCGGACGGGACCGGCGGTTGGATCGGGTCCAACCGGTTTATGCCAAAAAATCAGTTTGGTTCGACTAAAACTAGGTCTTTTAAAAAACCGTCGGTTTTTTGTCAAAATCGGGTTCAACCGGTTCACAATTGAACCGATCAATTTTGGTTTTTCTTTTAAAAGAAAAAGTTTATAAAAATATATCATGACCATTTGATTATTGGTTTAGTTTTGCTCGATCTTATAAGTTGTAAAATTAAACCAAACCAACATAGTTATCACCAAACCAAACTAAACCAAGAAGTAAATATGGATATCTTACCTATTTGAATCAAATCAAATCAAGACTATTTGAAACCCCGGTTGAACCCCGGTCCGACCTATAGCAAAAAGATCGGTTCGATCATCGGTCCGGTTTTTAAAATATTGTGTAGGTATGACTAGTGACCGAATATAAATCCAGAAATCAACTTACCGAGGCATCAAACATATAATTAACAAAAGAAGCAATTAGCTACGATTCTTGGCATGTCCAGTACTGAACTGAAGATTGTTCCTCTTCCATTTTCCTTTCTTCAGTTACAATCCATAGACTTTCATATTCCACAAACGTTACATTCCACCACGATATATATATGGCTGAACCGATCATAGCATGTATCACCAACAAAAAAGCCTGAGTCCCGCTCATCAATTACAATGTCTCTCGTCTCCAACGTCCTCCTCTTCACGTTCCTCCTAGCTACGCTCGTCTCCGCGGAGGCCCGTCCAGGCCCGGGCCTCTCCGCCCGGCTGCAGGCTGCGGGCGGCGCGTCGGCGCAGTGCTGGGAGTCGCTGATGGAGCTGCGGTCCTGCAGCGGGGAGGTCATCCTCTTCTTCCTCAACGGGGAGACCTACCTCGGCCCCAGCTGCTGCCACGCCATCCGAGTCATCGAGCACAAGTGCTGGGCCGCGGACGCCATGCTGGCCGCCATCGGATTCACCGCGCAGGAAGGGGACATACTCGAGGGGTACTGCGACGCTGCCAGCTCCTCCGCGCCTCCGCCGCCGCCGCACCATGCTGCTCCGGGGCCGGCTTCGGACGTGGAGCCGGTTTGGTAGGTCCGTGTCTATGTCGAGGAGTCGGTGCGTGTGATCGATGAATGTTGTTAGCGTTTTCCCTTCCTAGCTTCTTCTTCTTCTTGTTCACGTACGTTGTTGTTTGGATGTGTTTTGAGTTGGTTCACCTCTCTTTGCTCATTGCATGGTTGGAAATTTCGGGTTCTCTTATGTTGTTTGTTGTCTTCGTCAGTTGTGGATTGTGTGCTGTTTCTGACGTACATTATGGCTCCTATATATATACTAAAAAATAACGCGTTTTTTAACTACTCAAAAAAGATATTTTTTTAAAAGTATTTTTCTGTCATTTTAAATATCTTGTTAATATAGTTTCATCTAAACCTAATTAAAAATAAATATTTTGTATTAATAATGTTATGGAAGTTAAAAATTGTAGGACATTCCAATATTTAGGACACTGAAACCATAGTGGTGGCGCTAAGTTATTTTGAGCAACTTTGATAACGTAAGACAACTAAGGTGAGAACTTCGAGGAAACACTAGTATTCTGTCTGCCCTATGCTGCCGGATATATTTTTTAATTATTTTTAAATTTTGTATTGAAAATAGGCTTAATTGCACTTTGCTACCCTCAACTATTCCGCCTTTTCAACTTGATACCATAAACTTTTTTTCGTAACAAATTGGTACCTCAACTATTATTTTTTTTCAACTTGATACCTAATTTTTCAAAAATTTCGAAAATGCCCTTCCCTCTTCCTTCCCTCCACCCCCTTCCCCACTCTGCCCCCCCCCCCCCCGCCCCCACCCCCCCCCCTGCTACCTTCGGCCACCCCCTGCCCCGCCTCCCGCCCCGCCCTCCCTCCCCAGCCCCCCTCCTCCCGTGCTGCCGCGACCTAGGGGAGAGACGGGGGCGGGCAGGCGGCCGGAGTGAGCAGGGGAGGGGGGGGGGGTGGGGGGCGGGAGGGGGGGGGGGGCGGAGCTAGCAGGGGGGGGGGGGGGGGCGGCCGGAGTGAGCAGGGGGGGCGGCCGGAGCGTGCAGAGGGGGAGGGTTAGGGGTAGGGGTAGGGGCATTTTAGTCCAAAATAATATCTGGGTACCAAATTGTTACAAAAAATAGTTTAGGGTACAAAGTTGAAAAATGGTAATAGTTGAGGGTAGCAAAGTGCAATTAAGCCTTGAAAATATTTAACTATTTTAATATTTGTTTCACTTTCACTTTTTATTTTGCATCAAAACATTCTCTATGGGTAGAGGCAAAACCAGTAAGAAACTTTATTTTGATAATTTTATTTTAAAAGAATTTTCTTTCTTTCTTTTATATATATATATATATATATATATATATATATATATATATATATATATATATATATATATATATATATATTCTATTTCAGTCTATCCAAGTTCAAATATTTTATCCCGTATTGTACATGAGTTTGGATAAGAATAATAGAGAATAGGGATGTCAATTGAACCGAACCATGTAGGCGATTCAAGAATTCATTGCTGACTCAAGAACATGATTTAGGGACTGTTTGATAAACAGAAAGTGAATTTGGATTTGGATTTGGACTTTAAGGAAGAAAAAATTGAAAAAAATTCATACACTTTCTTGTTCCCCCAGTAGGAAACAAAAATATTTAGTTGGAATAGAAAACTGAGAAATAGAAAGTGAAATAATATATTATAATAATAAAAATATATGATAATTATTTTAATTAAAATAATTATTATTATAACAACAACAATAATAATAATTTTAATTAGAAATAATAATAATAATAATATACTTAGATCTAATAATAATAATTATTATTATTTATAAATGACTAATTAGTAATGTAATTATTAACATAATATATTAATTAATGTATTAAATTATGCATACAGAGACCCCTCTCTCTCAAACAAAAAAAAGCAAACCCACCACCAACCCTTTCTTCTTCCACACGACCTCCTCTCCTCTTCCCCACGCCGCCACTCCCCACTCGGCTCCCCAACCAACCACCAACCCTTTCTCCTCCTCCTCCTCCGTGGAGACCTCCTCGATCGAGGCAGCGGCGACGGCGACGACGTGGCGGTCTGGTGGCGGCGGCATGGCGGATCTGGAGAAAAGGACGGGCTCATCCCTGCTCGGGCTCGGCGCGGGCGTCTCGACGGCGGAGGTATAAGACGTGGTAAAAGAGTCGGTCCAGTGGTTGGTGTCTAATAAATAAGTTCTCGAGTTTTATTTAGGCGAAAACCCTAAGGAGCCGTTTGGTACGCGAAAAAAAAAAATTATACCCGAAAAAATTTGGGATGGGAAAACAATTCCCATGTTTGGTTTGTCCTATTCAAATTTATGCCTAGGAATTAAGAATGTAGGATAAATTGTTTACCCATGAAATGTAGAAAACCTATTCCCAAGCAAATAGGTGGGTATATTTTTCTTCACCTGAAAATAAAATCAGCCAAAATCTTAATCTATTTACCAGTTTGTCACTGATTTTTTTTTTTTTTAAACCCGATCTTTCCTCTCTCTCTCTCTCTCGAGACACTCTTTCCTCTCTCTCTCTCTCTCTCTCTCTCTCGGAACTCTGGAGAAAGAGAGCGCACTCTCTCTCTCTCTCGCTCGGATCTCTCTCCCTCTCTCTCTCGCTCGGATCTCTCTCTCTCTCGCTCGGATCTCTCTCCCTCTCTCTCACGCTCTCATCTAGGTATGGATTTCTATATATTCAATTTTTTGGTTTTTTTTTTTTGGTTTTTTGGGTTAAATTTCTGTTAATTTTTTATGATGTTGTTTTGGTTGCTTAGGTTTTGATTTGGTGATTAGGTTTTGATTTGAGATTTGGGTATTTTTTTTAGGGATTCGGGAGAGAAATTTTGGAGAATTAATTTTGGGTATTTTTTGATATGGATAATCTTTGGAAGGATTTTGTGTAAATATGGATAATTTGTTAGGAGCAAATCATGCACTCCAAGCTTTGTTTGTTATGGATAATTTGTGTAATTATGGCTGTTGGTCATATTTTTTCGAATTAATTTTGGGTATTTTTTGATTTGTTTGTTATGGATAATTTGTGGAAATTTTGGATAATTTTGGAGAATTAATTCGAAAAAAAATTATATGTAGTGAACAAGTGCAGAGAATTTATTTTGGAGAATTAATTCGAAAAAAATTATTTTGGAGATTGATGATCCCTTCTGCAAACCACGAATGTGAAAATTAATGGGAGAGCACTCCAATTCTGGCATTGCTATTGACATGGATCAGTTATATTCACTTGGAAAACTGACATGCTTAATATTAGCTTCTGAGATGGATTATTATATCTGCTGGGACTTTCGGGTACTGGCTGTGTGTTGAATTACTTTATAAACCCCCAGGTTTCCCACTTGTTTCCCAGTTCCCCCTAAAAACCAAGGTTTGCACCTTTCTATGAGTATCGGGATCGACGGTATCGGCAGCATTGGCGGTTTCAAATCGGACTATCGGATTTTATCTCTGTTACATGGAATATTTGGTGAAACCTTGTGATCTTGAAGGAATGTTTTATCTCTGTTACATGGAAGGAATGTATTAATTCAGATATCATCTTGAAGGAATGTTTTTTTTTTAATTCAGATATCTCTGTTACATGGAAGGAATGCATTAATTCAGATATCTCTGTTACATGGAAGGAATGTATTAATTCAGATATCATCTTGTGATCTTGAAGGAATGTTTTTTTTTTCCTATGTCTAGTGTGAAGGATTCTTTGTAGTCACTCATCAATCTTTTTTTTTATTCAGAGTTATTTCAGTTTAGTGATTTTTATTTTTATTTTTGTTGATAATGATTTTTTTATTTTTTTTTCATTGATAACATAGAGCAACTGATGATTTATATCTGGACCCAATTTTGCAGATTGGTCTCATTTTTCCATTCTTTTTGTGAAGATGGCTAGTTCCTTGAAAATAGCTGCTGATGGTTTAATTTGCTTCCATCCGTATTAGCTATTTATTGGCCTTTGGAACAATAGCTGCTGCAATATTTTTGTGAAGATGGCTATTTAATAGACTTTGACAATTTTACCTGCAATATTTTTATTTTTTTATTGGGTAGATATGAAAAAGATTGTCACCGTTATAACATTTTTTTATATTTAAATATCTATTCATGTGAGTTTGAGGAATAATATATTCCTAGGAATTTATTTATGGTACCAAACGCATGTATTATATATACTCGGGAATAAATTATATATACCCGGGAATATTATATTATGTGCCAAACGTGGTAATAAAGAATATCCGGGAATATGATGCCTTGGAATAAAATTCCTTGGAATATAGAATTCCTGGGTATTTAGTATTACGCGTACCAAACGGCTCCTAACTTTAAAATTTCTAGGGCTTTTGCTGAATCGAGCATGCCGAAGAGGAGGAAAAGCCTGAACTCTGTCGATAAGCAACGCGACAGGGATCCGCAGCAACAGTAGAATCTATCCCTATCGATCAATTCAGAGCACAAGTGGTTCGTTATTACTTGAATTCTGACTCCAATTTCTCGTGTAGATCCTCTCCGGAGTGCTACGAAGGAGAACGACTCGACAACGTTCTCGCGAATCTTCTAAAGTAAGCACCAATTCCCATTAATTAAATTTCCTTTCTTTACCATATATAAATATTTCTTTATATTTTTCGTAGGAGTGTAGAATTGGCGAAACTGTCGAAAACCGGACAGCTACCGGAAAAAATATGGATCAAGGTACCGTACCATCTTTGGAGAGTTTATTTCAAGCATGGTCGCAGTTGTGACTCTGATTGTGAATTTTACTATATGTAGCAACAATTTGCTATCGGGGTCAACGATGTCACCCGGGTGCTTGAGAGAATGCCTCCGAGTGAGGGGAAGAGAGATGTTCCTACCAAGGAGGTCGCCAACAGCCCTCTTCGCAGAGCCCCGTTGGTTCCGCTTCAGGTATGTGAGTTTTGTAATCCTCCACGAAGTCGTCACTTGTTGAAGCAAAGAAATGTCGAACCCCGTGAAGACGTCATGTTAATGTTATGCTAATACCTCACAAAAAGAACACAGCAGTAGACAACACATATGGGGCTATTGATTGATTTAGTCGGCATCTAACTTGGCACTTCTGTAAGTTCAGGATTGTCTTGAATGCGAATTATTTTGAGATAAAGGAGAAGATTGTGCTGTATCGTATTGTGTCTTTATCAGATAGGTATCGGACACTGCAAAAAAAAAAAAACTAGGACATCACAAAAAATCACTGGTGTATCCCTCTGTTTATGTGTATGTCTCGTTTTGTATCTTCATATTTTTATCCATGCCACGTTGACTTTGAGGTTCAAGTTGGAATATTTTTATGCACATTTTGCACTGGCCAAAGATTCATCTACAAATGTGGTTAAAATTGCCAAATGTTTTAAGATAGAAGCGGAATGGGGTTCAAGGAGACTCAATGTCTTTGAGGAAGTATCCAAGGTAGAGGAGTTTAGCGATGGCGACATGCTAAGGGCGGGGGAGATATTGAGCAGAGATGCAGCTAGGGCCAATTACTTCTTCACATTGCCTCATGGATTGAGGAAGCTCTACCTCGAGGGTTTACTTAGTAGTAATATAATTAAGAGTAGTTTCTTTGATTTTGGGATCCACACATCAGTTTCTTCACTACTCTTGGTTAGCTATGTGTGTATCTTTATGCTACTTATTTGTTGTTATTGTATGAATTGTCTCATGTTGTTTTGGTTGGTTGTTCTTCGGATCAATATTTTGGTTTAGAAATCAGATTGCGAACAGATTATATAGTTTTATAGAAACATTATTTCTCTCCATGTGTGATATGGTTACTTTTCATTGATATTACATAGGCTTGATGTGGATTTTCAAAATTGTATTATTTCAAAGTCTTACAAACGATTATTTACATCAAACTGCTATCAAACTTCACTTTTTTTTTCTTGTTCATTTGACAACCGTAAATATTTTTACATTGTTGTATTTTGATATAAATTTTACATTATTGTATTTTGATATATTTTATAATTAATTTACCTGAATTTTTTAATAATCAGACTTTAACAACTTCACCTGCAATATTCTTGTTTTTTCTTTGATAGAGACGAAGAGAATTGTCACTGCTATCAAACGTAACATTTCTTTCTTACTCAAACATCTCTTTATGTGAGTTTTGAGGAATAATATATTCCTAGAAATTATTTATGGTACCAAATGCATGTATTATATATACCCGGTAATAAATTATATATACCCGGTAATAAATTATATATATACCCGGAGATATTATATTATGTACCAAACGTGGTAATAAAGAATATCCAGGAATATGATGCCTTGAAATAAAATTCCTGGGAATATAGAATTCTCGGCTATTTAGTATTCCGCATGCCAAACGCCCCCTTAGTTTAATTGGTTCTTTGATATATTTTCTTTGTTCCACATGTCCCATGTCTTGCTCCATTATAATTTCCTCTTTACAGAACAATGTAGGTTGGTTTGATTGAAACATGTTTTATATAGATATATTTTGTTTAATCTGTAAAATCTAGGAAGCACATCAAGTCAAAATGGATGCCGTGTTCATTCCAAAACGAGGTGGACATTCCAAACCGGTGTTTTTCAAGATAGTTTATCCCTGCTGACATTCCGTTATGTGTACAGGCCTACAGGGTACCCATGTCCATAGTGTATATAGGTTCTTGTGCTCAACTTCATGACATTGGACCGCTAGTTTCCCAAGTATATCGACTTTGTTGGAAACTGTACAGTGTTTCTATTGTCAAAACTTGGCTTCATAAAGAATCTCCGATGGCCCAAGTAGTTGAAAATTGTTTCTTACTTTTCTTGCTGCTACAGGCTGTCCTTCTAGCTTCGGATTGTAGCCCTCAGTTACTGTCGAAGCATATACCGATCTTGGCATCCTCAAGGAATGTTCCAGTGATCTTTGTTAAGGATAAGAAAGGAGGCTCCCTAAGGTTAGGTGAACTGGTGAACTTGAAGACAGCTATAGCCATTGGGGTAAAGGTAAGGTTTCATTTAATGGATTCTGTGTCCAGTTTTTATTAGAATGTGTATGTTGAGGCTATTTTTTGTTTGAATGAACCTGCAGGATAAAGGAAGCTGTATCAACAGAGCAATTGATGAAGTCTTATTAGGCCAGGCCACTAGTCACTAATTAAGATCCATGGAAGTTTGTTTTATTTTACACCCTTGCTGATTGGGTTTTTTCTTTCAATTTTGTTTGCCGAAATGATCGGAAAAGATATTCCCAATGTCGCTATCGGTCAATATTAGGTATCGGTCAGTATCTGATGGCAAATTGTATCGGATCAGCATCGGACAATATTCTGCAAAGTATGATTTTAACTTTGTTATATAGTTATTTACGTCCTCTGTGGCGGTCAGACAGTTAAATGGTGAACCGCTGATCAAGTGTTGGATATCTTTGTTGTTGTGTGAAATGTCGTGCAAAAACTTATGTTTGCTAATTGGACATTCAACCTAAAGATGCATTCGATCTTGGTCAATCAGAAGACCTTTACTGAGATACTCACAAGTTCCAGCAAAAGGAGATACCACAGAAGGGAACGGTGGAGCACCCCGGCGCAGTGGCACGGGTTCGAGCCCCCTTGGAGGCATGCCTCCAAGCACCATTAAGAAGTGGACACCCTCAAAGAAAAAACAAAAAAGAGATACCACAGAAGCCTATCTAATCTCCAGTATAGCTATATTTCTGTGATTGCTCGTTTTTTTAATCAACTTTTACATTGATGTCGTCTAAATCGAATGCTGGTGCAAGAAGCAGGCACTGAATAAATGAGCATATTAAGTTTCTGTGACTAGGGATGAGTTCTTGCGGGGGTGTTTTTTTTCAGACTTGTGCCAAGCAGCTCATTCATCCACAAGGTCCACCTCAGTTAAAACACCTCAGTTTAAAAAGAGACTCATCTACTGACCCGATCGGATTATATATGTTTTGCCGTGAAAGATTTTGTTCCAAAAATTCTCTCATATATATTTACTAATTAAATTTTTTATTACATTTAATATGAATAGTTATGTAATTATAAATAGAGAAAAAAAAAATTTAAGGATGTTGTTGCTCTTCTAACATATTATAGTATATATACTAGTTTTAGAATAATAGGGTTTGGATTGTAGAAGTACACCCAAAATCATCGATGGCTAGGCCAGGGTTTGAATATAGTTTCATCGAAATCCGAAGCTTGATAAGGACCCGGAACAACAACAACCAATTTGCGTGTAGAAAAAGTTCATCATCAATGTTTCATTGAAAAGTTCAAATGCGCTATCTAAAGTTTGATTCATTAGTAAATTTGACGCAAACCCAAATCCAAAAACTTATATGATCCGGGTTTACAAGCCCAAACCGACCCGTACCCGTTGACAACCCTGTTCACTACAAGCTTGAATTTTCCGGAACAACAACTAGGAAGGGGGAGAGAATGTTCACTACATGCTTAATTTTTCTCGAACAACAACTAGGAAGGGGGGAAGAGAATCAAAAAGTTTGATAGATAACTTTCGAATAGAATAAGAGAAGATTAGTGGTAGAGAACAACCAAAAGTGGTAGTGAATAGGAAAAAGGAGTAGTGGAGATGGTCAAGTTGGCCAAGCACTAAGATCCTTTGTCAACTAAGCCCATTGTCACCCCCTACTATATGTCCCTCAGCTACTAGGCCCCTTTCTTGATGGGATCAATACTTCTTAATTAGGGCAAATTAAATGGATAGGAAAACCCCTTCGGAGTCTTTTGGCTCCTTTAGGTCTCCTTTGGTTCCTTAGAAATTATAATTAATATTTTTTTCGGTGTTTGGAGAGGATACGAAAATTAGAAGAAAAAATAATTTTTCTATAGTAAGTGAATCTTTAGCTGGATGAAAGAAACCACTTTTTTTCTTATTTTTCTTTCTATGGAAATTATTTTTCTTTTCTCATACATTTCTTCGACATCCAAACGAAAGGAATGACTTTCCTTTACCAACCCTATGACTCCGTCAACCGAAGGAGGCCTTAGAGTCAAATAAAATGCTATGATAAAACACATTCTTTATTGTTCAAAAATATTAGAGGACGGGCACGAAATTTAGGTAGGCCGGACCGAATCTAGGCTAGAATTTTCGGGCCCTTACACTGTAGTGAGACATGCGGACTAAGTGTGGAAAACCTCAGCCTAGTCAGACATGTGATCCACAACGTGGTGGGCTTCGAATCGGGTCGGCACTAAGCCAAATAAAATAAAATCATTAATATGTTGAAGTTATCTTTATACTGCAGTAATTCTATTAAATTGCATTAATAATTAACCTTCATGTGTTTAATATTTTAACCAGTAATAATTCTACTAAACTAATTCTCTTTTACAAATTAACACTTCGATATACTTCCTAATAGTTTAACCAATTGAATATGCTGAAGTTTAAAATCTGGATAGGAACTTCATGTGTTAGTATTTGATGCTAGTTTACTCTCAACAAAGAGTCTAGGTAATTAATTAGCAAGCATTAAACTTCGAGCCGGGCCGAAACTCCCCTTGTGTCATGTCGGGAACGGGCCTCGGGTTGGACCTATCTTATGGGCCGATATATGTGGCCGACACGTCTCGATATACTAGGTCGGACTAGTCCGAGCGCACGATTAATAGGGCCGGCACATGGACCAATTTTTGAGTCGAATTCGTGCTAGACAGGACCGTTCTGGCCTAATTGACAGGTCTAGGGGTCATAGTTGAATGATCAAAATATCCTTTTGAAAAGGTTAGAAAACATCACAACTTTTAGGTATATAAAAAGTGGCTTCTTGTTCTTCTTTCCAAAAATTTTAAACCTTAAACCATTATTCTTTTGCATAGTTTTATAACGAATAGTCCTATTTGGGACAGTTTCTAGAGTTTCGTAGTTCATTAATAGAGTTTTAAAGTTTCAGAGTCAAAACAATTCCGTTTGGGAGGACGAAGGACTACCACAATCTTGATAGTGTTGGATATTCACATGACTCGTGTCACAAAATTCAAATTTGAAGTTACGTTTGGAGTATTTTGATACAAAAGATATGATAAAAATCGGTCATAGTTCAATACCCAAAATATTTGTTTAAAAATGTTAGAAATCATCACAACCTTTAAGTATACAAAAATAGCTGCTTCTTCTTTTCAATATATATATATATATATATATATATATATATAGAGAGAGAGAGAGAGAGAGAGAGAGAGATGCTAAAAAATCATCCATATGGTTTATATTATGAAACCACCCTATGTTATACAGAAATTTTCATCGAGAGTAGAGAAGTTTTGCAAAAAAGAGGAGAAGTTTAGGAAACTTGCAGATAGGGTAAAGACGCATCGAGTTTATTGGCGTACGGGAGGATGGGGGAGGAGAGAGAGGAGGGAGGAGCCAACCAAGTTGGCGCGCGGCGTAGAGGGGGGGCAACTCAGTTGGCGTCGCGTATAGTGGATAGAGAGGGCAGTGGGGGCGCGCCAAGAGAGTTGACGCACGGGAGAGTGGGGCGCCAACTCACTTGGCGCCCCCCGGCTGCGTGTGTGAGTGTCAGAGTGTGTTGTGTGTATGGAATGTGTGTGTCAAAGTGTCTGTAGGGAGAGAGAAGAGATGGAGTCAGAGTGTGTGTGGGGAGAGAGAAGAGATGGTGTCAGAGGGAGAGAGAAGAGGGTGGGTGTGTGTCAGAGCAGAGAATATTTGATTAGCGCCAACCTAGTTGGCACATGCATATCCAACAGCCACCTTTCAATGGCTACATTTTAACATCTATATTTCAGTTCTATTTATTGTTGCGTTCACCTCTCTCTTTCCACACCAACACTCTTCTCCATTTTATCACCTCTCTCTCTCTCTCCACACCAACAGAAACTATTCTCTCAAGTTTAGAAGCTCCATCACCTAGCACAGAAGCTCCCTCTCCTTGGAACGCAACTCTCCTATAACTAAAAATTCGCGAAGTCTTTCTTCTTCTTCATGGATCATAGTATTAAAATAGTATGCTCGCATGGAGGTAGAATAAATGGGTTATCTTACAAAGGAGGTGAAACCCAAATTTTTACAACTTCTTGCCATATCACTTTAGAAAGTTTACGCAATTTTATTTCTGAACATTTTTCTATTAGTTACCAATTTATTTTAAAGTCTGTTTTTGGTTCTACATGTTTATTGATAGATGATGAAGAAGCATAAAATTTTATTCTTGAGATTAATTCGCAGTCACCTTATATTAATTTATATGTTACTCAAGTATCATCATTTGCTAATAGAACTAATGATGAATTTATTTCTAATTACTAGCATGTTAACACGGGTGCTAGTTCTTCTTCTCAACCAATTGCTCCATTGGTAGATGATGATGATGATGATGATGATGATGATGATGATGATAATGATAATGATGAGGACAACGAAAATAGTGACGATTTAATTAAAAATACCGGTTATGGAATAGATGATGATGATGTTGATAATTCTAACACTCCTGAATTATTTATAGGACAAATATTCGACAGTCGTTCAAAATTTAGAATTTTTGTAAGTAGTTTAGCAATTCAACATAATTTTAGTTGTTCAGCTAATGCTATGAATAATTCTCATGGAATTATATATACTTGTGATCAATAGAATTACAGTTGGAGAGTATAAGCCAAATACATTGGAACATGCCAAATAGTTAAAGTAGTACATTAGAAAGCCGTCATTCTTGTTTAAATGGACTTACGACAGACGTCATAGATTAGCTACCGCTGCATGGGTTAAGACAACAATAATTGATTTAATTAGATATAATCAGTCATATAGTGCATCACAAATTATGAAGGATATATTCAGGAAATATCGTATACATATTATATATTCTAAAGCATGGAGAGCCCGAGAGATGGCATTACGTGAAATAAATGGTAGTTATGTTGAGGCATATGCTGGTCATGAGGAATATGGTTTTAGAATTATGGAGTCGAATCCAGGTACTAGATGTTTCCTTAAGACATCTGAAGACAACAAATTTAAAAGAATGTTTATTTGTTTCAAGGCCTGCATTGATAGATTTTTAATGGGTTGTTTACCTATTATTAGCACTGATGCCACTTTTCTTTCATCAAAATATCAAGGTATTTTATTTATTGCTTGTGCTTATGATTCTAACTATCAATTGTATCATATTATTTATGTTGTAGATGAAAGTGAAAATACTGACTCTTGGTCTTGGTTTTTAAATGCTTTTAGAATATCGTTTGAAAGTTATTTTAATGAATGGAGTAGAATTTCATTTATAACTGATAAGCAAAAAAGGATTAATACATGTCATGCAAGATATTTTTCCAGAATCTCCAAATTTTTTTTGCATTCAACATTTTAAGCAGAATATGAAGTCGATTGTGAAAGAAAAGAAATTTCATAGATTGTTAGACTCGCTTGCTAGATCGTATAATCAAACATATGCACAATATTTGTTTGAAACAATTAAAACTGAGAATATGCCGATGTACAATTGGCTTGTTGGTGTAAATGATGAAAGTCGTTATTTTGTACATTGGATTACAGCGTATGCTCCTTGTCCTATATTAGATATTAACACTTCTAATCTTGCTGAATGTTTTAACAATTGGATTATAAGCTTACGTGATAAACCAATAACTACACTTCTCGATAGTATTACAGCCAAGATTATAACACTTCATGACAAGAACAAAAACGTTGCTAGAAATTTAGACATGAGTTACTGCCCAAACATGTTAAAAACTATGGCATCTATTACCAACGAGAGACACCAACTTCATATATTACGAATTGATAGTTATTTGTTTGAAATATTAGACCGTGCATCGAGTAGAACATATGTTATACGGTTAGATGACAGATCTTGTTCATGTTTAAGGTGATATCATACTTACATACCATGTATACATGCCTGTTTTGCATGTCAACATTGCAGTCATGATATTGAAAGTTATTATCCTGTAATATTTTCTACTGAGAGATTACGGAGTGTGTACGAGCCACAAATGGAACCAATTCCAGTTCCTTATAACAACATTGATCAAGCTACTTTGGTTAGGAAAGAAATTAGAGTTCCAGATGTCAGGCACAAAGCTGGAAGGCCGAAGAAAAACTGCATCAAACCACGTGAATCATCGACAAGAGAACTTCGCTGCGACAATTATGGTTTGATGGAACACAACAGAAAAAATATACAAGTCAACCAAGAGAGTAAAATATTGTAGTACCAAATTGTATTTTTTTTATTTTAGACATACACAAATTGTTTCATTTCATGTCAACTTTCTAACATTCCATAATAAAATTTTATTTCATTACAAACAATATTTCATCTGCGGCCTAGTCGGGCAACTCGTTTGTAACTCCTTTGTACTACAGGTCTGAGGCCTAGTCGGCCTATTCTTTGTTATGTGTTCTCCTCCACTTTTTTTTTCATCTGGATCCTCTTCCACTCTTCTTTCGTCTCTATTTTCTTCTTCGACCTCCTGAGTAGGCACCGGGACTGATGGGGACGTAATCAACTGTGTGTAATATGGCATGTCATCAAACGAATACGCAGCGGCAGTGTTGATTTACTGAGTCGATATGTGATGATCATATGACTGAAAAGCTGAGAAAGTGCCCATGCCAGCATACTGCTAACTAGTTCCTTCCCCAGCATACTGCTGACTACTGCCTTCTCCAGCATAGTGTAAAAAAATATCCTCTCCAGCGTACAGTTGGCTAGTATACTCTCCAGCGTAGGGCTGACTAGTATACTCTCCATGGTACTGCTGGATAGTGCCCTCTCCACCGTAGTGCTGGCTAGTATGCTCTTCAGCGCCGCCCTATTCGTCCTTGTCCTCTGCATCGTCCATCCTATGACGTCGAGAATGTCTCAGGGGCACAGTGGCACCCGAATAATCGGCTGGGATACGTGTGTGCAATGGAGGCATATCAGGATCCTGTCCAAGACTCAATGAATCTACACGAGATAAGATATTTTCCATCCACTCCCGACCATGCGGCCACAAATAGCTCTCTGGTTCTTGGATATATTATTGGCCTATGATAGCCTGAAATGTGAAATGTGCAAATTAAAATTTGTTTATATATCTCTAATTTTGAATTAGTAGTAAAGTCTTACCGCTTCTGATATGCCTTCAACAAAAGCTCGCAGACTACATTCATCTACGACTTTAGACTTGAACCGTGACTCCTCAAATGTGTATGCTCTGTTGATCATACGAGGCGCTATCCACCATTGTCTATAAGCCAAGTCACCAGCATCTGCATTTCGTGAAAACAATCCTAAGACAAATACACTAGTGTATGCAACCCGTCCAAATATACTAGTAAGTTAGAACTTACATTCATCACTGGATTCTATTCGAGGCAGCTCTGCCACACTATTATCCTGGAATCGCATATATCAGGCAGCTCTAGCACTATCGATTATGTTTCTTGCATTGGCTATATCATAACTCATGCAAGGCGAGTCATTCGGAATTATCTGCCTATGACCGAATTGTCGGAGAACACGATCTGCCGGATGGTACATGGTGTAACGATCGTATATAATATAAGAATTGTGTAGGGTTAGATTGTACAGTGACTTTTTTATTATTTCTGGAGCATTTTCATCATCCGAGTAGGGTATCCAGATAACCTATATTGGATGCCAATTTATACGATAAATTTGTACAAATCTATTAATTGGATTGACAAGTGTAGTGTAAGAAACTTCACTAAATTGAGTAATTACCTCATTCTACTGTAACGTATCGAATTGCTCCCTGTAGAGTGCAACATCCTTGTGTAAATTATGATGCGGGTCCACTACATTTGTGGCCCACCGCATAGCAAGCGAAAAAATTTCAACATCACTTGTAATGCTGGTTACAGATCGACCAATAAAGAAATGCTCGTAGCACCATACCTACGATAGAAGTAATATGGTATTAAAAAAATTTATATAATTCAAACTACTTTTGGTATTGATTTTTTATTTTTATCCGAAATAGAGTCATACACCCACACAAATTTTTGGAACTATTCGATCTAGCAAATTCCGTCAAGCTGGCATATAGATATGCTAAAGTAGCAGCTCCCCATGCACGACGAGTAGGTTCTTTTAGATTATCTAATAAAGGTAATAGTCGCACGTTTATTCTATTTTTCTGCCCGTCGAGAAATAGCATTGCCCAACATAAACAGACAAATATGCTCTAGTACAACGAAGTATCTGCAAATATTGAAATTAACATATTAAAATTAACACGCTATTAAAATTAAATGATAAGTAAATCTTAACATTAAATACGTACCCTTAATTCATTCACCTCGACTAGACCGTCGATAGTGCGATCTAATTCCATAAAATTACCCCGAAGCCAAGTTAACGTGACAAACTCTTATCTCCTATGTCCGATGGTTCCATAATGCCGAGATATCTCCTGATTATTTCAGATGACTTTAACTGTGTATCAAAATATATAGGTTCACCGGTGATAGGTAATCATAGAATATTTGCAATATCCCAAAGTGTGATAGTCATTTTACCAACTGACAATTGAAAAGTGTTGCGTTGAGGCCACCAACGCTCAGGGAGACTAAAAATGAGGTGTCACAACTGGCAAAGTATTGCGTTGAGGCCACCAACATCCCAAAGTGTGATAGTCATTTTACCAACTGACAATATATATATATATATATATATATATATATATATATATATATATATATATATATATATATATATATATATATATTTTATAGTGGATAGTCCTATTTGGGACTATTTTTGAAGTTTCGTTCATTGACGAAGTTTTAAAGTTTCAGAGTCGAAATATTTTCGATTGGGAGGACGAATGACTACCACAATTTTGATAGTCCTGAATATTCACATGACTCGTGTCACAAAATTTAATTTTTGAGCTTAAGTGTAGAAATACTTTGATACAAAGGATATGATGTAGAATATAAATATGTTTAAAATGATACGATGTAGTCGAGAAAAAAAAAGAAGTAAATACATTATTTGTTAAAAAAATTACCAGAAACATATGTTTAGTAAATATAATTAGAGTATGTTAAAACTTTTTTAAGAATTTTTGTTTTTCAATTTTGCCTTTATTTAAAATTATCTTTTCTTTAAAAATCAATTTATTGTTTTCAAAGTTTTTTTTCTCCTTCTATCATTTCTTTGTTTTTAATTTTTTTTTTTTTTATAAATTTTTTTTGGTTTCTTTCCGTTTCTTTAAGGGTCTGCTTGGATTGATGGTTAAGAGGGTTAAGTGAGGGGAAGTTAAGTGAGGGAAAAATAAACCATGCTTGGTTTGAGGGTGAGGTTTAGGAGGAAGGATTATAGAGAGTTAAGTGAGGGTTTATTTCACCCTCTTTTGTCCATTTTTTTAACCCCCCAAATCGGAGGATTAACGAGGGTGATTGAGAGATTTTGTTTAAAAAGTCATAAATGTCCCTTATTTGTTTTATAAAATATCATAATTTTTTTCTCCAATTTTTTTCTCAACATGTTAATCCGTAGCTTCCTAATTTGTGAAGATATTTTGACAAGTTCTAATTAAAATTTCAATCAAATTTAATTTTATAATAAGATTATTTTGGTAACTATCATATTTTTATTAATCCTCCTCTCACTCAAAACCTCCAATCTAAACAAGAGTTATTAAACACCCCCACTTAACTCTCCCTCCAATCCAAGCAAGGTTCTATGTATTGACTCTACTCCCCCTCGCTTAACTCTTCCTCATTTAACAGCAGGCCAGTTAACCCTGCTTATTTTTTGTTGTTGTCGTTGTTTATTTTTTCTAAACTTTTTCAAAAGTTTTTTCCCCTTGTTTTTGTTTTTTTACGTTTATAGAAAAAAAAAAAATCCTTTCTTTGCCTTTTTATTGTTTCGTAACTTTTTTGATTTTAGAAAATTATTTTTCTATTATTTTTCTTGGTTTAACCTTTTATGTTCTTTCTCTTTTTTTTTCCTGAAAAACATAAAAAATAAATTTCTTCTTTCGTTTTTTATTTTCCCTTTTATTTTCCTTCTTTTTTGTTTAATTTTTTTCCTTTTGGTTGGGTTCCATTTTACATTATTGTTCAATACGGAAATGACAAAATTATTATATTAATGGATTTAAATAATATTCTTTTAAATAGGAATATAATATTCCAATTTTTTTTTTTTCGAAATATGGTTAGCCTTTATCAATAATACCATTTCGATTATAATAACGTAGTCGACGAAGAAAATCCCTTCGTCCTCGATCTTCCCCTCCTCCGAACAAAACAAAACCCTAACTTCCGATTTTCCATGCCCAATCCCTAAAACCCCAACTCTAAAATGGATCCCCACCGCGAGAACGGCCAATCCGACGGCCCCAACCCCAAGAAGCAGAAGCCCTCCCCTCCCCCTCCGATCACCGACGACGAGATCCTCGCCGAGTTCTCCCACCACGACCCCTCCGTCGCCCGCATCAACAACGGCAGCTTCGGAAGCTGCCCCTCCTCCGTCCTCTCCGCCCAGTCCGACCTCCAGCTCCGCTTCCTCCGCCAGCCCGACCACTTCTACTTCAACTCCCTCCAGCCCTCCCTCCTCCGCTCCCGCTCCCTCATCCGCCGCCTCGTCAACGCCGACGACGTCTCCGAGATCTCCCTCGTCGACAACGCCACCACCGCCGCCGCCATCGTCCTCCAGCAGATCCAGTGGGCCTTCGCCGAGAACACCTTCTCCAAGGGAGACGCCGTCGTCATGCTCCACTACGCCTACGGTGCCGTCAAGAAGTCCATCCACGCCTACGTCGCCCGCGCCGGCGGGCACGTCATCGAGGTCCCCCTCCCCTTCCCCGTCCACTCCGAGGAACAGATCGTCGCCGAGTTCAGGAAAGCCCTCGACTTGGGCGCGGCCGGAGGACGCAAGGTCAGGCTTGCCGTCATCGACCACATCACCTCGATGCCGAGCGTCGTCATCCCGGTCAAGGAGCTGACGAAGATCTGCCGTGAGAAGGGCGTCGACCAGGTGTTTGTCGACGCCGCACACGCGATCGGGAACGTGGACGTCGACGTCAGGGACATCGGCGCCGACTTCTACACCAGCAACCTCCACAAGTGGTTCTTCTGCCCTCCGTCCGTCGCGTTCCTGTACAGCAGGAAGAGTCCCGCCTCGTCCGGTTTGCACCACCCAGTCGTATCGCACGAGTACGGGAACGGGCTTGCCGTCGAGAGCGGATGGATCGGGACTAGGGATTACAGCGCACAGATGGTCGTCCCGGCAGTGCTGGATTTTGTCGCTAGGTTCGAGGGAGGGATCGAGGGGATCCGGACGCGGAACCATGCGAAGGTTGTGGAGATGGGGAAGATGCTTGCGGAGGCATGGGGGACGTGCCTTGGGTCGCCGCCGGAAATGTGCTGCAGCATGGTCATGGTCGGGCTGCCGGGCTGCTTGGCTATCGAGAACGAGGGAGATGCTACGAAGTTGAGGACGCACCTGAGAGATGAGTTCAAGGTCGAAGTTCCTATTTATTATAATTCGCTAAGGACCGGTTGCTGCGGGGAAGAAAGGAACGGGAGTAGTTTGGTGACCAGCTATGCAAGGATTTCGCATCAGGTGTATAATGTGGAGAATGATTATTGCAGACTGAGGGATGCTGTCAACAAACTTGTTAAGAGTGGATTCAATTGTGGGATGCTTTCATCCGCCTGAGAAGGTTTGCCCTCTGCCCACCACCTTATTTTAGTAGCAAGCTAATTGCATTGAAATTTGTTTAACTGTTCCATACACCTTATTTTAGTATCTAGGAAGAATAGACATTCCGTAAACTGGTGTTGTGTCTGTGGTCCGTCGTGTCATTTATATCCCATACACATGATGCCGACACTCCAGAATACACTAGGACATACTAAAATAGGAGCTATGTGTGTTTCACATTGTATGTTTCTTGTCTTTAGTCTGTGCAATACATGCCATTATTTGTAATTACATAGAAATAGTGGATTGAGGAAATAGCTGTCCCTGAACCAGAATAGTGTCCTCTATCGACTATAGCAGGTAGTATAGCTATATATTGCCGCTGTGTCGGATTTGAAGGTTGATTCTTAATTATGTACTGTATATGGTGGTTATTCTTAATATTTTCTAATGTTTATTCGTAATATGTTTGACCTTCATAGTTCTACTTGTATAGATATCTGTGGCACACATACGAATAGGACACGACATGGTAATGGCATTGTGACACACACATCACTTATTTTGGTGTGTCCTACAATACTTCGGAGTGCCTGTGCTATGTCCTTTACGTGTCTTCCACGACATGGCCCAGATTATCGAGTGTCCATGCTTCCTAGATAGATACAAAATTTGCCTTCTCTGTACCTACTATAACTTTATTAGGTTCTTAATAAGAATACAAAGTAGGCTTGCATGTATATCCTACTAGAGCGTCTTGTATATCAGTATATTGATTCCTACCTCTTAACAAAGAATATGCTAGAGATGACATAATAAGAAAGATAATAGAAGTAATATGAAAATGCATCATACTAATTAGATAGTATATGAAAATGTATCATACAGGTATATGGTTCAGCTATCCGTTAATCCTATCTGTTATTGTAATATTCTCCTTCTTTTAGGTCATAATCCTACTATTATCCTAGAATTATAAGAACTTGCAACATGTTATGCAAAAATTAAGCATATGTATCATTCTTTAGTTGTATAACCATATATCATTATATGTCCATATCATTCATTATCTTCCAATATATTATCCAAACCCGCTATTTGCTATGGCACCCCTTACTACTATGTGGTCACTATCCGCTCCAGGGACCCAAATCATTCTAGTGGACCATATCCATATTTTTGTTATACATAAAGTAAGATACTTTATCAGAGATCAATTAGTGAAGTTGTTACAAGTGGCAGGGCGAGGTTTGTCACATAGATCTCTTAGATTCTGTTGGCAACTAGCCAGCAGATATTTGTTTGTGATTCTCTTAATTCCTCTGGATCTTGACCCTTAGAGAACATAGCTGAAGGATTTTGTTTAGATGGTAGTTTTTGATATTTCCTGATAAATTAATCCTCATTGTAAAGGAACCTATACTTTATAATGTTAATGTATGATTTGAAAAATTGAATCTTCAAGTATTCTTTTTTGGCTTGTCAGTTGTCACTAGTATCTGAACAAGTTTTGGGATTCGTGTGAACCTATACGATAATAGATAACAGTTAGGGTGTTCCTTTCGGTGGCTAAAAGATTAAACATGATTCCTGAGCCTAACCAAATAGATTTTCTCATAGTTGTGGAGATTAGTCTGGTGGTATTCACTGACCTATTCCTTAACTTTTTCCCCTCTAGTTATCTACTTCCCCTTGAGCATTTTTGTTGTATCTGTGTAAAACTTGTGGGTTTTTCACCTTTTTATTTCCCATTGACGAGTTGCACACGTATATACTAATATACTTTTTATTCCAAACGTTATAGATTTTATGACAATAGATTTACACACTTATATGATCTGGGTTTAGATCCTATATTAATACGAGCCCAAACCGACCTGTCCCCGTTGACAGCCCTATTCACTACGTGCTTGGTTTTTCTCAAACAATAACTAGGAAGGGGGAGAGAATCAAAGAGAGTTTGATAGATAGATAACAGCAGAATAGAATAAAAGAACATGTAGAGACCAACCAAAGGTGGTAGTAATAGGAAAAGGAGAACTATGGAGAAGTAGTGGAGATGGTCAAGTTGGCCAAGCACTAGATCCTTTGTCAACTAAGCCCATTATCACCCCCTACTATATGTCCCCAAGCTAATTGGCCCCTTTCTTGATGCGGTCAATACTTCTAAGTGAGGGCAAATTAAATGACAACATACTGTGACAAATAAAAGAATATATCATAATCATATTTGTTTCCAAAAGAAAAAGGAAAGAAAATGCTTCACACTCCTATCTTTTTCTTCATTTATATACTCTAATAAACAATAATGACGACTACAACAGTAATCAAAATCATTTATTTTCCATTTATGTTGGAAATGTGTTGAGATCCGAACCAAAGTTGATCCATGAGGTATGATATTGGGTTTGACCGATATAATTTAATAGAAAAATTCCATATATCTATTCATCATCCTCCACTTTCTAAACTTTGGGTACTTAACCGGATGCGAGATGCAACCCAAGAGTTCACTTGTGTCGGTAGTGGGACAAAATTCTGAAAGATAAAACTTCATGAATTTTTTTAGGGATAAAAAAGTATAGTAAAGCAGCAAAACAAGTTACAATTGATTCCTAATACTCTTTGATGGTGCCAAAGTATTTCAAGAGAACTTCCAAACAAAGATACTAGCTTGGCATGAATGTAGCAAGCTGTCATTTATGTACCTAACTTATTCGTCATGAAATTACATCAAAGGAGAGGGTATTGTTCCATAAAATAGACAAGACAGTTTTATGGGTAAAACTTCTATTTCTTCTTACCTATGGGTTTGGGATAAATAACTATTTTTAACTTAAATATCAGACACGGCCATCCCTCGTTTGAAGTTTCACATCAAAATTATTTTAAAATGACCAATCACTTAATGTATTCATGAATTTTAAGTTGGGTTAGAATTTTCTTCATAGTAACTAAGAACTACTTAATTAAATATTATTTTAGTTCATTTTATTTATTTTTTCGCGCCTCCTTGAGTTAACATCCTCTTGCATCAACAACTCACACCGAAATTTAGGAATGAAATTCAACATCTTCGTCCTCTTCCATAATCGCAGTTTGTTTTTCGGTTTGCTTTTCCATATATTCCTCCTCCCATCTTCGTCCCCTTCCCCAATTTGATTTTGTATCATCTTTTTTATTTTGGTGTGGTGGGTAGGAGCAAGCACCAATGAACATTCCATCATATCTTAGAGAGGGAGAGTGAAAGCAAGATGATGAATACACTAGTGAAGATGTTACAAGTGGCAGGGCAAAGTTTGTCACATGGATCTCTTACTGTTGGCAACTAGCCAGCAGATATTTGCTTGTGATTCTCTTAATTCCTCTGGATTTAGAGACCCTTGGAGAATATAGCTGAAGGACGACATTTAGATGGTAGTTTTTGATATTTCCTGATAATTAATCCTCATTGTAAAGGAACCTATAGTTTATGATGTTAATATATGATTTGAAAATGAATCTTCAAGTATTCTTTTTGGCTTGTAAGTTGTCACTAGTATCTGAACAAATTTTGGGATTCATGTGTAGCTATACGATAATAGATACAGTTAGGGTGTTCCTTTCGGTGGCTAAAATATTATACATGATTCCTGAGACTAACCAAATAGATTTTCTCATAGTTGTGGACATTAGTCTGGTGGTATTCAGTTACCTATTATTGAACTTTTTCTCCCTCTAGTTATCTACTTCCCTTGAGCACTTTTGTTGTATCTGTTTAATATTTGTGGGGTTTTCACCTTTTTCTTTCCTGTTGACGAGTTGCACACTTATATACTTTTCATTCCAGACATTATCGATTTTATCACAATAGATTTGCACATACTTCAGAGTTTTGTTCTAGCAGTTGGCTTTTTAGGAGTTTAACTAAATTAGGAAAATATCACCCATAAAAGAATGTAGTAATGTTGTATCTCCTGTTGAGAGAGGAGTTGAGCTTGAGATTTCTTTTGGCATTCCAGGAGGCTGTTTGAGTACTAGATTGTTCCACCTACTTTGGCATGCTGTGATTGGTGGGTATCTTAGGGTTCCATGTTCCTCATCTGGTTAAATCCAATAGAAGGTGAAATGAAATTGGTCATACTTCTGTTGTTCAAGACTCAAGTTAACAAAACATTGAGGTTAACAAGGAGGAGAAACTTTATATTTAATAGTCTTTAAGAAATCTGAGGCTCCACCCATAAGGTGATCTGAAATCTTGAGATTTCACATGGAAACGGAACTTTTCTGTTACAACCAGTGTAGTTGTGATTCTAATTTCCAAGGTTGTAAACGGCACTAGGCGCTAGTCGGACGGGCACCGGGCGCCTAGCCTGTCTAGGTGGGTGCCTAGGCGGCCATGGTTAAAAGTAAATACCCCCAAAAAACTACTGAAATTTGCGAATGAAAGTCCATAAAACCCAAAAACATACATAGTCGGGTCGGGGGTGGGGGAGCCTAGGTGGGCGCTTAGGCGGACATCGGGTGGGCACTAGACGCTAGCGCCTAGGCGCCGCGTAGGCTGACTTTTAGAACACTGCTAATTTCTCAATGATAAGTCTAATATCAGTGTTCTAAAAATCGGCCTAGGCGGCCGCCTAGGCGCTAGGCGGCCGCCGGCCGCACCGAAAAGGCCCTAGGCGGCCGGCCTAGGCGCTGGGCGGGCCTAGGCGGCCCTAGTCGGACCTAGGCGGTCCTAGTCGGCCCTAGGGTTAGGGTTAGGGTTAATTTTTTTTGAAATTTTGAAAAAAAAAATCAAAAAAAAAAAATTTCATATGACAAAATTAAATACTAACCCGCCGCCGCCGCCGCCGCTGTCGTCGCCTGCTGTTGCTGCTGTTGTTGCTGCTGCTGCTGCTGCTGCTGCTGTAGTAGTAGGGGAGGAGGAGGGAAGAGGGGAGCGGAGGGGAGGAGGAGAGGGGGGAGCGGAGAGGGGAGGAGGAGGAGAGAGAGGAGCGGAGGGGAGGAGAGAGGGGAGAGGGTGTTGCTGCTACTGCACTCTCTCCTCTCCTCCCCATTTATAAGTGTGTTTTTTTTTTCTAAGTAAAAAAAAAAATTTGAAACAACACACATAGGATTTGAACCCATAACCTTATGTAAAGGTTTAAACATAGCTACACTAGCCATAAAAGCCCAATAACTTTTATGTCTATAAGTAACATACATATTATTTATATATATACTCATGAACAAAAGTAAAAAAAAAAAAAAAAAAAAAAATCGGCCGCCTAGGCGCCCTAGGCGCTAGGCGGGCACTCGGCGCACCGATTCCGCTTAGCGAAATCTACAACATTGTCTAATATAACAACTTAACAATATTAAAGCTTGCCCCTTCACTGGATTAGAAACTATTGAGTGAACTGTTTGAAATTGAAGCTTCTTAGACTACTGTTTCAGATGTTACAAGGAATGATTTTGACTAGACATGCAAACATAGTTTGCACTATCGGCCGATACCCATCCAATACAGTCGATACCGATAGGGTTTGACATGCCCCGATATGATATCGACTAATACCGATACCGACATTGGTAATCTTTTCCCCAATCAATTCGACAAAGAAAATTGAACGAAAAAGACTAATCATCAAGTATGTAAAAGCATAGTGAGGATGAAAGCATGTAAATGAAAAGAACTTATTTATCGCAGCTAAGCCCATCAATAAGGGTGATTATCATTCACTTTCAAAACTACTAGGAAATAACCCAAAAATACTTAAAATTATACCTAAATGTCTAAAATATTTTTTTTTCTAAATTTTTAATAATTATTTGTTTTTTGATACCGAAAAATTCGATACTCCTATCTGAAAATGTTGATATTGTTTGTTGAATTCACAATAATACGTACAAGTTTCGAAGACTTTGTCCACAGAAGTAGTGAAAATCAACAAACAAACTTGCGAAGTATATGCGCCCAGTGTGCTACTAGCAAGATTGTTGTTACGACCCGCGTCCTGATGATCGGACACGAGTACGTCGGTACGTTCAGCCTACGCCATAGTATCGGCGGTAGAACGTTGTCTAAAAATACACAGTAATATCCAACAACTCAAGCAATATATATATGTGAAACAATTATAGTACTCAAGTCACATTTCTAAGGAAGATATCACGAGAAAAATCAATAGAAACGGAACGGTCTATAGTTCAAGTCCAAAGTTTAGGTAAGATGACTCAAAGAGTCTAGATCCAAAAGTGTAACATAAAAATTGTAGACTATCGGAGACAAATTCGGACAAAATATATAGTCTAAGCTATACTAAAACTAAGTAGTCATAGCCGGGATCTCTGTTGCAAGGGTCTCCCGAGCCTCTGGTAGGGCAGGATCAAGCTCAGCTAAAAAGTCATCCTGCGAGCCATAATAGGTGAAACACTGGGCCTCAATATCATCTCATATTTACATCATCATCCAGTCAAGATTGGAGCGAAGTACAATACAACGAAAACAGTTTCAAATACATAGTAGAGACTATAAGACAATAATAGGCATGTAATACATGAAAGACGGTAAATCAGAATCATGGCATGACGAACATGTGATAAAACAAGTAATCATGAGAAATCCATGAACATGATAACAAAGTATCGAATGACAAAAGGAAAGACTGTAAACACTCTAGGTGAATTTAAAATACTACTTTCAACATGTGATCGGCTAAGATAATACGACATATCGTATCGATGGCTATCAAACGAGATATGGTATAGCATAATCATACGTGAAATTTATGACTAGCTATCGTTCATGATAATCTATATGAAATAGAGGGTTTGATCACATATCTACTTAGTATTTCCTCCTTTCCCGACTAATACTCATGGATTTACGGCGTGATACTCTGATTCTAGAAACATGAAAATCACTACGCAAGATAGATATGAGATACATGGTCATGAACAATAACATGACCAACCTGAACCACATGATCAACTTGAAACATGACTAACATGAGAATCACAATGCAAGCTAAGATTCTATACAATACCAATCCGTGAAATAATCGTGACGATAATCAAATAAAACGTATCTAGTACATGAAGTATGAAATCTATCAAGTACTAAAAACAATCAGAGAACGTACTTGCTTGTCGTCCTAAGTGGGTGATACGAGTCGTAATTCGTACCGAAATTTAAGTAACCTATATTATGTTTACTGTATCAATAGGTGATTTGAAAATAATAACATCCTAGTTATCTGGTTAATAGGTTTCTATGTTAATTGGGTTTATACTAGGTATTCATAATTGGTATCTTGGTACCAATATCTAATTATGATACCAACATATCTAATATGGTCAAGGATACTCACTTGTATCCTACACTAGTTACCTAAATTACTTACCTATAGGATACCTTTATATAGGTACTTGTATCTTGGTATCACTTATAGTTATCAAAATATATATAATATTGACGTAGCATGGTAACACATTACTTATAGGTTGTATCTATCCACAAGGTATCCTAGGGTACCAATAATCTCAAGGTACCAGGATATTCCCTCACGAACACAACCCAATAACTATACTTGACACTAACTTACCTATATACTAACATTCTAGGATACTTACTTGCATCATACTTATACAATCATACATGCACACAAAAATAGTGCACAATGCGCAACCCCTAAAACCTATTGCTTACTGCAGCTCAGTTTATTGAAGCTGCTGCTGAAATTGTTGTTGCTGCAACTGCTGCTTACTGCAGCTTCTGCTGCTTACTGCAGCTTCTGCTGCTGCAACTGCTATTGCTGCCAAAGCCAACCCACTCAAAATGGACACAAATAATAGGAAGTTGGACACCACACCACTTGCTTGTACTCCTTGCTAGCTCTACTTGAGCTCCCAAGTCTTGACTCCAACTTTCGTAGAAAGTTGAAGAGGAAATAGGTTGACTTGGAATGGTAGGGGAGGAATTATGGTTTTAGAAATTTGGAGAAGATGAAATGGAGTGGGATGAAGGGGGTAGGGGTGTGTTTATAGGGGCTGCCACAAGGGGGTGAGGTGGAGGCTTGTTAGCTTCTCCTCTAAGACTCCTTGATCTTTATTTGAAGCTTACAAGTTTACCCCCAAGATATTTTCCTCAATGAAAAATATCTAGAAGTGGTATCTAGATATTTTTAGAGTTGAAAATATCTATATTTAAACTTCTAAAGACCTAATCCTAGGTTAACCCTAACCTAAACATTAATTAGAAAGTTAATTAACAAGTCAAAATATCTATATATATTAATTAATCATGACAAAATAATTAATAAATAAAAATTATAATTTTGAAAAAAAATGGTGGTTACAATTGTCGCGGAAGATTGCTAAGAACGAGCACCGGGTGCTTTCTTAGCAAAGATTAAGCAACGTGCATCGAGTGCATTATGTTATTAAAAGATCAACAGCCCTCAACCGCAATATAGCACTACAAAAGACAGTAACCATCTCGTTGCTGGCGTGATGAAGACGATCGTTGCTTAAAGTTAGATTCGGCCCTTTCCGTCGATCGTCTTCCAGGAACCAACAAATTCAGAAGAACTTTTGGATTGTCACCTCTTTGACGTCGGATAGAGCACAAGCACGGCCCTATGTGGGTTGTTGCGGCTGCTGCACTTTCTGTCTCTCTCGTCGCTTGTATTCTGCAGTGAATGTAAAAATAAGGACTTTATGTAGGTTAGTCAACCCCCGGCAGCCATAACCCTAGCTCCAAATGATATCCTTCTTGAAATTGGTGACAAAAAGTAATATATTTTTTTGTGGAATTTGATCCTTGCCTACTCGAGAAAACCCCAACCCAACAACCACTTGTACTAATTCACCCTATGTGTGCAAGTCAATAAATGATAGCTCAAATAATGAAATACACACATGGAATTTCTCACTTCATGGAGTGGTGTGACCTGGTCACTAGGCGGGCATCGGGCGGAAACCAGGCGCCGCCTAGGCTGCCTTTTAGAACAGTGGTATGTTGTAGAAGTTACAGTGAAGGGAGTGGATTGTTGAAAGCAAAATAAGGGAATGGAGTGCCGAGGCTTCGAGGTGGGAAGATTACAGGGGAAGAGAAGGGAGGATCAATAGGTCAGTGGTTTAGTTTAATTCTAACAATTGCCTTCCATGTGATGCCTAATTTATATGTTCACAGCTTCAGACCTCTTAGAAGATGTCCTCCAGATCATCCTTCTATTTCTTCTTTTGTGATTTTTTTTCTTTATACTAATCTCTGGTTATTACATATCTAAAAGGGGTGAGAAGTTTAAAGGGCTCTTGGAAATGTTGGTTGAGTCTTCTGAAAATTGTAGGTTTATTACTATGATTGCCATGTCGTGTAGAAGGTTTCTAGTAATTTTTAGGAGTTCCATTTCGAAAAGGTACGAGTCTAATACCCAATAGGATTATCAGGTCAAAGTTAAATCTAAATAGGAGATAATAAGTGGTACCCATTTTGAAAAGGTACGAGTCAAATACCCAATAGGATTATCAGGTCAAAGTTAAATCTAAATAGGAGATAATAAGTGGTTTTGTCACATGAAGTGGACTGAAGCTACTGTTCATATTTTATTTAGATTTTTTTTAATCTATCACCGGTATGATACTGGTCACAACCGTATCGTCATAGACTCCCAATACTGATTTTTTTAGCTTCCTTTATCATAGGAATAGAGCTTACAGTTAGATTAAATTAGTTTTGAGAATTTGCACTAGTGTTTGGAGTAATATCTTTGCTTTCTGTTTCCGTTTGTGCTCTCTATTCTTTGGCATCCATGCACACAAATCTCTGCCTGCACAACAATTGTCCCCAGGCCAATATCAATCAATCATAATGCCAACCATAAGCCTGTTGGGTGATAGATATCTGCTAAGGTTTTGTTATCTGCCAACAGTAAGCCTGATAGGCCGCTATATATATATCTACTGTGTTTTTTCTTGCAAGGAAAAATGCACAACAGCTATCCTCTTCTTATTTTCCATCTTCATCCCCATTTGAAGTCTTTAAGATTCTCACTTCTTGTGCCTGCTGTTGAGGCAAAGAACCCAAAAATATGGTTAACTCGTGTTGCAGTTTGGGAGGTCTTCATCTTTTGGGGATGTAGACGGTGAGGACGGTGGAGGATATTGTCCAAAGAAGAGGGTTCATTTATAATCTTCCCTCTGGCTTCAAAAGCTCCATCTAAATTAGGTTAAAATTATCGACCACCTTCTCCTGTTCGATGTTCATTATGTTGGCTATTATGGCATGAGCGTAAGCATGCTGTATAGGAAGATCTCTTCAGAATCAGTTTAGATCAATATAGATCTGAGTTATGCGGAAAATTAGAGCAGAACCCAGTTTGTTTAACCCTTCAAATTGGAGATTATTAACTGCTGCTTATTGACAAAGGAGATAATTCCTGATAGAAAAGAATAGTAAGGCAACTTTGATGCAATCACTCACTTTTAAAAGGATTCAAATTAAATTAAATTATTGATATGGACAGCTTTACAGTGCTAACTTCGGAACAGTCGCAAGCCCTGTCGAACATCTACCTGTCTTGTCTCATGTAAGTTGTTGCACTGGGCGGACATTTCTTTCATGAACTTAAGTTTAATATGCTCGCTAGTTACCTTTTATGGTTATGATTTTTGTTCTATAGTTCGGAATTGCACGAATTCTTCAAGCCTTGAGCTTTTTATGGTAACAAGAATATTCATATTCGTGCCCAATCGTTTTATAGCCTTGTTCTAGCTAAAAATTGTCAGATTAACTAATAGAAGCCGTGGGCACTAAGTAGTTGCTACTGGATTCACGAGTCATACATATATCTAACTTCATTATTCTCCTTGATTCCCTGCAGTACTCTTCCTAGGATACTTCTACAGCTTTTTCTACTAGCGGGAGGAGATGGGCTGCTTGTTTCAGTGTCGATGTAGATTGATGTCATCGTTCACCAGCAAGAAAAAAAAAGATTTCTCCTCCAATGTAATGTTTTAGGGGAATTGTCAATTTTCTGCTACTTTGCTAACACAATAAACTGTTGGAAGCATTTGACTGCAAACTGGTCACGATGTACGGAATAAATTAATTAAGCTTATGTTAGCTGTTTGCTTTTTCTGTTTAGTGGCAACTCTGCCAACTATGTCTTTTGTGCAAGACCCATTTTCCTATTTAACATTGACAATACTGATACCAAGATATATAATTCAAGTCTCCAATGACCTCGATTATTCCTTGAATTGTTATATAAAATGTGTGTATTGGGCATGGGATGCCGCACATTGTGACTTTGACTGGTGGGTTACACAGCTGAGAGAGCCAGTTTCCCTTGCGTTGAACATTCAGTGTGTTGAGTAATCCAAAAACCCAAATCCAGTCCGATCCCCGATTTTGTGGGTCCTGTTTTACTGGGCCCCGGTCGGATTCGGGTCGGTTATGGTTTGATTCGTTTAAAAAAAAGTTCTAATGGGCCAAACAGTTTTTCGGCTTTAAAAAAATTAAAATATTATTAAAAAAGTTATAACGTCAAGGAAATGGGCCAAATAGTTTTTCGGCTTTAAAGAATTTTGTGTGCGCGTTTATTAGGGTAAAAAAAAGTAGATTGAAAACAATTATTTAATTGATCAATTTCAATATTTATTATTCTCGTTATACTAGTGTTTGTTGATACGATCTATGTTTGAGTTTTTTTGCTGTCATTCTCTCGTCAAACTTTCTTTGTGATACGCAAAAGAAGCTCGCAAAGAGGTTGAAATCAAAAACTCAAACATAAGTCTCAAAAAAAATTATAGGCTTAATTGCACTTTGATACCCTCAACTATTTTCGTTTTTCAACTTCATACCTGAAGTTTTTTTTTCCAACTTGATACCCTGAATTTTTTTTTGGGACAACAATGCCCCTGCTTAAAATTTAAAACTACCCCCAAACCAGCACCCCCCTACCCCCCCCCCCCCCCCCCCTCTGGCCACCCGCCCCTGCCCCTCCTACCCTCCAGCCACCCTCCCCCGCTCCCTCCCCCCCTCCGCCCCGCCCGCACCCCCCCCCCCCCCCCGCTCCCCCCCTCCGGCCACCCACGCGCCTCCCCCTCCTCCCACAGCCCTCCTTTTCTGCCTCCACCCGCGCCCCCTCCTCTCGCCGTCGGCCGCCCCCACCCCCTCCTCCACCCGTGCCCCCTCCTCGCGCACCGCCAGAGAGGGAAGGGAGGAGACATCGCCGGAGAGGGTGGGGGAGGGAGGGGGGTGCATGGGGAGAGAGAGAGAGAGAGAGAGAGAGAGAGAGAGGGGGAGAGAGAGAGAGGGAGCCAAGGGTAGTTTCAAGATTTTTTTTTTGTTTTAGGTATTAAGTTGAAAAACTAAAATAGTTGAGGGTATCGAGTTGTTGAGTAAAAAAATTTAGGGTATTAAGTTGAAAAACTGAAATAGTTGAGGGTATCAAAGTGCAATTAAGCCAAAATTATATATCTATCAAACAATAATAACACATTGAAAAAAAAATACATCTTTTTTCAAGAAGATCAAGATACTAGATACAACTGTCTAGATGTCTACGTAGGTTTTCTATGCCACAGTTAGGTTTTCATTTGATTTGTTTCCCACAATGCAAGCATTCAACAATAATTGCATGTAAGTTTATTCTTTCGATATCACGTCTATTATAAACTTCGCTAAACTTGTGCGAAATTTTCTATCCCATCCAGTTATATGATCAATTCATTCTCCGTAGCCTAGTGCCCTATGAGGCTGTGCAGGTTGAGATCTTTGTACCCCAGGAGATTGCAGCATGGGTTGAGGCCCTTATACTGCTAAGGGCGCGGTACGGGTCGTGGTTGTTTATTTTCCATAGCAGTGAAAAAGAAGCTAATTTATCGAATATAACACCAAAATGTTTGTAAGTATTATAGGAGAGGAAGGAATTTTGTGGTAAATTTGGATGAATTGATCACTATCTATAGCAATTTTCTGATGCCAAATGACCACCAATATCTTTAGAATATAGTTGTTATAGGGATATTTGAGCAAAATGACCAAAATATCCTTATTAACGTTCAAAACATGTAGAATTTGACAATATTTTGGTAACAATATCCATAATTAATAATACGGTTGTTTTGAGGAATTTTTACCCAAATATCCCTCGCAATGTTTATACATGGTTAGTACAGAATTTTTAGGTGCAGATGCAAAAATTAAAATGATACTCCTCCTTATAAAAACTGAAAAGTATTTTAAAAAACAAAACAAGGCTACTACGTCTTGAACCCATGTAATTTACAAAGAAAGCTCAAGTGAAAACCAACTACACACACTAGATAAATTATTATATTATGTTAAACGAACACTAATATTTAACATATTACAAAATATTTTATATATATAAGTTTTTTTTGGTACCCTCATGGTCTGAGGACCCTGAACGATCGTTCTGATTGTCTTAGGCCAGGCCGACTCTGCGTTTATATAATGGTTAGTAGGGATGTATTTTGGTAAAACAACTCCAGAATAATTAAAATAATAAACTGTGGTGGGCCTAGGGATTTCGGGGACCCTTGTCGGGCCGGGCCGGGCCAGGGCCGGACCGATCGACCAATGTTTGGGAGGAGGAACCAGTTCAGACAGGCTTTGGATGGGGCCGGCTCAGTGAACCCAGTCCGAAGTACTAGACCGGATTGGCTTGTTGACCGGGCTCATACTGGGCCAACGCGGATTTGACCGTGCCCTGGCTTGACTAGGGGTGAGCATTTATCGGTTTGAAACCGAAAATCGGACCAAACCAAACCGAATTGAATTGGCCATTCGGTTTAGTTCAAAAAAATTTCTGGTCGGGTTCGGTTCAGGAAACCTATTAATTCGGTTAATCGGGTCGATTTCGGTTATTGGGTTTCGGGTTCAGTTTTAAACCGAAACCGAATTGAATATGTGAATTTACCTATTTACCCTCAGCCCTAATCCTAAGTATATAACATAATTTTCTTCTCTCTCCTCACATTTTCTCATTACTCAAAACTTTGGAAACCCTAAGCTGTTGCTATTGATCTTGAGCACCGAGCGGAGAACCCTAACTCTTCCCTTCCCTGTCTGAGCGACTGCTGCTCCGACTTTTCTTCTCTCTCTCCCTCTACTCCTATTACATACTTTTCTTCCCTCTACTCTCGACTGGAGAACCCTAAGTCCCTAACCCTTCCCTTCCCTGTCCGAACGCTGCTGCTGCTCCGACTTCAGATCTGTCGGTCGACGCCGGTCTCTCGCTCTCTCTCAGTCAGTCTCTCACTGATACTCATCACTGTAAGTATATTTTACTTCGTAGAAGACTAGATATATACAATTTTTTATAATTTTGGCAATTTTTTATTTCTATTGTAATTTTTTTGGTATATAGAAGGCTAGATCTGTTATGTAGAAGACTAGATCTGTTATATAGAAGACTAGATCTGTTATAATTTTGCTAATTATAATTTTTTTAAATATAGAAGACTAGATGTTTAGATCTGTTATAAATTTTTCTCTTATTATAATTTTTTTTGTCATAGATCTGTAATAGAGAAGAGTTTGTACCAAATCAAACAATAAGTTATTATAGATATGTAATAGAGAAGAGTCGGATTTTTTTTTTCTTCTGTTATTATATTTTTTTGTCTAGATCTCCATTACAATCTGTTATTATATATATTTTTTGTTATTATAATGACTCAAAACTTGAGTTATAGAAAACTTATAAAGAAAATTTTATTCTGTTAGTGTGACATGATCTAAAACTTATACTGGTTGATGTTAGTGTCAGCGACTCAGTGTCACCCATTACTTACTAATGATGTTATAGAAATGATCTAAAACTTATACTGGTTGATTTTATTCTGTTAGTGTGACATGATCTAAAACTTATACCGGTTGATGTTAGTGTCAGTGATTCAGTGTCACCCATTACAATTTATAATGTCAGATGTTGATCATTATGCTAATTAATGTTAATTTTACAGTTATTTCTATTTGGGATTCTGGAAAGTGGGAACCTGGGGTTGGATCTTGTGCTTGGATTGGTAATTCTTGAATCGCTGTAAGAATCTATTTTCCTATATATATCTATTGTCTGAAATTGGAATGAAATGTGTGTCTGGAAATTGGAATAAAATGTGTGTCTACAAATTGGAATGAAATGTGTTTGCATTGCATGGCAAATAATGTTGCACAAATGCCAAATTTGTCACTACCACATTTTAGCTTGAGGGTATTTTAGTCATTTTGTGAATTTTTGAATTTATTTTGAATTGTTGAATTGGTGATTTCTATTTTGACTTTGGCTAGTTGAGACTTTGGAGACTAACCTAGATGTTGACTCTAGCTATGGTGACTTGATTAGCATGATGGGACCCTAGTCTAACTTAAGTCAACCCTAGTTAAGTCATTTAGAATCTAGTTTCAATAGGAGGAATAAAGACTAGGTTTAAGGACTTGACTTATGAATTGATTTCCTTTACCAATGCAACTTGGCCATAGCCCATTAGTGAAACCCTAACCCTAATTCCTTCCTAGTGGCCGGCCACATTGGTTTTTCCCCCTATAAAGTCTCTCATTCCTTTGTTCTTGCCTCTTTTGTATTGAATCAACTTTTTGAAGGAGAGGTAATTTCTATTCTTTCCCAATTCATAACTTTCTCATTTTAATTCCCTTTTGATTCAAATCTTTTGCAATAAAATCTAATCAACCTCTATTTGATGTTCATGGAGAGTAATTTCAGTTTGGAAACAATTTGGAGAGTTTGGCTAGCAAGGGGAACCATTCGATTTGGGGCTTTTCTTGCCATTTGACACACTATAGGTAAATCCTTCAAATTGTATTTAAATTCTGTTTTCTTTGCATCCTAGCCTAGATCTAGGTGTCCCCTAGCTGTGGTGTAAGTTTGGTGTCAATTTGTATTAATTTTGTGTCCGTATCGGACACGTATCCTAACCTAGAACTAGGTGTTTGATGAAATGTCACACTCAATGTTTTTGTTCTGTTTTTGAATTGTGTTTGAATGGATTTGTAGATCTAGGGGTCGTGTTTGATTTTGTGTCAGTTGTGGGTGATTTTAGTGTCGTGTCGTGTCTGCACGAGGATACGAACTCACTGCAGCAGCCACAGGACACTGTCCTGCTGCTCGGGTTGCATTTCTCTTCGGACACGGCGACTTGACACGTGCCACTTGGCGAGGACCGAGGGGCAGTGTCTGACACAAGCCCCCTCGAGTCTCGAGTATCGAGTCGGACATGCTTTTGAGCCCGTACTGGCCATTGCCTGCTGTGCGCGTGAGCCACAGACACTTCTGACACGGGCTTCGTGTCGTGTCTTGGTGTATCGTGGACACGAGTCAGGGTGTCAGGGTTGTAGCCCTAGCCTAGGTGAGTATGTGGATACGCACTCGTGCTGTGTCGTGTCGTGTGTCGTGTGCTAGACACGCATAAATACGTGCACGAGACCGCACTGTGGCATTTGTGTTCGTGTGTGTTAAAAAAATGATTTGGACACGATTGTGTCCTATTTTGGTGGACACTTGACACGTGTGACTCTATGACATATACACATATCATTACCAACCATTGGATTTTGTTATTAAGTTGAATTTGGATTTCGAAATGGGTTTTCCCCAATTTTTCTGATACCTAAGTGCACTGTTATTGAAATTCTGAGATTTAATGTATTTTTAAACTGTTTTCCTAATGATTATTGCAATGTTAATTCACCTATATGTATCTGAGTATTAGTCTCATGTTAGGGTTCATGATTGGTGTTAAATCATTGAATTTCGAAATGCTTGGACTGTTAAACTGAGGACTGTTGTGAACTGTCAAAACTAAAACCTGAGAATAGCTATACACATACACTCACATGAATGAACTGAGAATTGACACTCACATTACACACTGAAATCTGAGAGCATTATGAACACACACATGAATGAACTGAAAACCCATGACACATTGGAACATGAGCCCAAAATCTGGGAACACACACTTTACACTAAAAATCTGAGAACACTGTTTTCCCCTTTCACACGTACACACGTATGTATTTAACTGTCACTTAGGAACACTGTTTTCCTGAGAACATTTAACACACTGTTAGCCACCCACACACACATGTAAACTGAGATACACTCTAGCCTATGTCATGTACACACACACACACACAATGGCACTGTAAAACTGAGAACAGTTTTGGTGCACTGTTTTCCATATCACACACACACACACATTTCTCTCCTAAAGCCTGAGAACACTCACACTCATCCACACACACCACTGCTACCTATATTGACACACACACATATGCCACATTATCCCTATCTCTCTATATGTATGTATATATATATATATATATATATATATATATATATATATATATATATATATATATATATATATATATATATATATATATATATATATATATATATATATATATATATTATCTATATTCTTGATAATAATAATGTGATATATATATATATATATGTTGCTAATATTAATTTAGTAGATATATAAATGTGTGAAATATATGTATTACCAATATAGATTGTATTTGGCCTATGTAGCCCTATGGCATGTAGCCTATGTAGGTTCCTATGATATAGCCTATGGTCCATATGTGTATTCCTATGTGTATTGGCATGAATACACATGAGATGTGTGATTGATGGCTTGTATGGCCTTGTGTTGATGTGTGAGTGCTAGATAGGTATGGCTAGGCTTAGTGAGACTTGTTTGGGTTAGGCTTGACCTAGTTGACCTAGTTTGACTAGTGTAGTTGACTAGAGTTGACCAAAGGTTGACTTTAGCCTAGATTGACCCAAACATCATGTAGAATGCATTGTAGCAGTCTATTTTACCATTTTGGATATATTATGACTTGTACTGTTCTATAGGAGCCAGACACCACTCCTCAGACAGTATATTTTCTTCAGATACTCATGATATCAGGCGAGTACATTCTCTAATCATTTCATATCTTGCTTAGGATTATATTCCTGCTCTAGATTACTTTACTTCATGCTGACACGTTGGTAACAAGGATTGGTACTATATGGATCCCTTCATGAGATGTTATTCCTCTCGGGAGCATCGGATACTCATGTCTTGTGTGTTTTACTTACATCATGTATCTCATGCTTCTATTATCATGAATCTATCATGAATCTGTTTGTGATTCCTGTACTCTCATGAATCACAGAGCCTTCACGAATCTATTCATGAATCACTCATTATGAGCCAGTAGCGTAGTCATGAATCTTAACGTAACTTGACTGGATCCTTGTGTATTGATTGGAGAATGGGGGAGTAGAACTAAACATGTAAATATTCCAAAGTAGTGTAGTCATGAATCAACTCTTTAGTATAGCCATGAATCACCTTAAATCGTTCACATGTTTATCTTGTACTCTGATTCACTAGTCACTGATAGTTCTCTATATATATTGTAGCTATTTACTTACAGTTCTCTCTTTATACCATGTTGTTCTTTCAGTTTCATGTATCTTACTCTCTAGCATGTTTATATTCCTAACCTGTTATAATTTGCGTGAGATGTATTGTGCTCGCTCCTGTCCTGACTGGACCTGTTAAAAATATTACAGAGGATGAGGACGAGGCGCTCTGTACCACTTACTATGGGACTACCCTAGAGGATTGTTGTGACCTGGATCTCCAGCAGGATCCATTAGCAGTGGATGACACACCTTTAGTTTAGAGTAGTCTTTTCAGTTGTATTTATTCTCTGGATTTTTGTATTTGAGTTTGGATGTTTCTGGATTATTGTGATATCTTAGACACTTAGACTCTTATCTATTTATATCTTTGTGGATTCGTTTCATATCTATCTTATCGTATTTCTGCCTTAGTTGTGATTGAGACTGTATTTCTGTATTGTCACCTCCACTCGGAGTGTATATATTGTACATGTACCTTATATTGTTAGATATTGTGACCTAGGATAGCGTTCTACCACCGACACTGCGGTGTAGGCTGGGCGTATTCACTTCTCATGCCCTTACTCTAGGGTGTGGGTCGTGATACGTTTTTAGTGGTGGCCCATGCAGGTCGAGAGTCGCATTATTGTGATATCGTAGTAGCACAACGACTTAGTTGAACTGATACGAGCCTGCGGTAGAATATAGGAAGTAAGGTGTTAGAATGAGAGGATACTCAATCACAGTTAAAAATCCTTGAGAGATTCCTGGGACGACCTTTGCGAATTTTATTTAAACTTCAAATTGAAATTCCTATCCTTGTTTTGTTCACCCTTACTCTTTGATTATTGATTTTGATTTTTGATGGATCGTTGTTGATTTTGATTTTCCTATCGAGATGAATTTTATGGCCTGAGTTACGATATTTTCTGATAACATATGTTGACAGAGATAACAGGGATGGTAAAACGTCTACTTGATTATGGAACCTGAAGTTTATCGCAGCCATATTAGCCGGCGTGGCGGGAACATAGAGACCTGACTTCGGATGTACGTATCTTGGTTATGAGATTTGGAATTTTTTGCAGCTATACTAGTCGGCATAGCGAGAATTCTAGACGACATGATTACAGAGGTGCATACCCCAGTTATAGAATCTACCGTTTATCGCAGCCTTGCTTACTGGCATGACGAGGACTCTGAGTAACATGATTTTGGACAGACGCATATGATTATCAGATTGTATCTTGAGAACATTTTTAAACATATCATCTCTATCGTACCCTTCTGTTGTTATAAAATTGTATTCCATCATCAAATAACTTAAGAGTAGGGATATTTTAGTAGAGCTTATTCATATGTAGTTCTTTCATAGTATAATGATATGATGACTTGTAGAGTGTCGTACCCTAGAGATGATAGTTAGCATTGGTATTAGAATAGTAACCCATTGTAAATGATTCCTCTGTTATTTATAATACCAACCAGTTTTCATATAGGATATTAGTATGCCTTACAACCTTGATGATTTATTATTATTATTTTCCTATCCTTTCCAGTAAGGTACCCATGACCAGAGCCTGTCATTGAGTGTAGTTGTAGTTTCACCTAAGACTGAGAGGTCTATATATATAGCTAGGTTACAGATGATATTGGCATATGGGATATGGGTTTGGTTGGTATCTATAGGTCATTGTTGTATAGGGTTATTGACATGTTGTTTAGCCTATATTTGGTCTAGTTTTCTATTTAGTTAAGTTCTCTTTGTGTTGAGTTCAGTCATGTTTGATCAACCTTTATAGGCAGTGTGCAGACCCTTCACTAGATACCCTGTCCCCTTGGTTCGGACTTGTACAAGTTGTTCACTGCACCCAACATTTCATTACCTACCATGTTGCATCATAGATTTCACTGGACCATTGTTCAGCCCCCAATTATTGACTCACCAATATAACCATCAACCCCTTAACATATTCTACATATCTGGAGGGTTAGTATCATGCATATTAGAGGTCTGCACTCATCCTTACTTTCTGTACATGGTGATATACTGTATCTCTTAGCATTTTACCTTACTTGATAGCCTTGCAATACCCTTCATTATAACCTGCAGTACCTGCCCTACAATGGAGTTTAAACCTTTTTGGGCATGGTTGTTCAGTCCATTTAGGATATTTGTATACATTGGGGATATAATATGGGTTGTTAATAAGAGTTCTCCTTTGATCATTTGTTCTGACCCTCTTTTATTCTTAGATACAGATGATACCTGCTTAGCCCATCTTTCCAGATACATGTCCAAACCTTTCCTTTCATTGTTGGTTCAGCCTTTCCTTAATTTACTGTTCCTTCCACTCTTGTGTACTCAAGGACACATTAGCCTCCTTATCAACCAATTCACTTGTTCATTTGACTGAACAACTATATGTTCTGCCTTTGGTTGCAGCCACTTGTCTTGTTCAGATTTTGGACATCTAGTGTCCTGCCCTTGAACATTTGTGATGATCAGTTGTGAACAGATGTTCCATATTACCTTGTAATGCCTATCCCATAACTTTGTGTTCCGATTTCGACACAATTTGGTACCAATCCTATTGGCCTCTTCACATATCAGTTGGTGGTTATATGTAGATCCAATTTACATCCTATTGACCTGCCCCTTAGCTAAGATTATCCCACACATGTTTAGTGGTTCATTATGTGCATGTATGGATTTCAGTTCAGTAGTAGCATGCTGCCCACTGCATACTCCTACATCTGTCTTTTATATTATTTCTGTCTACACTTCTTTATCAAGCCATTACTTCATTTTCAGTCAGCTTATTACATTCTATTTGTGTGGCCTTTCCTTCAAATGGATCTGCCTATATAATTGTTCTGTTCTATGCTTTATAGTGTTCTGTCCATTTTGATTTTAGGTGGAGCCTTCGTTCACATATTGTCCAGTTCATATAAGGATTTGTGAATGCATTAGTGATTCACTGACCCATCCTTAGAACACACTGTCCTGATCTCCATTTTTCCATCTGCTCGACCTGGCTAAATCTTATATATGATTGTTCTGCATCTTTATATGCAGCCATGCTACACCACTGTTCTGTCCCAATACACCCTACAGTATCTGACCCCTTCATTGGAGTGATAGGCATGTGGTAGGGTGTGTGTGTTATTAGACTTTGAGTAGAGTTTGAGGTGATGATAGTTAAATATATATAGCTTGTATATATGTAATGTATTTTAATTTGGTATGTAGCCTGCACTCATTTGCAGTATACTTCCTATTGGATTCCCTGCACACCAGTTTGGTTCACTTCTTTTAGACCACTGTCCTGCATGTAGTTTAGTAGGTGTTCAGTCCAGATAGAGAGGAGAGGCCCAGGTTTGATCTAAAGGCATGTTTCAGTCACCATGTAAGTTTTCTTTCACTTTAACTTTACAAGTTGGACCCTAATGTCCTGTCTTTTTTGCCTTATAAATTCAGTCTCCTTAGCATCATTCCCTTTTGCCTACATTGGTGTTTCAGACCATTTATCCTTAGCCTAATTTCTAAGCATTTGTTCAGTCCCTTATGAGTTTAGTCTACCTTAACACTTTGATGATCAGTTATATATATAATATATATATATATATATATATATATATATATATATATATATATATATATATATATATATAGTTGATATACTTAGGATATATGTAATGGGTTGTTGTTCTTGAGCTTATGTATATGTGGTATTTGGGATTTGTGTGCTTAGATTATAGGTATTTAGTTATGGGTGACTTGATAGGATTTGGGAAGTTAAGAGTTAGTCTATTATAGAGTTTTTTTGTGTGGCTAATTTCTAGTTGCCAAGTACACCTAGATAGCTAGCATAGGCAAAACTCTAAGAAGTTGACCAGTTGTTGACCAAGTACTTGGATATTGACAAATTGACTAGTTGTTGACCAGTAGTTGACCATTGACTATGTTTGACTTAGTTTGACTGGAGATAGGATTAGAAGTAGGTTGTTTGTTTGTGTTGTTTGATCATGTTTGATTATTTTGTAACTTGAGACCTTATTTGTGTTTAGGTCGGAGACATAGTTTTTCTGAGGATATCTCCGACTCGTGGTACCATACGTTTTGGTGGAGGTGGGAATCTTAGCCCGCGCTTCATCGGACCTTTCGTGATCAGCGGGAGAGTCGGTGACGTGGCATACAGGCTAGACTTGCTACCTGTACTAGTGGATGTCCACAACGTATTCTATGTATCACAGTTGAGACGGTATGTGGCTGATCCTAGCCATGTATTTGACCATTCGGAGATTGAGGTGGGACCTACTCTCAGTTATCCATAGCAGCCAGTAGAAATTCTGGATCGCCGAGAGAAGGTACTGAGAAACCAGGTGATACCCTTAGTTCGCGTCGCATGGAGACATCATTCTCCAGAAGAGTCTACCTGGGAGCGGAAGGATGAGATGCGCGAGCGATACCCATATCTTTTTGGACCTTGAGGTATGATTGTCTATCCTTCTCATCAGTTTAGTTTTGTCTTTTAATTTTGAGGACAAAATTCTTTTAAGGAGGGTAGATTTGTCACTACCATATTTTAGCTTGAGGGTATTTTAGTCATTTTGTGAATTTTTGAATTTATTTTGAATTGTTGAATTGGTGATTTCTATTTTGACTTTGGCTAGTTGAGACTTTGGAGACTAACCTAGATGTTGACTCTATCAATGGTGACTTGAGTAGCGTGATGGGACCCTAGTCTAACTTAAGTCAACCCTAGTTAAGTCATTTAGAATCTAGTTTCAATAAGAGGAATAAAGACTAGGTTTAAGGACTTGACTTATGAATTGATTTCCTTTACCAATGCAACTTGGCCATAGCCCATTAGTGAAACCCTAACCCTAATTCCTTCCTAGTAGCCGGCTATATTGGTTTTTCCCCCGATAAAGTCTCTCATTCCTTTGTTCTTGCCTCTTTTGTATTGAATCAACTTTTTGAAGGAGAGATAGTTTCTATTCTTTCCCAATTCATAACTTTCTCATTTTAATTCCTTTTTGATTCAAATCTTTTGCAATAGAATCTAATCAACCTCTATTTGATGTTCATGGAGAGTAATTTCAGTTTGGGAACAATTTGGAGAGTTTGGCTAGCAAGGAAAACCATTCGATTTAGGACTTTTCTTGCCATTTGACACACTATAGGTAAACTCTTCAAATTGTATTTAAATTCTGTTTTCTTTGCATCCTAGCCAAAATCTAGGTGTCCCCTAGCTGTGGTGTAAGTTTGGTGTCAAATTGCATTGATTTCATGTCCGTATAGGACACGTATCCTAACCTAGAACTAGGTGTTTGATGAAATGCCACACTCAATGTTTTTGTTCTGTTTTTGAATTGTGTTTGAATGGATTTGTAGATCTAGGGGTCGTGTTTGATTTCGTGTCAGTTATGGGTGATTTTAGTGTCGTGTCGTGTCTGCACGAGGACACGAACTCACTGCAGCAGCCGCGGGACACTGTCCTGCTGCTCGGGTTGCATTTCTCTTCGGACACGGCGACTTGACACGTGCCACTTGACGAGGACCGAGGGGCAGTGTCTGACACAAGCCCCCTCGAGTCTCGAGTCTCGAGTCACTTCATGTCGAGTCGGACACGCTTTGAGCCCGCACTGGCCATTGCCTGCTGTGCGCATGAGCCACAGACACTTCTGACACGGGCTTCGTGTCGTGTCTTGGTGTCTCGTGGACACGAGTCAGGGTGTCAGGGTTGTAGCCCTACCCTAGGCGAGTATATGGACACGCACTTGTGCTGTGTCGTGTCGTGTGTCATGTGCTAGACACGCGTGAACACGTGCACGAGACTGCACTGTGTCATTTGTGTTCGTGTGTGTTAAAAAATGATTTGGACACGATTGTGTCCTGTTTTGGTGGACACTTGACACGTGTGACTCTATGACACATACACATATCATTACCAACCATTAGATTTTTTTATTAAGTTGAATTTGGATTTCGAAATGGGTTTTCTCTAATTTTTCTGATACCTATGTGCACTGTTATAGAAATTCTGAGATTTAATGTATTTTTAAACTGTTTTTCTAATGATTATTGCATTGTTAATTCACCTATATGTATCTGAGTATTACTCTCATGTTAGGATTCATGATTGGTGTTAAATCATTGAATTTCGAAATGCTTGGACTGTTAAACTGAGGACTATTGTGAACTGTCAAAACTAAAACCTGAGAATAGCTATACACATACACTCACATGAATGAACTGAGAATTGACACTCACATTACACACTGAAATCTGAGAGCATTATGAACACACACATGAATGAACTGAGAACCCATGACACATTAGAACATGAGCCCAAAATCTGGGAACACACACTTTACACTAAAAATCTGAGAACACTGTTTTCCCCTTTCACACACACACATATGTATTTAACTGAGGACACTTTGACACTTAGGAACACTATTTTCCTGAGAATAATTGACACACTGTTAGCCATCCACTGTAATGCCCGTTGTTCGTATCACGTATTTTGGTATACGTGTACGTATTTAGACCCGTATTGCATGTCTCCTTGTTTGGTTCGGCCCGACTTGACTTGGTTCGGCTTGGTTTTGCATGGTTCGATTTTGCTTGATTTTATGTGAACCAAACCACTCCCACCTACCACCACCCTCTTTATTAACTTCTCCACCAACCAGAGAGAGAGAGTGGAGAGCTTAGGCAAGTGCACCTTGCTTCATGGAGGAACCCCATTTTTATTGTTCCATTGTCTTCTTCATGTATTTTTAACCCACTTTAGTACTTAGCATTTTTTATTTCTGTGGTTAACTTCTTGTAGATCTAGTTTTGTGGTATTTTCGGTTTCCATGAATTTTGATCTATCAAACTTGCATATTTTTGCTAGTTGATGGTTCCATGTTGAAGAGAATTCCATTTTATCCAAATTTGACCTACGAGAGTCTTGATTTGGGTTCCTATTGTGGTTTGGTGTCACGCCCCAGTACCGAAATACGGAGACGGACGAGGCCAGCTACACCATGAGGTACGTGACGTCATACGGCGATCGTGGCTGTCAAGAGACTAGGGGGTACATGCTACAATCAAGTCTCCTATGGTCCCACAGAGTTCTATGTCTCAATCAATCAACACAACATCAGCAATTAAATGAACATTAAAGGTAAAGCAGTAAGGCGTCCCCGACGCTTCATCAAAATGGTCATGAGAGACTAGCTTTATAACATAGCTATCTCAGAGAGTCACGAGCACAAAATTATACACAGCTGCAGTCTGTTTAGTTACAATTATGTACTGACACAAAATATCAAGTGATCCGGCTAACAGGTGCCGGTGGCTGAACGCCGCACAAAGTATAAGCAAGAGTGGTGGAGAAGAAACCCACTCGAGTCCCCGACCAGCCATGCTCCTAGTATGCACCATGGATGTCAGGAAGAAGGATCGCGTCCTCTGGCTCTGCTACGAGATCTGGCCAAACAAAACCAGCGGGGTCAGCCCCGAATAGCAAGTACCGCCAAAGGGCACAAGAGTTAAGATAAAACCCAGTTATAATGATAAGAATAAAGCTTATGCTGCGGCTATAGGGTAGCGCTACATCGTCGGACCCATCTGGCACCCTTACAACCAAACAAGGACAAAAGGTGCCACATGGAGCCGGGACGCGTCGCACTCTATGACCTTTACATAAGTTTACAGATATAAGTAAGAAGATCTCCTGGTCGTGACTTCGATCGACGGACCATCGCAGCACGATAACCAACCCAACAATCAAACAAGAACATGGGTTGGATCACGTACCGCGGTGGGCCATGTTCCTTAGTCATTCACAGGAGTAACACATCACAATCAAATTAAGGCTTCCGTTCGTAACTTCGGTCCGCAGCCTGTCATAGTACGATAACCAACCCAACAATCAAACAAGAACATGGGTTGGATCACGCACCATAACAGTCCGCTTTCCTCAGTTACTCGCGGAAGGTAAAAGAAAAATACAAGCAAGTCATTTTCACGGCCAGTCAAGTCTACGAGTTTCTAGTATGGCGAGGTTATCCTCGCATTAAATTATCAGAGTCCTCAGATCGTATCTTTCCAGCAAGGCTAGCCAACCCAGGGGTCCGCGTAGTCAAGTATTATTAAGCACAGGTCCCTCATAAGGCTACCTTGCAGGCATGAGTCCCCGTAGGGCTACCTTACCAAAACTTATAATATATCAGGAAATAATCGGATACCGGCATCCACTCATTACAGATGGCACAGTATCCGTGGTGACCAGCTGGCGCGTCGAGGCAATCCCTCAAGGCGGCTGGTGTAACACGATCTCGGGATTCTGCCCTCTCCATGCATCTAATAGATTTAGTTGCCTAATTTAAACGCTATGTGAAATCTTGGATCCTCATGCTGTGGCCTGCATGATCATCCTCCTAGGATGTCGTACCGTAGTACGAGTACCCCAAGTGAGGATCCATGTCGATCAGTAGGTCGACACGTTCTACCCTCCTTAGTGTAATGCAACATTGCAAATGCGCCACGTGGGATTACGAGTCATTTGTTAAGCATGAACGAGAACCGGGACATTCAGGCACATGTAGCGAGTAGGAACACTTGTTCTCCAGGGTCAGATTCATGCTCAGGACAAAAGGCGTAAGGATATATCGCATACACAAACCAATACATATACACGTATATAAGCCAAGATAGCATGAAAAATGGAAAACCAGGGACAGGCTGACTAGGTACTAAGGCAAGGTCGGCCAACCAACACGGGCGCGTCACATCCATGGCGCGGGCGCATGGCGGGCGAGGGCGCGGTCACGAGCGCGGACGGCCACTCGGGCGCGGGAAGCGCCGGGCGCGGGCGGCCACGCAGGCGCGGGGAAAACGGCCGGGCGCGTGACGTCCACACAGGGGCGCGAACACGCGGGGGCGCGGACACGCAAGGCGCGGACACGCGAGGGCGCATGCACGCGAGGGCGCGGGCCACGCAAGGCGCGGACACGCGAGGGCGCATGCACGCGAGGGCGCGGGCCACGCAAGGCGCGGACACGCGAGGGCGGCCTGGTGCTGGAACCACGCGGCGCGGGAGACCACGCGGCGCGGGCACCACGCGGGCGCGGGGGCGTGTCCTCCCATCAGCGCGACGCGGGACGCGCGCGCGCGGAGGGCGCCGGACATAGGGGCACGGACCTCCCATCAGCGCGGCGCGGGACGCGCGCGCGCGGAGGGCGCGGACACAGGACACTGTTCATCTTCTTCCCCTCAACCGAGAGGGAAGAACCATGAACCCTAAAAACTCCAAAAATCATAACTAAGTCAATTCTTAACCAAATTTCGATTTTCAAAGTTCAATCTTGAATAAAATTCAATTCTCTACAACATGGAACCATTAAAACTTGAAAATGATGGAGTTTAGTAGATCAAAACCAAGGTAAACCGAAAATGTTTAAAACTTAGATCTACAAAAATTAAAGCTTCCAATCAGAAAATTCCAAGTTCTAATCTAGTAGAGAATGAGGAGAAGAACAAGTTTTGGTAAAAATTTTGAAGGAAAAACGAAAATGATGGATCTCTCCCTTGTGCAAGTTGATACTTGCCTTTGGTTGGGTGAAGGAAGTAAATGAGAGGAGTTATGAGGAATGAATGAGGGGAGAGAAAAGGAATGGGGTTTTATATAAAAGCCTAAACCAAGTTGGTTCATGATGACCCAACGGGTTCAAGTGAACCGAGAACATGTCACCCAATTAGAGCCAAGACTGTAAACTAAAATCACAGAAAATAAATTACGAAATATTATTTTGTCAAATAATTTAGGATATACATGAAGAAATACAACAAAATAAATATCGTATAAATATACGTAAATACAAATAAGCAGTATACGTTCTAAAAATACGTATTCCGGAATCAGGGAGTGACATCTCTACCCTTCTTAGAAAAATTCCGTCCTCGGAATTTCCAGCCAAGACAGGATTGAAAGGTCAGGACAAGCAAGGCACAATCACATGCAAGTTAACTAATAAGCAGTTATTATCTACATCACAAAAGTACAATACAAGCAGGTGCAGTGAATGTGGAATCGTGTCATTATGGCATAAAGATATACCTCACAAACCAAACAAATACGGATACCGAGATCGGATCTCGTCCTCGCGCTCCCAAGTTGATTCTCCCGGAGAGTGATGGTTCCAAGAAACACGGACAAGGCTGATCGTCCGATTCTTGAGTACCTTCTCTCGCCGGTCTAAAATAGATACGGGTTGTTCCTCGTAAGTTAAGTCGGTACCAACGACTAACTCTGAATGATCGAGGACATGACTCGGATCCGGGACATACCCACGTAACTGGGACACATGAAACACATCATGTATGCCAGTTAACGAAGGCGGAAGGGCAAGTCGATAAGCCACATCGCCTACCCGAGCGAGAATCTTGAAAGGACCAACGTATCTTGGACTAAGCTTTCCTCGGGTTCCAAATCTAATGATACCGAGTTGGCGAAATCCGCAGAAACACTTGGTCGCCAACTCTGAACTCTAGAGGCCTACGATGCTGATCTGCCCAATGACGATATCGGTCATGTGCAACTCGAAGGCGCTCTCTGACCAACTTAACTATCTCCACAGTTTGCGTGATCATCTCTGGTCCCAATAACTTTCGTTCTCCGACGTCGTCCCATGCCAAAGGGGACCTGCACTTCCTTCCGTATAATGCTTCGAACGGGACCATCTGAATGCTAGCCTGATAGCTGTTGTTATAGGAGAACTCCACAAGATGAAGGTGATCCTCCCAAGATCCGCCAAAGTCCAAGGTACATGCTCGTAGCATATCTTCTAACGTCTGAATGGTTCTTTCTGACTGCCCGTCAGTTTGCGGATGATATGCAGTACTGAATCTTAACTTGGTCCCCAAACTCTGGTGCAAGCTCCGCCAGAAATGGGAAGTGAACCGAGTATCCCGATCTGATACTATACTAACTGGAACACCATGCTGCTTCACTGCCCGCTTCATGTACATTTATGTCAACTGCTCAGTAGTCTGCCCAACTCTGAAAGGAAGAAAATGAGCGACCTTCGTGAGTCGATCTACTATTACCCAGATTGTATTCTTGCCAGCCGGGGATCTAGGTAAACCGGTCACAAAATCCATCGTGATGTGCTTCCATTTCCATTCTGGGATAGGAAGCGGCTGGAGCAATCCTGCTGGTCTCTGCTGTTCGGCTTTCACCTGCTGACATACCAGGCACTTGGATACAAATCTCGCTATCTCTCTTTTCATGCCATTCCACCAAAAATACTGCCTGATATCTCGATACATCTTCGTTCCTCCTGGATGAATGGAGTAAATAGAACTATGAACTTCGGACATAACTTCCTGTCGAAGGTCTCCACTCGGTACACAGAGTCTATTTCCAAACCTGAGCGTACCATCCTCATGAATTACTAACTCCTTCCTACGGCCTGATTCACACTCCGACCGCAACTTCTGAATCTGTGGATCTCCTGCTTGTGCTGCCCTTATCCTCTCTACTAAGGTTGACTGAATCTGCATACTGGTCATTCTTCCTATATCCCCTGGCAAAACTACTTCGATTCCCATACTCTGGAGGTCTTCTAAAATATGCTTCTACGAGGTCAAGATAAAGGCACTGTTTCTCCTACTCAGTACATCTGCAACGATATTCGCCTTGCCTGGATGATACTGAAGATCTAAATCAAAATCCTTCAGCAGTTCTAACCATCTTCTTTGCCTCATGTTCAAATCTCGCTGCGTGAACACGTATTTCAAACTCTTATGATCAGTATAGATCTCTACCCGATCTCCGTACAAATAATGCCTCCACAACTTGAGTGAAAATACCACAGCTGCTAACTCCAAATCGTGAGTCGGATAATTCTTCTCATGGTCTCGAAGCTGCCGAGACGCATATGCTATCACCTTTCCATGCTGCATCAATACACATCCAAGACCCTTCCCAGATGCGTCACAATACACTGTAAAGCCTCCCGATCCTACTGGAAGCGTTAAGATCGGGGCCGAGATTAATCTCTTCTTCAATTCTTCAAATGATGCCTGACAACTAGCTGACCAAACAAACTCCACGTCCTTGTGCGTCAAACGCGTTAAAGGCGCAGAGATCATGGCAAAGTCCGCCACGAACCTTCTGTAGTAACCAGCTAATCCCAAGAAACTTCGTACTTCTGCAACCGTTCTCGGGACTGGCCAATGCTCTACGGCCTCAATCTTCTTCGGATCCACTGACACTCCTGCCCCAGAAATTACATGCCCCAGGAACGAAATGTGATCTAACCAGAATTCACACTTGTCGAGCTTTGCATAAAGTTGATGCTCCCTCAACGTCTGCAAGACAGTCCTAAGATGTTTCTCATGCTCCTCTTCACTGCTGGAATAGACAAGAATGTCATCTATGAACACTACCACAAATTTATCCAAATATGGAAGAAAGATGCAGTTCATCAAATCCATAAATACTGCAGGGGCATTGGTTAGTCCAAAGGGCATTACTAAAAACTCATAATGTCCGTATCTTGATCTGAATGCCGTCTTCTGAATATCTTGCTCTCGGACTCTCACCTGATAGTATCCCGAACGAAGATCGATCTTGGAAAAGATGCGGGCCTTGCTCAATTGATCAAACAGGTCATCAATCCTTGGTAGCGGGTACTTATTCTTCACTGTTACTGCATTCAGCTTGCGGTAGTCGATGCACATCCTCGTCGACCCATCCTTCTTGGGAACTAGAATCACTGGCGCGGCCCAGGGCGATTTACTGTCTCGGATGAATCCCTTAGACTTCAACTCTTCTTCATGCTGATACAACTTATCCTGTTCTGACGGCGACATTCTGTAAACTCTGTCTGCAATAAGCCTCGTTCCAGGGTTCAACTCAATGCTATATTCTACTTCTCTGACTGGGGGTATCCCTGGGAGCTCATCAGGGAAGACGTCGAGAAAATCTTCGACCACTCTCGGAATCTGTCCTGACTCTGACACTGCTGCTGAGATGACGCCTCCGGCCTGATTCTTCAAGGTTCGAGTAAAGATGAACTGCTCCATCCCAGGAATGCTGAATATGACCCTACCTCCTCTACAATCAATGGTCGCATGACTGTCTCTCAACCAGTCCATGCCAAGAACAACATCAAAATTCCCCATAGGGAATTCAATCAATGATGCGGGCAATAAATGCCCACACACCTCTACCGGACATGAAAAGCACACTCTGCTCACTTCTACGAGCCCATTGCCGGTAAGTATATCCATCCTCTCCGGTAATGCCTCAAATACTAGTCCAATCCGTGTAGCATATTGTGCAGAGATGAATGAATGAGTAGCGCCTGAATCAAATAATGCTACAGCAGGAAATGAGGTGACGAGAATTTTACCTGCCACCACGTCACTGGACACTAGAGCCTCTTCCAAGGTTAATGTGAGAGCCTGGCCCCGCGGAGCCCCTTGTTGCGGCCTTCCTCGACCATGCTGTTGCTGCCTCTGAGGGCCTTCGGCTTCCTGTGCCTGGCGGAACATCTGAGCCTGCGTTGGTAGACGCTGGGCTAGGGGCCTTACTGCTAATACTGGCCCTCCACTCGGGGTTGCCACTGGAGCTGGCAATGCTGGAAACTGCTGAGCTGGCCCACCTGGCCTCTGCATCATAGGACAAGTAGAAATACGGTGGTCTGAACTACCACACCTCAAGCATAAGCCATTCGCTGACCGGCACACCTCCCTCGTGTGCCCTGCCTTCCCACAGAATGTACAGCCCGGGGGTGCTCCCTGACGCTGTTGCTGGTTCCTCGGCTGCTGATGTCGAACTGGCGCTGTATTAGTTGACACGGCCGTCCTCCGCGGCACCCCCGTATCATGAATACGTACACCGGGTGCTGGTGCCGATGTTCGCTGCATTGCTCCTCCTCCAACCTGGGAATGAGATCTCTTCTGACCTCCTGCCCTCGATGCCAACCTCTGCTGGGTAAGCTCGTACCTCCGGGCTGCCGTCAAGACAGCGTCAAACGTCTGGTAGTCGTGTCCTTCCACAAGCTGCAATAATTCCAAATAAAGTCCCTGCTGGAACCTCATAGCTTTCTCTGGCTCCGTTGCCACCATTGATGGTACGAAACGGCACAATCTGCAGAACTCTGCTGCATACCCATCTACGGTCTTGCCTGTTTGCTTGAGATTGATGAACTTCTGCTGGAGCTCATATCGAGCTACTACGCCAAAATACTTGGCCTTGAATCTGTCACTGAAGGTGGTCCAACGAACAGGACGTCTTGTACCAACTTCTTCTGATGCCCACCAGTCGCGGGCAAGATCCTGAAGTACCAGTTTGACCTGATCAACCTTCTCATCGTCTGGAACCTTGGCTGCCACAAGAAGGGCTTCGATGTCTTGAATCCATGCATCCGCAGTGATGGCATCCTCCGTGCCATCAAAATACCTCGGGTTCAAGCGACGGAACCTTCCTGAGGCTCCCGAGTCAACCCCGGCACTCCTCTCAGGAGCTAACTGAATCCCTTGGTTCAGCAACACGTTTTGCTCCTGCTGCCGAGTCTGTTGCTGTTGGTTAGTGACAAGAAACCCCCGGATGATCTCCAGGAGTGCTACGGCATCTGGTACTGCCGTCGCTACTGGTGCTGCAGGAGTTTCATTAACCTGCGGCTGCACTGCCTCTGGTTCCATTTCTGTTCGTGCCTGCACTGGAGAAGGTTCTCTCCCCTGTTGCTGTCCAGTCGAGCCATGCTCTTGCTGCTCTTCCTCATGGGCCTCACCCGCTACTAAGAATGAAGCACCCCTATAGAGAAGAATATAAGATTATCAAGTCCGGACGAGGAAGATTTCGAGGATGCAAGTCAGGTTAGAGATCAAGGCAAGGACAGAGAATTCGAAACAGAATTTCAAGGGGAACAAGTTTTGATTGAGACTCCTAATAATTCGCAATACCCCACAAGTCTGAAAATCAGACCTGCATGGGCCACCACTAAAACCTTGTAACGCCCCAGTACCGAAATACGGAGACGGACGAGGCCAGCTACACCATATGAGGTACGTGACGTCATACGGCGATCGTGGCTGTCAAAAGACTAGGGGGTACATGCTACAATCAAGTCTTCTATGGTCCCACAGAGTTCTATGTCTCAATCAATCAACACAACATCAGCAATTAAATGAACATTAAAGGTAAAGCAGTAAGGCGTCCCCGACGCTTCATCAAAATGGTCATGAGAGACTAGCTTTATAACATAGCTATCTCAGAGAGTCATGAGCACAAAATTATACACAGCTGCAGTCTGTTTAGTTACAATTATGTACTGACACAAAATATCAAGTGATCCGGCTAACAGGTGCCGGTGGCTGAACGCCGCACAAAGTATAAGCAAGAGTGGTGGAGAAGAAACCCACTCGAGTCCCCGACCAGCTATGCTCCTAGTATGCACCATGGATGTCAGGAAGAAGGATCGCGTCCTCTGGCTCTGCTACGAGATCTGGCCAAACAAAACCAGCAGGGTCAGCCCCGAATAGCAAGTACCGCCAAAGGGCACAAGAGTTAAGATAAAACCCAGTTATAATGATAAGAATAAAGCTTATGCTGCGGCTATAGGGTAGCGCTACATCGTCGGACCCATCTGGCACCCTTACAACCAAACAAGGACAAAAGGTGCCACATGGAGCCGGGACGCGTCGCACTCTATGACCTTTACATAAGTTTACAGATATAAGTAAGAAGATCTCCTGGTCGTGACTTCGGTCGACGGACCATCGCAGCACGATAACCAACCCAACAATCAAACAAGAACATGGGTTGGATCACGTACCGCGGTGGGCCATGTTCCTTTGTCATTCACAGGAGTAACACATCACAATCAAATTAAGGCTTCCGTTCGTAACTTCGGTCCGCAGCCTGTCATAGTACGATAACCAACCCAATAATCAAACAAGAACATGGGTTGGATCACGCACCATAACAGTCTGCTTTCCTCAGTTACTCGCGGAAGGTAAAAAAAAATACAAGCAAGTCATTTTCACGGCCAGTCAAGTCTACGAGTTTCTAGTATGGCGAGGTTATCCTCGCATTAAATTATCAGAGTCCTCAGATCGTATCTTTCCAGCAAGGCTAGCCAACCCAGGGGTCCGCGTAGTCAAGTATTATTAAGCACAGGTCCCTCATAAGGCTACCTTGCAGGCATGAGTCCCCGTAGGGCTACCTTGCCAAAACTTATAATATATCAGGAAATAATCGGATACCGGCATCCACTCATTACAGATGGCACAGTATCCGTGGTGACCAGCTGGCGCGTCGAGGTAATCCCTCAAGGCGGCTGGTGTAACACGATCTCGGGATTCTGTCCTCTCCATGCATCTAATAGATTTAGTTGCCTAATTTAAACCCTATGTGAAATCTTGGATCCTCATGCTGTGGCCTGCATGATCATCCTCCTAGGATGTCGTACCGTAGTACGAGTACCCCAAGTGAGGATCCATGTCGATCAGTAGGTCGACACGTTCTACCCTCCTTAGTGTAATGCAACATTGCAAATGCGCCACGTGGGATTATGAGTCATTTGTCAAGCATAAACGAGAACCGGGACATTCAGGCACATGTAGCGAGTAGGAACACTTGTTCTCCAGGGTCAGATTCATGCTCAGGACAAAAGGTGTAAGGATATATCGCATACACAAACCAATACATATACACGTATATAAGCCAAGGTAGCATGAAAAATGGAAAACCAGGGACAGGCTGACTAGGTACTAAGGCAAGGTCGGCCAACCAACGCGGGTGCGTCACATCCATGGCGCGGGCGCATGGCGGGCGAGGGCGCGGTCACGAGCGCGGACGGCCACTCGGGCGCGGGAAGCGTCGGGCGCGGGCGGCCACGCAGGCGCAGGGAAAACGGCCGGGCGCGTGACGTCCACACAGGGGCGCGAACACGCGGGGGCGCGGACACGCAAGGCGCGGACACGCGAGGGCGCATGCACGCGAGGGCGCGGGCCACTCAAGGCGCGGACACGCGAGGGCGCATGCACGCGGGGGCGCGGGCCACGCAAGGCGCGGACACGCGAGGGCGGCCTGGTGCTGGAACCACGCGGCGCGGGAGACCACGCGGCGCGGGCACCACGCGGGCGCGGGGGCGCGTCCTCCCATCAGTGCGGCACGGGACGCGCGCGCGCGGAGGGCGCGGGACACAGGGGCGCGGCACGGGACGCGCGCGCGCGGAGGGCGCGGGACACAGGGGCGCGGACCTCCCATCAGTGCGGCGCGGGACGCGCGCGCGCGGAGGGCGCGGACACAGGACACTGTTCATCTTCTTCCCCTCAACCGAGAGGGAAGAACCATGAACCCTAAAAACTCCAAAAATCATAACTAAGTCAATTCTTAACCAAATTTCGATTTTCAAAGTTCAATCTTGAATAAAATTCAATTCTCTACAACATGGAACCATTAAAACTTGAAAATGATGGAGTTTAGTAGATCAAAACCAATGTAAACCGAAAATGTTTAAAACTTAGATCTACAAAAATTAAAGCTTCCAATCAGAAAATTCCAAGTTCTAATCTAGTAGAGAATGAGGAGAAGAACAAGTTTTGGTAAAAATTTTGAAGGAAAAACGAAAATGATGGATCTCTCCCTTGTGCAAGTTGATACTTGCTTTTGGTTGGGTGAAGGAAGTAAATGAGAGGAGTTATGAGGAATGAATGAGGGGAGAGAAAAGGAATAGGGTTTTATATAAAAGCCTAAACCAAGTTGGTTCATGATGACCCAACGGGTTCAAGTGAACCGAGAACATGTCACCCAATTAGAGCCAAGACTGTAAACTAAAATCACAGAAAATAAATTACGAAATATTATTTTGTCAAATAATTTGGGATATACATGAAGAAATACAACAAAATAAATATCGTATAAATATACGTAAATACAAATAAGCAGTATACGTTCTAAAAATACGTATTCCGGAATCAGGGAGTGACATTTGGAGGAGCATGGAGGCCATGGTATTTTCATAGGACATGTTCTCTGTGGGAGCCATTAATTGTACTCTGAGCCGCATGAGCATATTTGTTCTGAGCCGCATGGCTTTAGGCATTAGCATTTAATAATTGCATGCTTATTTTTAATTTCTAGCCGCATAGGCCTTTAAATAATTGTCAGGCCATTACTCAGCCGCATACGGCATCACTGCTAAAGTGAGCCGCATAAGGAACAATACCAAAGTCAGCAGCATGCAATATTTAATGCTTATATATTAGGTGAGCCGCATGTAAGCATGCATATTGTATTTAATGCATTTTATCAAAGTCAGTCGCATGCATGCTTGAATACTTAGCATCAGCCGCATATACTTAATGCATTAAATAATGCATTTGTAAGTCAGCCGCATGTATGCATTCTTTCATACATTGTTAATGCATTGGTTAATGCCTTCTTTAATGCATTCCTTAATGCATTTCTTAATGCATTTGTTTATGCATTTCTCTAGCACCAGCCGCATATGGCTTAAGAATTCTTTAATGCATTTGTTAATGCATTCTTTAATGTATTCCTTAATGCATTTCCTTAATGCATTGGTTACTACATTCTTTTTAGCACCAGCCGCATATGGCTTAAGGAATCCATTGGCCGCATACAAATGCAAGCTTTGCTTGCATTATATTAATGCATGCTTGCATTGTAATCCACGTGGCTTTGCTTGCATACATATTAATGCATGCTTGTTGCATGCTTTGTGGCATTGCTTGCATACAAATGCTAATAGTGAGCCGTATATGGCTTTGCTGCCATGATATATTTAATATGCATTCCACGCAAGCTTGCTTGTATGCTATTAAAGCCAGCCGCATATGGCTTTGCTGCCATGATATATTTAATTTGCATGCATGCAAGCTTTGCTTGCATGCTTAATATTCGTGGCCGCATGCAAATTGCATGGCCCTGGGTTTAGTTGTAGCCGCATGCAACTTGTATGGCTTTTAGTTCAGTTGCTGGCTGCATATACCCCTCTCCAATATTTGATAGCCACATATGCACCCCTCCAATAATTGTCCAGCCGCATATGGCCAACTGTTTGCATGGCCAGTTAAATAATAATTTATGGCCGCATGATTGCTTGCATGAATATTTAATTTGTGCCGCATGGCATACTTGTATTAATTGCGGGTCCCACTATCTTCTGTCTTATTTGTCTTTACAATTATATTATTATTATGAGTAAATAATGTGTGATTCTAAATTGCTTCCCTAAGAACGAATTGTTAGAGTAATGATTGATAGTGACTTGTTGGCCGCATAAAAATTTTCCTGAGCCGCATGAGTCCCCCACGGCCCTTGCTCCTGCTAATATTTAATTACCACTTGTATGCTTGTGTCATTAATTTAAATATGTTTCCTGACAAGATGCTGACCCGTTGTGGTATACTTTTGACAATTGACATGACGTGATAGTGGCCCGCCGTGGCGCACTCCTGACAGTAAACTTGACATGATATACTTGACATGATATACTTGACATGATATAATTGACATGATGAACCTGACATGATAGTGGCCCACCGTGGCGTACAATTGACAAGAAAACCTGACATGATATTTTTCGAAATGCTGTTGTGACGGCTAACCTGACATGACAAGTATGAATGACCTGAACACCGTGGACGATTGTGCTTGTACAAATGAACTCGTCTTGTCTTGCATCATGTCTAGGACGGGGACCCCTGAGTACCACGGTCGGGGGTACCCACTGAAATTGACTAAGGCTAACCACTAGAATAATCCAGTAGTCATGAAGAGATTTTCCCAGCTACAGGCAATCCCGTTATCTGGACGCCCCACTTGGGATCTGTAGCCTGCCGACGAGTAGGGTACATTTCCAGCACACCGTCATGTGTTGTACCCTTATTGTACTAATATTCGACCTGGATAACATGGATGGTCTGCAGGGCTTGTGGCTGCGGAACAATCTCGCTACATCTTGCTAGTAACTAGGCCTGTGATAACCCTAGTTAGTTGAAGTATCAAGCCGTACTTATTGCTTGGCCGTGAAATGTTGGATGGAGTTCAATCAGTCTAGTCTTGTCTTGGTCCTATACAAGATTGTTACTTGACCTAATTTTTTATATTAATCTTGCCGATAAATGGTGGGAGAAGTCAAGTTCTGTTCAGACGAAGGGTTACAATCCCGGTCCTTGTTTGGCTTACTGGTTGTAACCTGGTTATCTGAATAGTCCTATGGTTATCTCATCGTATATCATCCTGTCATACTTTTTCATTAATTACTGTCTTTTATTATGTAATTATATTTGTCACCCCCAGTTTTCGAATTAGGGGTATTTTCGTCATTTTCCAAGTTTTATAATTTTTGGGAATTTTATTTGATTTTATAGGATTTTTAGGGATTTGTTTGATTTAGTTTGAATTTTATCCAATTTGGGATTAAGTTGGAGACCCGGGTAGCCTGAACCATAGTGGGACCCACATACTAGCTGGGCTTGGCTCACATGCCATCCTAACTAGGCTAGAAACCCTAAACCAATACTTCCATGGCTTAACTAGTCATTTTAGAGGCTTAATTAGTCATTAGAAGTTAAACCGAAACAAACCGAACCAAACCAAACCCGAAAAGAACCAAACCAAGTCTAATGGGTTGGGGGCTTAATGGGTCTCCACCCAAACCCATTAAACCCCCATGGCCGGCCATGTATAGGCCACCTCCCCCTCCCCTTTGCTTCATCTCTAAGTAATCTCTCTCTCTCTCTCTTCATTTCATATTTTTGGAACTTCTTCTTCTCCAAGAGATCCCAATTAGGTAAGCTCATTTAACCCTCATTAATTCCTCTATTTCATTTACTCCTTCACAATAAATGTGGAGGAGACCATTCTCTACACAATGACCATAGATTTTGTAGGTTTTCCTAAAACTAGTTTAGGGTTTTAATTAGGGGTTTTCCTTTATATAGAGTGTATATATATATATATATATATATATATATATATATATGTGTGTGTGTATATATATATTTATATGTATTTGTGTGTGTGTGTGTGAGAGTGTGTGTGTGTTTGAGTGAGAGTGTGTTTGAGTGTGTGTGTGTGTATGTATTTACATATATAGATGTGTGTGTGTGTGTGTATATATATATATATATATATATATATATATATATATATATATATATATATATATATAGTTAGATAGATAATTAGAGTATATATTTTTTTTTTGTATATAGAGTATATATATATGTGTATGTATATATATATATATATATATATATATATATATATATATATATATATATATATATTACACACACACACACACACACACAAAAAAATATATATATATATTACACACACACACACACACACATATATATATATATATATGTATAGGGGAGGGAGTAGTAAGAGGGAAGGAGGAATGAGAAGAAGAAGAATAAGAAGAACAGCAGCAGCAGTAGGCCTGCAGTAGCAGCAGCAGCAATAAGCAGTGGCAGCAGCAGCAGCAAAATGCAGAGCAGCAGCAGCAGCACAAGCAAGAGCTGGAGCAGCAGTAGCATTAGGAGGAGAAGGGGGGAGATAATAAGAAGAAGGAGAGGGAGAATAAGAAGAATTAGAAGGAGAATTAGGAAGGGAATAAGAAGAATAAGGAGAAGAAGAATTAGAAGGAGAATTAGAAGAAGAATGAGAAGAAGAATTAGAAGGAGAATTAGAAGGAGAAGTAGAAGAAGAATTAGAAGGAGAATAAGGAGAAGAAGAATAAGGAAAAGGAAAAGAATAAGAAAAATAAGAATAAGGAGAAGGGAAGGGAAAAAGAGAAGGAGAAGGAGAAGGAGAAAGAAGAGTAGTAGTGTAGGAATATAGAAAATCGAATTAGAGAGGGTTGTGAGTGAATCGGATTTGGTGAAAGGGTGAAATCGAGTTCCGAGTGTCGGAACGCGCCCAAAATTGGACGAGACCTAGATTATGTGAATTAGATTTTGTGGGTAGACTCCCGAGTTGAAATCGGGGTATCGTGTGGGAGTAGGACGATGGTATCGCACCGATACTCAAGATAAACGGTAAATCGGCAATAGGCCGTAAGATGGACTGGATGTCCACTCTACCTAGGAAGCTTGGTAGGTAATGAATGTATAGGCTAGTATCCTACTACCCTAGGAAGCACGGGTCGAAATACCAAGCGTAGGTAGGCTAACTTGGTATTGGACTAGGTTAGGAATTTACCTTTGTAAAGGGTAAATTTAAGATATTGGCCTACGGCCAAGATATGGATTTCGGAGTCCAAGATGGACTTGAATATGGGTTGTAAGGGTTGGTAATGGTTAGAAATAGTCGCCTAGACCTAGTCTTGACCATGGTTGACCACGGTTGACGTTTTAGACCAAAAGTCAACCATGGGTCAACACTTTACCCAATTTAGTCCCAAATTCTATTAGACTTGAACAGTTGACCAAAAGTCAACTGTTAGTCACCATTGACCTAGGGTTGATCTAGAGTTGACCAGAGTTGACCCGTTGACCAGAAGTCAACTGTAAGTCAACTTTCGACCTAGTTTGATATGGGTTGACTTCCAATGTTCTCCTATGACCAAGGTTGACCTAACTAGACTTGTCATGACCTAGAATGACTTAATAGGATTTAAATTGATTTGACTTTACTTCCTAAATATAGTATTGATACGTCTTGTTATCTATAGGTCCTCGAGGCGCTGCATTGGATCCAGTTGACATATTATATCATATCACAGGCGAGTACATTCTCTGATAACTTTTTCCCAATTTATGATAACTGCTATGATTCATATATTTAGTGTAGATATGCTTATTCCTGACACATAGTTCTCACGGATTGGTATTCCTGGATCTCGACGAGAGATGTTGCTCCTTGTTAGCTTGGGATGTATTATGCAAGCTCCCTTGTAGCTCTTGCGTAATATGTGGTCACTAATTCTAGAGAAGACTTGCTCCCTTCTCATAGAATCCTGTGTAGTGACGTGTCCTGTTTGGATCCATTCTACCAGTTGGGGGTGGGGGAGTAGTAGCGTATGCCTGTGATCAGATCCATCCCGCATTCCCGAACAGTGTTAGTCATATACCGTACTTATGACTAGCCAGGCCAGTTCTTATAGGTGCCCAAGCCGATCACAAGTTGAAACTACTACTCACACACATTGGATAGATGGCTTACCCTGATTTATGTACATACCATGATCAGTTCTACTTTTCTGTTCTAGCTCTAGCTCTACAGCATACCATGCTATAATATATATATGTACACTCCATGATTTTATTGTATATGCTCTATTTACAGTCTTATGGCTTTTATTCTATCTTGAGATCTGTTATGAGATATATGTACTCATTCCATCCTGACCGGATATGTTGAAAATGTTTACAGATGCAGAGGAGGACTATTATTGCACTTACTACGGCCCACCGGACGTAGTAGGTTTAGAGACAGATACCCTAGATCAGCAGGGTACAGTACCGCAGGGCGAGATACCGCCTATCCTGTAGATAGAGTAGGTTTTTGTACTGGACCTTGTCTCCAGTCACTCTTGGGACTGTTATTATTTTGGCTTGTTTTAGAGACTTTGGACTTAGACTTGTATATTCTTTGTGTTTGGACTTGACAGGTTATATTTTATTGTCGTGTTGTCTTTATCTTTCAGTATTTACTTTATCATCTTAGAGTTGTGACTGAGTACTCATATATTATCATTGCTTGTCCTCCGTTCGGAGTTGACCATATTTTCGACAGGTTTTTGATATTATATAAACTGTTGTTAGAGTAGTAAACCTACAACGTTCCACACCGTTTTTACGATGAGGGCTGGGCGTTGTTATGTACACGTGCCCTTACAGCGGGTGCGGGGTCGTGACACGTTTTTAGTGGTAGCCCACGCAGGTCCTGAAGTCGCAATTAGTGCGATATCGTAGCAGCACTCGTCTTAGAGTGTTGACTACGAGCCTGTGTTACATATAGGAGGTAGTAGGCTAAGAGTACTCAATCACAGTAGGATCGTTTCTTGCTTATCTTGCTTACCGTCTTTGATATTGATTTAATGTATTCTAGCTGTCCACCTTTGATATAATCCTTCTTGTGCCATATTGATATCTTCCTTTCAATATGTCTCCAGGATGGTTATGACTCATTCTCCCGGTGAGGAGCACGGGGAGACGGAGAGGTCTGCTACCTCTGGCGGACAGGCTCCAGTCACTTCCCCTGCAGTTGGGACTTCAGTAGGGGCTCTTGGGGGTACTCCTCCAGCACTCTCGATGACTGTCCCTAGGGTCACTGCGGGTGCTCTTCCTGCTGTGCCGGGGGCTACGACGGAAGCTGTCGGGGGCGTTCCTCCTCCTCCTCAGCAGGGGACTCCTCCGCCGGTGGTGGGAGCTATTCTTCTGTTGTCTCCTCTGCCTACAGATATGGGGCAGATGCTCGTATTCTTTTAGCAGGTGCTGGAGTCCCAGCGGGCCCAGCACGAGGCACAGATGAGACAGACTGAGGCCATGCGCCAGGGCATGGAGGATGCCCATAGGTTGGCCCTGGCTACGGTGGAGCGTGGGGCTCCACAGCGGGAGGCGTAGCAGCAGAAGCCCGGAGACATCCGGGTTTTCAAGAAGATGGGTCCGAAGGATTTCAGAGGGACCGAGGGCATTGTATATGCTGATGACTGGCTCGAGGATATCGAGCGTCAGATGAGGGCCTCCCGCCTGGCAGACGACCTGAAGGTCAAGGCGGTTGGCTTGCAGTTATTAGATGTTGCCCGGACATGGTTCCGGAACGAGCCGGCTCTTGCAGGAAAGGGCCACACTTGGGCTGAGTTTCGGGCCCTGTTCAGAGAGAAGTTCTTTTCCCCCACAGACAAGATCGGCCTAGTGCGACAGTTTCAGAACCTGCAGCAGGCAGTATGACTGTGAAGGAGTATGTGGCGGAGTTCGGCCGGCTGAGCCGATACGTCGAGTACATGGTGAGCGATCCAGTGATCCGAGCAGAGCACTTCCGGAAGGGATTGACATAGGATATCAAGATCCTGATCCCTTCCTTCTATGCGACATATGCAGAGGTCTATACGGAGGCTCGGAAGGTGGAGAGAGAGTGGGGCTTGAAGCCGAAGAGGGATCGTGAGTTGTTTTTGGGGGCCAGTAGCAGCGTGGGGGCTGCTAAGCGCCCTCAGCTTCAGCATCAGCCGTTCCAGCATCATCAGCAGTAGGTGCAGGCCAGGGCACCTGTCCAGAGGGTTCAGCAGCGTCAGGGGCAGGATGATCCTCCGTAGCACTACTGCAAGAAGTCCGGTCACCTCTTTGAGTTCTGCAGGAGGAGGCTGGGGCTGTGCCTCTTTTGCGGTGCCGCTGGGCATCAGATGCGAGAGTATCCCAAGAACCCCCGTATTGCTGGAGCAGCTCAGAGGGCACCTGTTCCGAGGGAACCAGCTAATGTGCCTGTAGTTCAGCAGCGGGGTCCACTTCCGACCCAGCAGCAGCAGTTTGTCCAACACCGCCAGCAGAAGGGTGTTCAGGGTAGAGCCTTTGCTCTTGCAGCCGAGGAGATGGAGCCTATTGCAGATGTTGTCGCAGGTTCTGTTCTGCTCGATTCTTTTCCAGCTTTAGCCTTGTTTGATTCTGGTGCTACGTACATTTTTGTGTCTGTTTCTTTTGCTCTTAGGCATAATATCATTGCTGAGTATCTTGGTAGGACTTGCAAGATTATGACTGGGAATGGCATCATCCTGGTTAATAATGTTTATAAGGGGCGGAGAGTTTTTTTGAGAGGCCGGAAGCTGAGTGCGTGTTTGCTCGTAATGCCACATCCGAGTTACGATGTGGTACTCGATATGGACTGGTTGAGCATGCACTATGCTAGCATAGACTGCAGAGGGGACATGATTCTGTTCAGGCCGCCGGAAGAGCCGGAGTTTGAGTTCACCAGGGGTACAGCGGAGCCAGGAGATGGATTCTGCAGAGCGTTGTTGGCGGGGCCGGTGTGGCCACATCCACTTATTGCTGAGTTCTTGGATGTCTTTCCCGAGGAGTTGCCCGGGATACCGCCAGATCGTGATGTTGAGTTTTCTATTGACCTAGTGCCGGGCGCTGAGCCTATCTCACAGCACGTCTATAGAATCAACAACAGTGAGTTAGCGGAGCTGAAGAAACAGGTCGACGAGCTAGAGGACAAGGGCTTTATTCGATCTAGTTCTTCACCTTGGGGCGCACCAGTTCTTTTCGTCCCGAAGAAGGATGGTACGGTACGTATGTGCATTGATTACAGGGCGCTCAACAACTTTACCATCAAGAACAAGTATCCTTTGCCAAGGATTGATGACTTGTTCGACCAGTTGAACGGGGCGAGGGTGTTCTCGAAGATCGACTTGTGTACCGGGTACCATCAGCTGAAGGTGAAGCGGGATGACATTCTGAAGACTGCATTTCGGACTCGCTATGGCCAGTATGAGTATACTGTCATGCCGTTTGGGTTGACCAATGCCCCGACGGTATTCATGAACTTGATGAACAAGGTATTTTATCAGTACCTTGACAAGTTCGTGGTGGTCTTCATCGATGACATTTTCATCTATTCGAAGACGCCAGAGGAGCACGAGGAGCACCTGAGGATTGTGCTGGACACTCTCAGGAGTGAGCAGCTGTATGGGAAGCTGTCGAAGTACGAGTTCTTCTTGGATCGCGTGGAGTTCCTAGGCCATGTTGTCTCTGGCGAGGGGATTTCAGTGGATCCGAAGAAGATTTCTGCAGTGGAGTCCTGGTCTACGCCGAGCTTAGTAGCAGAGGTTCGGAGTTTTTTGGGTCTGGCAGGTTATTACCGGAGGTTCGTGCAGGACTTTTCCAGGATTGCCCAGCCGATGACCCGACTTACCAGGAAGGACGAGGAGTTTGTTTGGTCCGAGGAGTGCCAGGCCGCCTTTGAGGAGCTAAAGACGAGGTTGACTACAGCTCTTATCTTGACGCTGCCATCTGGATTTGGTGGTTATACGATCTACAGTGACGCTTCAGGATGGGGTTTGGGTTGTGTACTTCAGCAGCACGGGAAGGTGATTGCCTATGCATCTAGGCAATTACGTCCTCATGAGAGGAACTACCCTACCCACGATCTGGAGCTGGCAGCAGTCATATTTGCTTTGAAGCTGTGGAAATACTATCTGTACGGAGAGCGAATTGAGATCTATATAGATCACAAGAGCTTGAAGTACGTGTTTACCCAGAAGGAGCTGAATATGAGGCAGAGGCGATGGTTAGAGCTGATGAAGGATTTTGATATATCCTTACAGTACCATCCGGGGAAGGCCAACGTGGTCGCGGATGCTTTGAGCAGGTATCCCGTGGCCATGTGTTTGACGATGGATCGTCACCTTCTGGCAGATCTGGAGAGCTTGGGCATAGAGGTGATAGTTCCTGGGTTCGAGGAGCAGATGTGGGGTCTCCAGGTGCAGTCAGAGCTGATGGACAGAGTCAGGGCAGCTCAGTTTGAGGATGAGGCTCTGAGGGTCATCAGGGAGCAGGTCCGGGCAGGACTGTTGGATGAGTTCTCTATAGCGGAAGATGGGTCGTTGAGGCATGGTACCAGATTGTGCGTGCCGAGCGGAGGACATCGGGAGAAAGTTCTTCAGGAGGCACATCGTTCTCAGTACTCTATGCATCCTGGAGCCAACAAGATGTATAAAGACTTGAGACAGCATGTTTGGTGGTATGGCATGAAATGCGAGGTGGCTCAGTTCGTTTCTAGATGCTTGGTGTACCAGCAGGTGAAAGCCGGGAGGCAGAGACTCGGTGGATTGCTTCAGCCACTACCCATTCCTGAGTGGAAGTGGGAGCATATCACTATGGACTTTGTATCTGGGCTTCCACGCTCTTCAGGAGGGATGGATGTGATTTGGGTCATTGTTGATCGATTGACCAAATCGGCCCACTTTTTGCCTTTCAAAGTGGGTTTGTCTACGGAGAGGTTGGCCGAGATGTACGTGCGGCAGATAGTACGATTGTACGGGGTTCCAGTGAGTATAGTCTCGGATCGGGACAGCCGATTCACTTCCCACTTCTGGAGGAGTTTGCAGCTTAGCTTGGGCACACCGCTCAAGTTCAGTACAGCATACCACCCCCAGACAGACGGGCAGTCGGAGAGGACGATTCAGACCCTCGAGGATATGCTTCGTACCTGTGTCTTGGACTTCGGAGGATCTTGGGAGGACCACCTTCACTTGGTAGAGTTTGCTTACAACAACAGCTACCAAGCCAGTATAGAGATGTCACCTTTCGAGGCTCTATACGGACGGAGGTGCCGTACTCCCTTGTCTTGGGATGATATCGACGAGAGGGTTTTGCTTGGCCCTGAGATGGTAGTGGATGCTGCAGAGAAGGTCAGGGTTATCAGAGATAGACTTCGGGTGGCGCAGGATAGGCAGCGGCATTGGGCCGATAGCCACCGGAGGCCGTTGGAGTTTGAGATATAGTTTAGATTTTTCTAGTATTTGAGTCTGATTGTGATTGTTTTAGATCAAGCTCTAAGCCTTGTGTTTTGTTCTAGGTTGATGATCTTGTGTTCCTGCGGATTTCTCCGACGCATGGCACGATTCGTTTAGGTGGCGGCGGAAAGCTTAGTCCATGATACATCGACCTTTTCGTATCTTGGGCAGGGTCGGTGCAGTGGCTTACCGACTGGAGTTACCGCCCGCGTTAGAGAGAGTGCATAGCGTGTTCCACGTATCGCAGCTGAGACGGTACGTGGCAGATCCCAGTCACGTCTTGGACCACTCCGAGATCGAAGTGGGACCGACACTCAGCTATCCAGAGAAGTCGATTGAGATCTTGGACCGAAGAGAGAAGGTGCTCCGGAACCAGGTCATTCCCTTGGTTCGCGTTGCATGGAGACACCACTCTCCAGGTGAGTCTACCTGGGAGAGAGAGGACGACATGCGGGAGCGATTCCCATATCTCTTCGAGCCTTGAGGTAAAATTCTTTCTTTTCTTTCCTTGTTCAATTCATGATTGCTGTGTTAGTTCTCATTCAATTTCGAGGACGAATTTTTTTAAGGAGGGTAGATTTGTCACCCGCAGTTTTCGAATTAGGAGTATTTTCGTCATTTTCCAAGTTTTATAATTTTTGGGAATTTTATTTGATTTTATAGGATTTTTAGGGATTTGTTTGATTTAGTTTGAATTTTATCCAATTTGGGCTTAAGTTGGAGACCCGGGTAGCCTGGACCATAGTGGGACCCACATATTAGCTTAGCTTGGCCCACATGCCATCCTAACTAGGCTAGAAACCATAAACCAATACTTCCATGGCTTAACTAGTCATTTTAGAGGCTTAATTAGTCATTAGAAGTTAAACCGAAACAAACCGAACCAAACCAAACCCGAAAAGAACCAAACCAAGTCTAATGGGTTGGGGGCTTAATTGGTCTCCACCCAAACCCATTAAACCCTCATGGCCGGCCATGTATAGGCCACCTCCCCCTCCCCTTTGCTTCATCTCTAAGTAATCTCTCCCTCTCTTCATTTCATATTTTTGGAGCTTCTTCTTCTCCAAGAGATCCCAATTAGGTAAGCTCATTTAACCCTCATTAATTCCTCTATTTCATTTACTCATTCACAATAAATGTGGAGGAGACCATTCTCTACACAATGACCATAGATTTTGTAGGTTTTCCTAAAACTAGTTTAGGGTTTTAATTAGGGGTTTTCCTTTATATAGAGTGTATATATATATATATGTGTGTATATATATTTATATGTATTTGTGTGTGTGTGTGTGTGAGAGAGTGTGTGTGTTTGAGTGAGAGTGTGTTTGAGTGTGTGTGTGTCTATATATATATATATATATATATATACATATTTATATATATATATATATATATATATATATATATATATATATATATATAGATAATATATATATATATATATATATATATATATATATATATATATATATATATATATATATATATATATATATAGATATGTGTGTGTGTATGTATTTACATATATAGATGTGTGTGTGTGTGTGTATATATATATATATATATATATATATATATATATATATATATATATATATATATATATATATATATATATATATACTCTAATTATCTATCCAACTATCTATATATATATATATATATATATATATATAGATGTGTGTGTGTGTGTATATATATATATATATATATATATATATATATATATATATATATATATATATATATATAGATAGTTGGATAGATAATTAGAGTATATATATATATATATATATATATATATATATATATATATATATATATATATATATATATATATATATATATATAACTAGATAGCTAGATAGATATATATATATAGATATATATATATAGAGAGAGAGGGGAGGGAGTAGTAAGAGGGAAGGAGGAATGAGAAGAAGAAGAATAAGAAGAACAGCAGCAGCAGTAGGCCTGCAGTAGCAGCAGCAGCTACTGCAGTAGCAGCAACAGCAATAAGCAGTGGCAGCAGCAGCAGCAAAATGCAGAGCTCAAGAGCAGGAGCAGCAGTAGCATTAGGAGGAGAAGGGGGGAGATAATAAGAAGAAGGAGTGGGAGAATAAGAAGAATTAGAAGGAGAATTAGGAAGGGAATAAGAAGAATATGGAGAAGAAGAATTAGAAGGAGAATTAGAAGAAGAATGAGAAGAAGAATTAGAAGGAGAATTAGAAGGAGAAGTAGAAGAAGAATTAGAAGGAGAATAAGGAGAAGAAGAATAAGAAGAAGAATAACGAGAAGGAAAAGAATAAGAAAAATAAGAATAAGGAGAAGGGAAGAGAAAAAGAGAAGGAGAAGAAGAAAGAAGAGTAGTAGTGTATGAACATAGGAAATCGAATTAGAGAGGGTTGTGTGTGAATCGGATTTGGTGAAAGGGTGAAATCGAGTTCCGAGTGTCGGAACGCGCCCAAAATTGGACGAGACCTAGATTATGTGAATTTGTGGGTAGGCTCCCGAGTTGAAATCGGGGTATCGTGTGGGAGTAGGACGATGGTATCGCACCGATACTCAAGATAAACGGTAAATCGGCAATAGGCCGTAAGATGGACTGGATGTCCACTCTACCTAGGAAGCTTGGTAGGTAATGAATGTATAGGCTAGTATCATACTACCCTAGGAAGCACGGGTCGAAATACCAAGCGTAGGTAGGCTAACTTGGTATTGGGCTAGGTTAGGAATTTACCTTTGTAAAGGGTAAATTTAAGATATTGGCCTACGGCTAAGATATGGGTTTCGGAGTCCAAGATGGACTTGAATATGGGTTGTAAGGGTTGGTAATAGTTAGAAATAGTCGCCTAGACCTAGTCTTGACCTTGGTTGACCACGTTTGACTTTTTAGACTAAAAGTCAACCATGGGTCAACACTTTACCCAATTTAGTCCCAAATTCCATTAGACTTGAACAGTTGACCAAAAGTCAACTGTTAGTCACCATTGACCTAGGGTTGACCAGAGTTGACCCATTGACCAGAAGTCAACTGTAAGTCAACTTTCGACCTAGTTTGATATGGGTTGACTTCCAATGTTCTCCTATGACCAAGGTTGACCTAACTAGACTTGTCATGACCTAGAATGACTTAATAGAATTTAAATTAATTTGACTTTACTTTCTAAACATAGTATTGATACATCTTGTTATCTATAGGTCCTCGAGGCACTGTATTGGATCCAGTTGACATATTATATCATATCACAGGCGAGTACATTCTCTGATAACTTTTTCCTAATTTATGATAACTGCTATGATTCATGTACTTAGTGTAGATATGCTTATTCCTGACACATGGTTCTCATGGATTGGTATTCCTGGATCTCGACGAGAGATGTTGCTCCTTGTTAGCTTGGGATGTATTATGCAAGCTCCCTTGTAGCTCTTACGTAATATATGGTCACTGATTCTAGAGAAGACTTGCTCCCTTCTCATAGAATCCTATGCAGTGACGTGTCCTATTTGGATCCATTCTACCAGTTGGGGGTGGGGGAGTAGTAGCGTATGCCTGTGATCAGATCCATCCCGCATTCCCGAACAGTGTTAGTCATATACCGCACTTATGACTAGCCAGGCCAGTTCTTACAGGTATCCAAGCCGATCACAAGTTGAAACTACTACTCACACACATTGGATAGATGGCTTACCCTGATTTATGTATATACCATGATCAGTTCTACTTTTCTGTTCTAGCTCTAGCTCTACAGCATACCATGCTATAATATATATATGTACACTCTATGATTTCATTGTATATGCTCTATTTACAGTCTTATGGCTTTTATTCTATCTTGAGATCTGTTATGAGATATATGTACTCGTTCCATCCTGACCGGATATGTTGAAAATGTTTACAGATGCAGAGGAGGACTATTATTGCACTTACTACGGCCCACCGGACGTAGTAGGTTTAGAGACAGATACCCTAGATCAGCAGGGTGCAGTACCTCATGGCGAGATACCGTCTATCCTGTAGATAGAGTAGGTTTTTGTACTGGACCTTGTCTCTAGTCACTCTTGGGACTGTTATTATTTTGGCTTGTATTAGAGACTTTGGACTTAGACTTGTATATTCTTTGTGTTTGGACTTGACAGGTTATATTTTATTGTCGTGTTGTCTTTATCTTTCAGTATTTACTTTATCATCTTAGAGTTGTGATTGAGTACTCAAATATTATCATTGCTTGTCCTCCGTTCGGAGTTGACCATATTTTTGACAGGTTTTTGATATTATATAAACTGTTGTTAGAGTAGTAAACCTACAGCGTTCCACGCCGTTTTTACGGTGAGGGCTGGGCGTTGTTACGCACACGTGCCCTTACAGCGGGTGCGGATCTTGATAATATTCTTGTGCTAATTTGCTGGTTTTAGTTCCTAAGTGAAGCCTCCTTTGTGGCACTTGCTCTTTCTGGGGTCTGACCCAGCTGGTTTTGTATGGCCAGATACCAGAGCAGCTCCAGAGGATCTACCGACTTTCCAGCCAGATGGTGACCACTAGAAGGAATCCTGGCAACGAGTGGGTTTATTTTGGCTCTTCCACTCTATTGTAAAATTATTCTTTTGAGGGTTGATCATGTACATTTTACTTACTGTCTGCCTATGGGCTGTAAAATGATTGACAGATCCTAGGGTTGATCATGTATGACTAAACTCTTACTAGTCCTCTCATTTTGTAACGACTAGCTTCATGATCAGCTGAATATGTAATGTTTGGGACGCCTTACTATTGTATATTTGGTGATCTTACATCTTATAACATTTATTTGCTTGCTTGTGATTTAGACACTAGGCTTGTTCATGACCTTAAGAGACTGTTGGCTTGTAGATAAACCCTCATATATCTAGACAGCCGTGACCGTATGGTGGAGTGGATCCCATTTCATTATACGTAGCTGGCTATATCTGCCCCCGCTCTCCAGTGTTCTGGTTCTGGGGCGTGACACCCACACACACATGTAAACTGAGATACACTCTAGCCTATGTCATGTACACACACACACACTGGCACTGTAAAACTGAGAACAGTTTTGTTGCACTGTTTTCCATATCACACACACACACACATTTCTCTCCTAAAACCTGAGAACACTCACACTCATCCACACAGACCACTGCTACCCATATTGACACACACATATGCCATATTATTCATATCTCTTTATATGTATATCACTACTAAAATACAATAATTTGGCGACGGTAGATTAGCGACGGATCTTATCCGTCGGCCATAGCGACGGACTACCGTCAGAAAGCAATGGATAATTTTTTTAGTTTTTTTGCGTCAAAATCAGTCGCACATCCGTCGCTCATTTGACGAAAATTTAGCGACGGATTAATGTCCGTTGCTAATATGTCGCACATTGCGGCGGCAAAATCTAAAAAAAATGGTACGCTAAATTAGCGTCTATCTAGCGACGGACGTTCCGTCGGTAATCTAGTGGGTATTTAGTGGCTACCTACCGACGGATATATCCGTCGGTAATCCGTCGCTAAATACTGTAACCTAACTTAAATTGAACCGACGGGAAGGAATTTTTCATTCCCTCCAAAAAGACTCTCTCTCTCTCTCTTCCCCCCTCTCTCTCTCTCTCTCTCTCCGACGAGATCTTTTCGACGGGTGACATTCTTCGACGAAGCTCTCTCCGACGGGTCTCTCTCTCTCTCAGGTATGCTCTTTCTCTCTCTCTCTCTGTTTAGCATAACATATAAGGTTTCGGGTTGGTGGGGGGGTCGGCTGTCGCTGGGGCCGACGGGGTGGGGAGGAGGGAGTGGGGGCGGAGGGGGGGAGGTTGTTGAGGACGGGGGGCAGGGTAGGGTTTAGGGTTTCGGGGCAGGGGTATGGTTTCGGGTGGGGGGGGTCGGCTGTCGCGGGGGCCGGCGGTGGGGGGGAGGGGGGGCGGGGGGTGGATAGTGTTGGGTGCGGGACGGGGGCAGGGGTAGGGTTTAGGGTTTGCTGTCGGGGGGTGAGGGTGAGGGGGGTGGGTGTTTGCTGTCGGGGGAGGGAGGGGGGTGGGGGTTTACTGTCGGGGGGTGGGGGAGGGGGAGGGGGGGTTTGTGTTGACACAAAGTCACAGTCAACCAAATATTGACTACATTGACTAAATAATATCTGTATAAATTCAATACGACACACGACGTCTGCATTCAGTTCAGGACAGACAACAGCTCAGTTTCCGACTCTCAGTGTATTTTCGAGTGTGTACTTTTACATTTTATTGAGTCTAGAAGTATGTACTCTGAGTTATGCTGAGCTCTTGGAACTTAGTCTATAAGCCTACCCAAAATCCCAAGCTCCACCAAAACAAAAATTGCCCACAAGTCCCACTTAGAACCACTCTGTGCTCTGGAGACAGAGTTCGGGCCGAACTCTGCCTCCACACAGAGTTCGGGCCGAACTCTGTCCCCTAGAAATCAGGAACCCTAATTTTAGGGTTAGCTGGTTGCTAGCTGTCCAACGGCCAAATTTTTGAATTTTCCTACCCGAATTCTGGCCGAATTCTGCCTCTAAAAACACTATAAATAGGACATAAATTCTCTCATTTCAATTCACTCAATCTTCTCTTCTCTTCTCTCCTACAAGCTCAATAAGCCATACCCTTCCTATCTACTAGCCACAAGCCTCCTAAGTCTCGAGTGCTCAGCATCTCTCAGTTAGGATTCTTGTGCAAGAGTGAAGAAGTCGCTTGAACAATTCCAAGCAAATCGCCACTGCGATCCTCTGTTAGAAGTTGACGTGCTTTTCTGAAGAAAAGGCACGGGTTGTAAGCTACTATTTCACAAATAGTGGATTTAATCCTGAGCTAGAGTTCTCAGGCCTGGACTAGTCCTCCACGAGGGAAACCAGGTTAAAATCGCTGTGTTTGCGTATGCTCTTCTGCTCTTCATTTATTTTCCGCACTTTACTCTGATTATTTATTGTTGGTGAAAGAGTTATTTTTAATTGGCTATTTTTCTATATAAACTCTATTCACCCCCCTCTAGAGTTGCCAAACTGTTCTTCAATTGGTATAAGAGCTCTGTTCTCTTTACAAGGACTAACATCCTAAGAGCTGATCCATGGCAACGACACAATCCTTGATTTCCAATCATGGTGAAGGTCAGTCCACTCATAGGCCTCCCCTATTTGATGGAACTAACTACACATATTGGAAAACAAGGATGAGCTTCTATCTTAAGTCTCTAGACATTGACCTGTGGACTGTCGTCACTGACGGTTACAAAAAGCCCGCCAGGATAGTTGTCGATGGTGACCTCATTGAGAAACCACACGACAAATATTCTGTCGAGGAGAAGAAACAGGCAAGTCTAGATGCTAGGACTATTAATGCTTTATTCTGTGCTATAGACAGGAATGAGTTCAACAGGGTCTCTACATGCACCACTGCTCATGAAGTATGGAGACTTCTAGAAGTGACGCATGAAGGAACCACACAGGTCAAGGAATCTAAAATAAGCCGTCTCACTCAAGAATACGAAGCCTTCAAGATGAAGCCAACTGAGACGATCACTCAAATGATCACAAGATTCCTCGACATCATCAATCCTCTATCTTCGCTTGGAAAGCAGTACTCAAACCACGAGAAGATTCGTAAGCTGCTCAGAGGGCTACCAAAGATTTGGAACCCTAAGGTGACAGCCATCATAGAAGGAAACGATCTCACAACAATGTCAATGGAGATCTTGATGGGTAAGCTTATGACTCACGAGCTTGACCTCAAGGACTTCGAAGAGCCTGCTCCGAAGACCAGGGAGATCGCACTCAAAGCTCATCAACGAAGAGCTAATCATGATGAGACCGAAGAAGATAACTCGGATGATGAAGACCAAGCTCTCATGGTTCGCAACTTCAGGAAATTCCTTCGCTTCAATCGAAGGAAGAAGGAATCTCAAGAAGACGATGAAGAGGAACCAACTTGTTATGGTTGCAAGAAAACTGGACATGTCCGAAAAGACTGCCCATTCCTGAAGAAGGGCAACCGCTATGAGAAGCCATACAAAAGGAACTCATCAAAGAAATATGCCAACACAGGCATCTGGCATGAAAGTGAAGCGAGTGACTCTGAGGAAGAAAAGGACTCTCCTCAAGATACAGCAAATGTGTGCCTGATGGCAACTTCCAACAAGGTATCTAACGAAACTCTGGATGACTTCTCTTTTGATGAACTTGGCGATGCTTTCACTGATTTACTCGATGATCATAAAAAGGTCATCGGTAAATATAAACATGCCAAGGACAAAATCAAAAGTCTAGAAGATGAGATACAAAGAATTTTTTTACTTCTTGATAATGTTAGAAACACATCACCCACTAATGACACTGATAAAGTATCCAAGCTTAAATTAAGCTTACATGATGCTGAAGCACGTATTGAGCAACAAACTCAAGAAATTACTACTCTCAACACGTTGCTTGCTGAAGAAAAGAGTAGACACAAGATTTCCATGACTAAGATTTATGGCTTAAATATTAAGGTTGATGAACTGCAAGCTGTTTCTAAAAGATTAGAAACCAAATTGGGTAAACAGGTTGTTCAACCTCAAACCCAATCACATGGGCACAACACCACTCCTGCTAGTCAACCACGTCATTCTCATGCAACACATAACCATGCATTTATATACACAAACTTTCACAAACCACGTGCACGTAAGAACAATTCTCACTCAGTACACACTCATCATGTACAAAGACACAATCAACATCACTCCACACATAAAAATCATCATGCCATGCCATATAGACAAAATCATCATACAATGCCATATAGACAAGGTCTTCATATACCATATAGACAAAATCATCATGCCATGCCATCTAGACAATATCAGCAAGTCACACATCATAGACAATACCATCATTCTATGCCTCATAGACACCATCACCATGCCACTTATTCCATGCATAATCATCTTCACCATGCTAACTCTTCACATCATGTCCATCCTCATCCTGTTGATTATAGATATTACTCTCATGCTCCTAGTATAAATAAGAATGCTATCTGTACTTATTGTGGATTACATGGACACATCTCACCACAGTGCAGAGTTAGAAGACTTGTAGATAAAAGGATATATGCTTGGTTCCCAAAGACTAACTTTTCAGGACCCTCAAGAACTCGGGTACCAAAGGTCACATCTACTCTTGATGTAGGTGGACCTTCCCTCCTCAACTGAAAGTAAGTGGATTCTCGATAGTGGATGCTCGCGACATATGACGGGAGACGCAAATCTTTTTGCATCACTATCGATGAAGAGAGAAGGATACGTATCCTTCGGTAACAATCTCAAAGGGCACATTATAGGTAATGGTATCATTGGTCATCCTCCTTCTCCTGTAATAAAGGATGTCTGCCTAGTGACCGAGTTAAAGCATAACCTGCTCAGCATTAGTCATCTTGCTGATCATGGATATGATATTAACTTTGGACAAAACAGTTGCTACATCTATGATAGGTCAACAGGAGACATTGCTTTTGAAGGGAAAAGAGAGGACAACATCTACATTTTCTATCTTTCTATAAATACTAACAATGCAGGTAGATGTCTATATGCCCACAAAGATGAACGATTACTTTGGCACCAGCGTCTTGGTCATGCCAACATGGATGCTATATCCAGGCTTTCCACCAAGAAGCTAGTGAGAGGATTGCCTGACATCACGTTCAAAAAGGACACGGTATGTGCCGAATGTGAACTAAACAAGGCAACTAAATCCTCATTTCATTCTATCAACTCTGTAAGTACTACTAGACCCTTGCAACTACTTCATATGGATTTATTTGGTCCTAGTAGAATAGCTAGCCTTGGAGGCAAACTTTATGCATTTGTTATTGTTGATGATTTTTCGAGATTTACATGGGTTTTCTTTCTCGCTAATAAGAGCGATGCTATTTCTGCTTTCAAAATTTTTGTAAAGAAAGTTCAAAACGAAAAAGGCTACATGATTACTCGAATCCGAAGTGATCATGGAGGCGAATTCGTAAATTATGATTTTGAAAGTTTTTGTAATGCAAATGGTTTTGATCATGAATTTTCTTGTCCTAGAACTCCTCAACAAAATGGTGTTGTAGAGCGGAAGAATAGGACTCTTGGCGATATGGCTAGAGTCATGTTGAATAAATTTTCTCTTCCGAAATATTTTTGGGCAGAGGCTGTAAGTACAGCATGCCACATTTTGAATAGGGTGCTTATTCGTCCCATTACGAAGAAAACACCCTATGAGCTTTGGTTTGGGAGAACCCCCAATGTTTCGTATTTTAAAGTTTTTGGTTGTAGATGTTTTATCCTTAACACCAAAGACAACTTAGGCAAATTTGATGCCAAAGCTGACGATGGTATCTTTCTTGGTTATGCCGCCAAGAGTAAGGGATATAGAGTTTTCAACAAACGCTCACTTATTGTGGAGGAGTCAACTAATGTGACTTTTGATGAAGATAACAGTGCAGTAAGTGCTCTTGATGATGATGTTGAGCCATTAATTTCTACTCCAATGAACACTTCAACTGAAACTAATTCTCTGGAGGGTTTGCCTAAGAAATTCTCTTTCAAACCTTCTCATCCAGAAAATTTAGTTATAGGAGAAGTTTCACGTGGAGTAACTACTAGATCATCACTAAGAGACTCCGTTGCTAGCACTGCCTTCATTTCACAAGTAGAGCCTAAAAACATTTCTGAAGCTTTTAATGATGAATTTTGGATTTCTGCTATGCAAGAAGAACTCAACCAATTTGAGAGGAGCCAAGTATGGGAACTTGTTCCTAGACCGGCTAATCACTCAATAATTGGTACCAAATGGGTGTTTAGAAACAAAGTAAATGAAGATGGTTCAGTCACTCGTAACAAAGCCCGTCTAGTAGCTCAAGGATACAATCAAGAGGAAGGTATCGACTACGATGAGACATATGCTCCTGTTGCTAGACTAGAATCCATTCGGATGCTTTGTGCTTTTGCCAATCATCAGAACTTTAAATTATTTCAAATGGATGTTAAAAGTGCTTTCTTGAATGGCTTTATTAAGGAGGAAGTTTATGTCAAACAACCCCCTGGCTTTGAAAATCACAAATTTCCCGACCACGTGTTCAAGCTGAAGAAAGCACTTTATGGCCTTAAACAAGCCCCCAGAGCTTGGTATAAAAGGCTAAGCAGTTTCTTGCTTGAGAAAGGTTTTTCAAAAGGGAAAATTGACACTACACTGTTTATCAAATCTTTTAAAGACACCATTCTATTAATTCAGATTTATGTTGATGATATTATTTTTGGGTCTACTGATGAAACTCTTTGTCAAGAATTTGCCAAGTGTATGCAGACGGAATTTGAGATGAGCTTGATGGGAGAGCTCAACTATTTTCTTGGTCTGCAAGTAAAACAACTGGCTAATGGAACTTTTATCTGCCAATCAAAGTACACCAAGGACATGCTGAAGAAGTTCGATCTTGACAACATCAAACCAATCAGCACGCCAATGGCTACTTCAACCAAACTCGAACCAGATGAGAGTGGCAAACATGTTGATCAACGTAAGTATCGAGGTATGATAGGCAGCTTACTTTATTTAACTGCTAGTCGTCCCGATATCATGTTCAGTGTTTGCCTATGTGCTAGATATCAAGCTAATCCTAAGGAATCACACATGACCGCGGTTAAGCGTATCTTTAGATACCTTAAGGGTATGGTTACAGTGGGCCTATGGTATCCCAAGTCAACATCATTTGATCTTATTGGTTACTCCGATGCTGACTTCGCTGGATGCAAGGTCGACCGTAAAAGTACGAGCGGCACGTGTCATTTATTAGGAAAAGCTTTAGTCTCCTGGTTTAGCAAGAAGCAGAACTCTGTTGCACTATCCACAACAGAAGCTGAATACATAGCAGCTGGGCGTTGTTGTGCACAAATTCTGTGGATGAAGCAAACCCTTGAAGACTATAAGTTATCTTTCATGTATATTCCTATATTCTGTGACAATACTAGTGCAATCAATTTGACTAAGAACCCTGTCTGCCACTCACGCACTAAACACATTGAAATCAGACACCACTTTTTGCGTGATCATCAGCAAAATAGCACGATTAACTTAGAATTTATTGACACTGATCATCAGCTGGCAGATTTTTTTACTAAGCCACTATCCGAAGAGCGCTTCAATTTTCTTTGTCGTGAACTTGGAATTTTAGATGAAGCAGTTATAAATTGAAACTCACCTGCGTAAATATCGAGTATATTGTGATTCTTTACGAAGAATTTGGTATGGGTACAAGCCGAAAGGGTCCTTCTGACAACAAGGCATAAAAGCCTAAGCGACACGGTGCACTAGTCCTCAGGAATACCGCTAGCTGGGATCCGGCCCCTGCAGCTAACCTATGGCAAATTTGGACTATTGAACCACAGTATATGTCCTTATTTATTATATGGCTCGTTTTCGATTTAATATTGCCTAATTGATATTTTCTCAAGTTCATTCTGTTTTCTGAGTACCTCTCTATCTATTTCTTTAAATTCAACACTCTTTGTTGTCCTCAACTATCTTTTGTTTAACTCTTAAACATTTTCTTCATGTCCTTTGCTTGTTTTCAGTTCTGGACCATTGATCCAGAACTCGGGCCGAACTCTGCCCCTATCAGAGTTCGGGCCGAGTTCGGTTCTTAGGTTCCAGAGTCGGGATCTGGCTCTGCCGTTGGATCAATTCTAATCCAATGGTCAATATTTCACCCGACCAAAGACCAAGCCCTACTTTATTTCGGGATTCCCTCTCTTTCCTCCCATATTTCCTTCTTCTTTACCTCTTCCATCTTCTTCCTTCCAAACCCTAACCCTAGTTCTTGATATAGAGGGCTCTATTTCTTCTCAAAATCAAGGGAAAGGGGTTTTTCAACATTCTCTTCAACTGTTTGGCATTCTTTTCAGGTATATCTCTCTTTTTCTATCATTTCCAAGTTCTTCTCTTTTATTTCAAATGGCATCTCGCTTGTCCAAACGAGGGAGAAGGACTCGACATGAGGGTGCTTCCTCTTCGGTTCCTCCTCCTCCGATTGAACAAGTAGTTGAACAACACCCCATTCATCCGTTGTTCAATCCGCCGCATCCCGATGACCCTAACACTTACGACGAACGTTTATTTGTATCGCTAGAAGCCTCAAATGAATGGTTTAGCGATTTTAGAACTCGTCCGGTGTTTGGGGGCCATCCCATAAATTTCACTATATTTTCACAATATGAGTCATTATTCCGTGATCTTTGTTTGGATGAACTTGTTGCTTCAAATTCTGTCATCTACCATAGTGCAATTCAAATGTTCTACTGTAATCTGACTCACGATGCAACCCACATCTATTCCCGGGTTGCTGGCATTAACATTGCCTTCAATGATTCTGAGTTGAGAGACTTTCTTGCTCTCCCGGATCTTGATGTGTGGGACAAGCTTGTGGAAGCACGTCAACTTCAATTTGTTGGCGATACTTCCCTTGAAGGATTCAAGGAGGATTTATGTGCTCCTAACGTAAGTCCTCGCAAGCTAAAGGCCAAGCATCTCACCCCCTACTTTTATGAACTTCATCGCATCGTGTTCAATACTATCTTGCCCAAGGCTGGCTCAACAGATGAAGTCACTTATCTTGAGATCTCCGCCTTATATCATCTCCACTATCGTATTCCATTCAACTTTCCACGGACTATGATGGATTGGATGATCAACTGTCGGAAGAAACCAAGAGCTTTGGTTTATCCTCTCTATCTTCCTTTAGTTTTTCGTGCTTTCATCATTCCTATCCATGATTGTCCATTCCTGTCTGCATCTGCCTTTCTATCCAAAGCACGACGCCTTCAGCCTGTCGCTGCTTCTGAGTCATCTGAGCATTCTGCTGATGAGGAGCCTGACGCCCCTCCTTTTGGTCAGGATGCACCTCCTCCTCCTGCCACTCTTGAGTCTCTTCAGACTATGCTTCGCGATCGTTTTGCCGTTGAGGATGATCGCTGGACGCAGCAGGATTACCGTACCACCTTGCAGATCAGTGCCCTTGGGAACTCTCTGCATGATATGCGGTATTCGCTTGCTCGTCATCCTGATCTGCATGTGCCTATTGAGCGGGATCCAGATCGCGCGGGTCATCGTATAGACGATCCGTGGGTCATGAGGTATATGGATCCGGATGATGCTTTTGTGGATCTTCAGATGTTCCAGGACCTTTTCGATGTTCCAGGACCTTCTCATGCTCCATGATGGAGATTGGCTTGATATGCTGCTGCCACTGCTGATGGTCTTAGTTGCCTTTTGATTTTAGTTATTTCAGTTTGTTATGGTTTTATGTACTGGATTTATGTCTTCAAATCCTGATGATGTGCTGGCTGGTGGATAACATTTTATGCTATTTTTCGTCGTTTTACTTTATGTCAGTGACTTGTTTTATTAGTATTATACTGTTTCTTCTCTGCTTGGTGTGGTTGGATTACTTTTCATTATCTATACTGCTATTTCCATGCTTTTCCTTATGCAGTCTATATGATCCTTTATATTGCTAACTGCCAAAAGGGGAAGAAATATGTATATCTGTCTGTGCTTGTGTTTGTTTTTGGGAAAATATTTTTATCAGGCCACAGGTTCTATGCATTATTTACGGGGGAGAGCTATTGATTCTAGCTCGGCACCGTTCACTGATTACGGGGGAGCTATCTTATTCTAGCTCGGCATTGTTTATGGGGGAGCTGTGTTTTAACCAATTGTGTCCAGGTATGAATATTGAAATATACATTTATTATTTTGTCAATTATCAATATGGGGGAGATTGTTGACACAAAGTCACAGTCAACCAAATATTGACTACATTGACTAAATAATATCTGTATAAATTCAATACGACATACGACGTCTGCATTCAGTTCAGGACAGACAACAGCTCAGTTTCCGACTCTCAGTGTATTTTCGAGTCTGTACTTTTACATTTTATTGAGTCTAGAAGTATGTACTCTGAGTTATGCTGAGCTCTTGGAACTTAGTCTATAAGCCTACCCAAAATCCCAAGCTCCACCAAAACAAAAATTGCCCACAAGTCCCACTTAGAACCACTATGTGCTCTGGAGACAGAGTTCGGGCCGAACTCTGCCTCCACACAGAGTTCGGGCCGAACTCTGTCCCCTAGAAATCAGGAACCCTAATTTTAGGGTTAGCTGGTTGCTAGCTGTCCAACGGCCAAATTTTTGAATTTTCCTACCCGAATTCTGGCCGAATTCTGCCTCTAAAAACACTATAAATAGGGCATGAATTCTCTCATTTCAATTCACTCAATCTTCTCTTCTCTTCTCTCCTACAAGCTCAATAAGCCATACCCTTCCTATCTACTAGCCACATGCCTCCTAAGTCTCGAGTGCTCAGCATCTCTCAGTTAGGATTCTTGTGCAAGAGTGAAGAAGTCGCTTGGACAATTCCAAGCAAATCGCCACTGCGATCCTCTGTTAGAAGTTGACGTGCTCTTCTGAAGAAAAGGCACGGGTTGTAAGCTACTATTTCACAAATAGTGGATTTAATCCTGAGCTAGAGTTCTCAGGCCTGGACTAGTCCTCCACGAGGGAAACCAGGTTAAAATCGCTGAGTTTGCGTATGCTCTTCTGCTCTTCATTTATTTTCCGCACTTTACTCTGATTATTTATTGTTGGTGAAAGAGTTATTTTTAATTGGCTATTTTTCTATATAAACTCTATTCACCCCCCTCTAGAGTTGCCAAACTGTTCTTCAGTTTGCTGTCCGGCAGGGTAGGGGAGGGGGTGGGGGGGTATCGGTGGTTTCGGATTGGAACATTCCTATGAGTATCGGTGGTTTCGAATCGGAGTATCGGATCGGGGGAGGGGGTATAGGTGGTTTCGGATCGGACCAATCCTATAAGTATCGGATCGGGGGAGGGGGGGTATCAGAATCGGTATCGGAATCGGAATCGGTATCGGACCGATACTGACCGATACCGGTACAGTTTGGCATGTCCCGCTCCGATACTGACCGATACCCGATACTGACCGATACCGATTCGATATTGTCCGATAATGATACAGTTTGGCATGTCCCGGTATCGGTATCGGACTATCCCTATGAGTATCGGCATCGGGGGTATCAGTAATATCGGTGGTTTCGGATCGGAGTATCGGATTTTTTGGTATCGAAAAACAAATAGCTATTAATAAATTATTAATATTAATAATTTATTAAAGTATCGGCCGATACCGATACCGATCGGAGTATCGGACTATTCTTATGAGGATGGTTTAAAGTATCGGCCGATACCGATCCGATACTGCCGATACCGGTACAGTTTGGCATGTCCCGTTCCGATACTGACCGATACCCGATACTGACCGATACCGATCCGATACTGTCCGATACCGATACAGTTTGGCATGTCCCGGTATCGGTATCGGACTATCCCTATGAGTATCAGCATCGGGGGTATCGGTAATATCGGTAGTTTCGGATCGGAGTATCGAATTTTTTGGTATCGAAAAACAAATAGGTATTAATAAATTATTAATATTAATAATTTATTAAAGTATCGATCGATACCGATACAGATCAGAGTATCGGACTATTCTTGTGAGGATGGTTTAAAGTATCGGGCTATTCTTATGTTTAGTTTGTCTTACGATACAGATTTTCACATCCAAATCGAGGATGAATCGTTACTTTGTTGATCGTACATGGATGTACAAACGGCAACACGAGAGCAGAATTGGTGTGAGTGACGATTTTCAGGCAGGTGTGGAAGTATTTCTTAAGTATGCCATGAGCAAAGCTCAGTACATGGACGGTAATAAAATCAAGTGTCCATGTGTTAATTGTCACAATAGACGTTACGAAGAAGTGGTGACTGTGAGAGATCATTTGACCCGTAAGGGTTTCGTACGTGATTACGGCTTGTGGTCATCGCAAGGTAAATTATATTCGGAAAGACAGGCTGCAGAAGCTGGTACTTATGTTTTTTATGATAATGCTGCAATGGATGTCCTCGAAGACGATGGATGCTCTGTTGATTATGGAGACGTGCAGAACCTTGCACGAGATATGGTATATGATGCGGCAGGGCCTAATTTTGATCCGGAGGATCCTAATCCCGAGGCGAAGGAGTTCTATGATATGTTTCAGGATGCAGATACTCCTCTATATCCTGGTTATGAGACTCATTCTGTGCTGTCAGTGACGATGCGGTTGCTGAACATAAAGTCTGATTTTAACTTGCCACAAGCTTGCTACGATCGGATCACACAACTAATCAAGGAGGTGTTACCGAAGGAATCAAAAGAGCTTCCAAAAAACTTCTATAAGTCAAAGATGATGGTCCGACAACTGGGACTGGGGTACAAGAAGATAGATTGTTGTCGCAACGGATGCATGTTGTACTACAAAGAGAATTGCGTATCAGAAAGTTGTAGCTTCTGTAATGCGGATCGTTACAAGCCAGTACAGGAAAAAGGAAAGTCAACTAGAAAATGACGTCCTTACAAGTATATGCATAACTTGTCGATCACGAAGCGCTTGCAGAGGATGTATATGTCTCTGAATACAGCGGAACACATGATGTGGCACAGCGAAGAACGCATAAAGGACGAAGGAGAATTGTCACATCCTTCGGATGGAGAGGCGTGGAAACATTTTAATTTGTGTCATCCAGATTTTACTGCAGAGCCTAGAATTGTACGCCTTACGCTATGTTCTGATGGTTTCGCCCCTTTCGGACAGTCGAGATCTCAATACTCATGCTGGCCGGTCATTCTTACCCCTTACAATCTGCCACCATGGATGTGTATGAAGACTCCTTATATGTTCTTGACAGCTATCATACCCAGTCCCAAAAATTTGACGAAGAACATCGATATATATTTACACCCGTTGGTGGATGAGCTGAAACAGTTGTGGGAGATCGGCGTCACGACGTATGATATTTCCAGGAAATAGAACTTTCAGATGAGAGCTTCACTCATGTGGACAATTAATAATTTTCCAGCATACGATATGCTGTCGGGATGGAGTACGCACGGCAACATGTCTTGTCCGATATGCATAAAAAATAGTAAGGCGTTCCGCTTTAGGCATGGAGAAAAAATTTCTTTCTTTGACTGTCACCGTCAATTTCTGCCCGTGAGCCATCCTTGGCGAAAGAACAAGGACGCGTTCAGATCTGGAAAACAAGAATTTCTTGATCCTCCTACCAGATTGTCGGGATACGATATTTGGGAAGTTGTAAAGGAATTACCCACCGCAATGGAAGATCCATCGAACAATCGTGTCGAGGAGTTCGGACAAAGCCATAACTGGACCAAACAGAGTATTTTTTGGGACTTGCCTTATTGGAAAGATAATCTTATAAGGCATAATCTTGATGTCATGCATATCGAAAAGAATGTGTTCGATAATGTCTTCAATACCGTCATAGATATTAAAGGAAAGACGAAGGACAATCCAAAAGCAAGACAAGACATGGCCGAGATATGCAAATGTTATGATCTAAACTTGATAGAAAGGGGAGCTGGTGGACAATTAAGTAAGCCTATAACGCCATATACATTGAGCAAGGAAGATAGATTAATAATCTGCAAGTGGATATCTACTTTAAGATTTTCTGACAGCTATGTGTCGAATTTGTCTAGATGTGTTGATCTCAATGAACGCAAGCTAACAGGAATGAAGAGTCATGACTGCCACGTGTTTATGGAAAGATTACTGTCCATTGCTTTGAGAGAGTTGTTGCCTTCTGCTATATGGGTTCCGTTGGCCGAGCTGTCTACATTCTTCAGGGATATCTATTCAACTAAGCTGACGGTGCAACATATGGTACAACTTGAGGAGAAGATTGTCTTAACAATTTGCAAGTTAGAGAAAATATTTCCACCGGACTTTTTCGACAGCATGGAGCATCTACCGATTCATCTACCATACGAAGCCCGTGTCGGTGCATCTGTTCATTATCGATGGATGTACCCCTTTGAAAGGTAAATAAAAATCGATATAATTTAAGTGGAATTTTATAATTCATTATCAATTCTCAAGATAATTTATCTTTCTAGGTACCTACACCATCTAAAGAAGAAAGTTGGCAACAAGGCTCATATAGAGGCTTCGATATTGTGATGTTCATATTGTGATGTTCAAATGTGAGTGGTTCGATACGACACCAAATATCGGTTGGAGAATCGATAAACAATTTGGATTCGTTGATATAAATCATCGCAGGAGGTATAGAGGGTCCGACATGTTCAAATCAACGTTTCCTTTGCACGCTATCTTCCGACCGTGCTATTCCCGATCTCGTCCATGTGTAATTCACCTTAACTCAAGTTTCAATCCATTCAACTAAATTCAAAATCGCATGCACGATCTTCTATGTTTCCTCGACCAAGACCTCCATTCGTTTCATCGTTCCGACTCTCTATTTGATCGTTTCGTAATTCGCACTACGCGTTCTTAATTCGTCCGAACGATATCTCGTTTGAGATATTTGGAGTCACGACCGACTAAGCGTGATGCGTTCTAAGGCTTTGTGCGATATTATCGCTTGCCGACATACTCGCTCTATCCGCAAATCCTTTAGTCTCTCTCGAACAATTTCTATAATGTCCATACACCACTCAGGGTTCGAGCCACTCGACTAGTCGTTGACACTCACTCTTATTCTTCCTCGAAGCTATCACATACACCACTCGGAGTCAAGTCATTCTACAAATCCTCGAAAGGTTATTCGACTCCCGATCGACATGTCCAATTGCGCGTTCGCTCATTCTTCAAATTCTAAGAACCATCTCCCCGTGTTCGCTTTTAGCGTCGGTCAAGTAGCGTCTCTATCAGCATACGTTCTAAGTCTCCCTTATTCTCGTCCGAGCGATAGTCAATCTCGCTCACAACTCGTTTGCACCATAGAGTCTAGGTGCGTGATACTCTGCACAACTTAGCCAAAAGGCTGCGTGCATAACCATCCCGTTCGAACTATAGTTTGGTCTCGAGTACTTGTTTGCTGTCAGCGTAGGCTCATTCAAGCATGCACTGCGTTTGCTAACTCTTAGCATCGGTTACTTCCAACTCAAGTCCGTCGTCGTGGCACAAAGGCCTTCGCCTATCGATCCCGTCCAACCGAGTACTCGTACGAGCTTTTGAAAATATTAGACTTATTGTATGGAACATCCTAAGGCACAACAAGAGAGAGCGTACCCTTCTTTTGTTTCCAACCGAGCTTTCAAAACTGAGAAAATCGAAATGAAGTCCAACGACGTGAAGCCGTGCTCTGATACCAATCTGTCACGCCCCGCTCCCGCAGGAGCGATCGTCCTCGCTAAGGCGTGATGCCGCACGGGCCTAGGTTGCGCCCATGCAAGGCCAAGTCCAGAAACGGCCGATTTGAGCTAGGCCACAGAGTCGCACAGAGTGTCCCCATTTGCAGCAGAAAGTAAATGAACACAAGTGGAAGCGAATTCAAACTCTTTATTGATTTTCAAGAAGTTTACAAGCGGCGCTAGGCCGATATTACAAATCTCTCAAGCTCTCTCTCCCTGAAACCTAAAAGGCGTGCCAAGTGGCTTACAAGATGGAATGATTCATGGCGATGTTCCGATACATTATGTCATGTATATGGTGCTCCAGCTCCTTGCAACGTTCCAAGGCTCCAGAGATAGCTCCGTGCCTTAGCACGTTCGAGGAAAGCTCCGCACCCGCCGACGATACCTGCATCCTGCAAGTAGACTGTGGGGTTATCAGTACATTGTTATGCACTGGTGGGGAGGCTAGCTCGTCCACAATGCTATCATTACCAAACACGTTCCATTTACTTTTGTGCATCTCTATCATTCATTGTCTTTCTAATCTTGCCTTAGGATCGTTTTCATGGCATATTTCATAACCTATCCAGTATTGCCAAATTCAAGTGTCGCATGGAAATACATGCACGACTTACCCATACTTACCGTCCGGCCTTTCCTGTTCAATGTAAACCAAGTTAGCCAACAATTCATATGAAATAACTTAACGTAATTCAAGTGAACTTTTAATGTCAAGGGCGTGTTCCTGCCTTAGATTCTAACGCGTCGTAGGCGTGTTTTCTAACTCCTTTGAACGATGTACTTTTGGTCATTTGTGTGTTACATTCAATGTCTGTTCAGAGGGCATTTTATTCTGTTAACTTTGATTACTTTGATTTCAATGCAAGGACTTGCACGTGGATTGCCACCAGCAAAGCCCACTTAAATCTATATGCACCGGTCGCTGGCATGTCAGCCATTTTGGACATTTCCCCTGTGGTATTCTCATCTATCAAGCGTGATGGCTGGTACACCTTGATAGACTATTGAATAACCGGCCCTACGTTTGGTTATGTGCCCAAGCCCACACATTCTGTCTGCCTGTAGGCCATGATTCTGCCTAGGCCGGCCACGAAATCGTCGTTCGTTGCCCTTGGAATCCCTTTTCGCTCGTGCACGAGCCGTCCACGACCATTTCGTATTTTATTGTCATTTTAACTTAACGGCTGTCTTCGAGCCGTAGGCTAACCCTTAGCCATAATGCGTTATCGACCAGGTTGGCGTCCGTGCAGCGCGGGTAGCGAGCCCCGCTGCCACGTGCCCGTTATACCTGTCGCTAACCATTTCTTTCTTTTTTATCTTTTCCTCATTCTTTCTTTTCTTTCTTTCACTTGTCCATTCATTGATTCATTCACATATTCATTCATTCTTTCATTCATACATTATGCAACTCCCCGTGCGGGAGTCGCCTTGGCGACCCATCGGTCCCATAATCTTTCAATGTTGCTAAACTCTATTCGGAACGACTATGTTGATAGTCTTCCCGTTTCATTGTTGTAAACCATTCATTGTTTCATTGTTAGACGTATGAGGGACTTGAACGTAAGCTTGTGCCTTAGCACGAGTGTGGAGCGCGGTGCGAGAGTTCACATTTTTCCAAGTTCCTTTCCATATTCTATACAAGCATACAAGATGGGATTATTCCCTTAGCTAGGTGCGTTGAGTCCTTTATTAGCATGCACGGGGTTATCGCCTAGCGATTCTCGTGATAGTGTCCGTATTGTTATGTGTCTAGGCTAAGCACAGACGGGTTCATCGGAGCCACCCACCTTAGCGATGTTCGTATCGGCCGAGCGATACTCCGAGCGCGCCTTTGAAAGTCTAAGTCTGGATTCATCTTGACGGGCCAATGTAAGCCTTGCATCGATTCTTCATCAGGTCGATGCCAACTCTTTGGGTCGACGGCTCGTTTGAGTCGTTGCACTTACCGTTTGAATCGGCGTTCCGCTAGGGCGGAGCGGGTCATTACATAATACACCACTCAAAACAAGTCTCGTCCTCGAGACTTCCTGAGTGCGGGTCATCCTACCAGTCCTTTACTCATCGCCGTGTGCATACCTTAGACAATTTCTATCGAATGGCTTTACCGTTCGATTGCATCGAACTATACTCGATACCTTTCCAAGTTCCGTGTCGCATACGTTTGGTCGATTTTATTGAATGGCTTTTCATTCATTTCAGAGTTGATGGTGCTTGTCCAATTGTCGTGTTTCTTCGACTGGTTGCTATTTCGACATATCATGGGATTGAAACGGTCGCACGAGGTGCGTTGTTATTTATCAACTCGAGAGTCGTAGGCTGAGGCAAACTCACTCATTCGTTCATGCGCATCGCAAAACCCACTTGCAGCTGCATTCGAGTTCATCATATCGCTGAGTTTGGATCGTGCACATATTCAAGGCATCCCCCAAATACGTACATTTCAACCAAGCTTAGCGATTAGCGAAGTCGGACAAGCTACTCGTGATAGTTTTGATTTGCCGATCGCTTTGCTAACTTCGATTTAAAACCGAACTCATGTGTGTATCGCATATCGTTTATATCGGTCCTCGAGATTATTCGATTCGCTTCTCAAGCGCTCTTGTCAATAAAATAAATACGATTTCTTCTTAGCGGGGTCGACCAAGTCTTAAGTACCTTCCGTCCGATTTAAGACCAAGTATTGCACTATCATCGAGTACGTCTTCCTATCAACGATTCAATTCGTTATTCCAACTTTACTTGTGCATCATCCATTCCTATCATTCCCTTCGTTTGGGACTAGTCTCACCGTCGTTCACGCACACTCCCAGTTCCCCGTCCTACTCTAAGTCTTGTTGCCCAAGTCTATCGTCCGTCCAGACGATACTGTAAATGCCATCGCACAGGTTAAATCACTCGGCATAGGGTCGTTCGCCTATCCGCTAGGTCAGCTCACAAGGTCATAGTTACAACTCAAGTCCGTGGCTTATCGTGCAAGGTCGCTGCACGAAGCCCGCCCCAAATCCTATGGTCAAACCATTTGCTCGTTTGTACGGGAGTTTCTACCCAAGTTTGTTTCACTCAAATTTCTAAACATTAAGCAGTGTTCCTCCTATTCGCATCAACACATTCTCCGCTCCATGTCTGAGCTTATTTAGGAAAGTCATCCTACGATAGGTTGTCCTCAATCAAATCCTTGACATGTCAATCTCGTGCGTCCGCACTAGCAATTACTATAGTCTATCTCTTCAAGTATGTTTGATATAATTCACCTATCCATCCTATCCAATTCACGTAGTCGATCATAAGGTCGTCTAGCCTTGCAATATGTTGCGTCCTGATCTCACGCAAGTCTGATTATCCACAGCGGACATGAATCACCATGTCAACATTCCCGCAGATTAATCATCCTCATCGAGACGTAACTCTTGCGTTGCATCTAGACTTACTCATTTTCGATAGGCAGATTGGGCCTACTCAATCCTCAACTTTGCTTCGTCGTCCATCATAAGTCCGATCAATCCACAAATTCGCCTTCGCTTCAAACCACAAGTCGTAGTAATCAAAATTGCCATGTCAAGGTATTTCGAGTCCGATCATTCCTGCTGGACATGAATCACCATGCCAACGCTCATGCGGAACGATCATCCCAAATTCGACATGACGTATGTGCGAGGATGGAGTTGAGCTCGCGCAAGACAAGATCGTTGTCATTGTGGTTATCACCGAACAATCAAGTCACTTTCCTTCCTTATTCCAAACATTCATTTCTGACATAGCATCATTCAAAACAATAACTTCCAACACGATCATCATTCATCGAATCGGAGTACTCCCGAGTTATCATACATCGATCTTTGATACGCCTCAATACCATCGATGATGTACATAACCTGACGATCTTCCTTTTGCAACGAAATCCAAGTCGTGCAACTTAATTTCCTCAATTCACATTGTCGCGTGCTAACTCTTCATCGAGCAACATCAATTTCAATTCCTTAGTCATTCTCGTATCATCAAATCAACATTTCCTTTGCACGCTATCTTCCGACCGTGCTATTCCCGATCTCGTCCATGTGTAATTCACCTTAACTCAAGTTTCAGTCCATTCAACTAAATTCAAAATTGCATGCACGATCTTCTATGTTTCCTCGACCAAGACCTCCATTCGTTTCATCGTTCCGACTCTCTATTTGATCGTTTCGTAATTCGCACTATGCGTTCTTAATTCGTCCGAACGATATCTCGTTTGAGATATTTGGAGTCACGACCGACTAAGCGTGACGCGTTCTAAGGCTTTGTGCGATATCATCGCTTGCCGACATACTCGCTCTATCCATAAATCCTTTAGTCTCTCTCGAACAATTTCTATAACGTCCATACACCACTCAGGGTTCGAGCCACTTGACAAGTCGTTGACACTCACTCTTATTCTTCCTCGAAGCTATCACATACACCACTCGGAGTCAAGTCATTCTACAAATCCTCGAAAGGTTATTCGACTCCCGATCGACATGTCCAATTGTACGTTCGCTCATTCTTCAAATTCTAAGAACCATCTCCCCGTGTTCGCTTTTAGCGTCGGTCATGTAGCGTCTCTATCAGCATACGTTCTAAGTCTCCCTTATTCTCGTCCGAGCGATAGTCAATCTCGCTCGCAACTCGTTTGTACCATAGAGTCTAGGTGCGCGATACTCTGCACAACTTAGCCAAAAGGCTGCGTGCACAACCATCCCGTTCGAACTATACTTTGGTCTCGTGTACTTGTTTGTTGTCAGCGTAGGCTCATTCAAGCATGCACTGCGTTTGCTAACTCTTAGCATTGGTTACTTCCAACTCAAGTCCGTCGTCGTGGCACAAAGGCCTTCGCCTATCGATCCCGTCCAACCGAGTACTCGTACGAGCTTTTGAAAATATTAGACTTATTGTATGGAACATCCCAAGGCACAACGAGAGAGAGCGTACCCTTCTTTTGTTTCCAACCAAGCTTTCAAAACTGAGAAAATTGAAATGAAGTCCAAGGACGTGAAGCCGTGCTCTGATACCAATCTGTCACGCCCGCTCCCGCAGGAGCGATCGTCCTCGCTAAGGCGTGATGCCGCACGGGCCTAGGTTGCGCCCGTGCAAGGCCAAGTCCAGAAACGACCGATTTGAGCTAGGCCACAGAGTCGCACAGAGTGTCCCCATTTGCAGCGGAAAGTAAATGAACACAAGTGGAAGCGAATTCAAACTCTTTATTAATTTTCAAGAAGTTTACAAGCGGCACTAGGCCGATATTACAAATCTCTCAAGCTCTCTCTCCCTGAAACCTAAAATGCGTGCCAAGTGGCTTACAAGATGGAATGATTCATGGCGATGTTCCGATACATTATGTCCTGTATATGGTGCTCCAGCTCCTTGCAACGCTCCAAGGCTCCAGAGATAGCTCCACGCCTTAGCACGTTCGAGGAAAGCTCCGCACCCGCCGACGATACCTGCATCCTGCAAGTAGACTGTGGGGTTATCAGTACATTGTTATGCACTGGTGGGGAGGCTAGCTCGCCCACAATACTATCATTACCAAACACGTTCCATTTACTTTTGTGCATCTCTATCATTCATTATCTTTCTAATCTTGCCTTAGGATCGTTTTCATGGCATATTTCATAACCTATCCCGTGTTGCCAAATTCAAGTGTCGCATGAAAATACATGCACGACTTACCCATACTTACCGTCCGGCCTTCCCTGTTCAATGTAAACCAAGTTAGCCAATAATTTATATGAAATAACTTAACGTAATTCAAGTGAACTTTTAATGTCAAGGGCGTGTTTCTGCTTTAGATTCTAACGCGTCGTAGGCGTGTTTTCTAACTCCTTTGCACGATGTACTTTTGGTCATTTGTGTGTTACATTCAATGTCTGTTCAGAGGGCATTTCATTCAGTTAACTTTGATTACTTTGATTTCAATGCAAGGACTTGCACGTGGATTGCCACCAACAAAGCCCACTTAAATCTATATGCACCGGTCGCTGGCATGTCAGCCATTTTGGATATTTCCCCTGTGGTATTCTCATCTATCAAGCATGATGGCTGGTACACCTTGATAGACTATTGAATAATCGACCCTACGTTTGGTTATGTGCCCAAGCCCGCACATTCTGTCCGCCCGTAGGCCATGATTCTGTCTAGGCCGGCCACGAAATCGTCGTTCGTTGCCCTTGGAATCCCTTTTCGCTCGTGCACGAGCCGTCCACGACCCTTTCGTATTTTATTGTCATTTTAACTTTACGGCTGTCTCCGAACCGTAGGCTAACCCTTAGCCATAATGCGTTATCGACCAGGTTGGCGTCCGTGCAGCGCGGGTAGCGAGCCCCGCTGCCACGTGCCCGTCATACCTGTCGCTAACCATTTCTTTCTTTCTTATCTTTTCCTCATTCTTTCTTTTCTTTCTTTCACTTGTCCATTCATTGATTCATTCACATATTCATTCATTCTTTCATTCATACATTATGCAACTCCCCGTGCGGGAGTCGCCTTGGCGACCCATCGGTCCCATAATCTTTCAATGTTGCTAAACTCTACTCGGAACGACTATGTTGATAGTCTTCCCGTTTCATTGTTGTAAACCATTCATTGTTTCATTGTTAGACGTATGAGGGACTTGAACGTAAGCTTGTGCCTTAGAACGAGTGTGGAGCGCGGTGCGAGAGTTCACATTTTTCCAAGTTCCTTTCCATATTCTATACAAGCATACAAGATGGGATTATTCCCTTAGCTAGGTGCGTTGAGTCCTTTATTAGCATGCACGGGGTTATCGCCTAGCGATTCTCGTGATAGTGTCCGTATTGTTATGTGTCTAGGCTAAGCACAGACGGGTTCATCGGAGCCACCCACCTTAGCGATGTTCGTATCGGCCGAGCGATACTCCGAGCGCGCCTTTGAAAGTCTAAGTCTGGATTCATCTTGACGGGCCAATGTAAGCCTTGCATCGATTCTTTATCAGGTCGATGCCAACTCTTTGGGTCGACAGCTCGTTTGAGTCGTTGCACTTGCCGTTTGAATCGACGTTCCGCTAGGGCGGAGCGGGTCATTACATAATACACCACTCAAAATAAGTCTCGTCCTCGAGACTTCCTGAGTGCGGGTCATCCTACCATTTCTTTACTCATCGCCGTGTGCATACCTTAGACAATTCCTATCGAATGGCTTTACCGTTCGATGGCATCGAACTATACTCGATACCTTTCCAAGTTTCGTGTCGCATACGTTTGGTCGATTTTATTGAATGGCTTTTCATTCATTTCAGAGTTGATAGTGCTTGTCCAATTGTCGTGTTTCTTCGACTGGTTGCTATTTCGACGTATCATGGGATTGAAACGGTCGCACGAGGTGCGTTGTTATTTATCAACTCGAGAGTCGTAGGCTGAGGCAAACTCACTCATTCGTTCATGCGCATCGCAACACCCACTTGCAGCTGCATTCGAGTTCATCATATTGCTGAGTTTGGATCGTGCACATATTCAAGACGTCTCCCGAATACGTACATTTCAACCAAGCTTAGCGATTAGCGAAGTCGGACAAGCTACTCGTGATAGTTTTGATTTGCCGATCGCTTTGCTAACTTCGATTTAAAACCGAACTCATGTGTGTATCGCATATCGTTTATCTCGGTCCTCGAGATTATTCGATTCGCTTCTCAAGCGCTCTTGTCAATGAAATAAATACGATTTCTTCTTAGCGGGGTCGACCAAGTCTTAAGTTCCTTCCGTCCGATTTAAGACCAAGTATTGTACTATCATCGAGTACGTCTTCCTATCAACGATTCAATTCGTTATTCCAACTTTACTTGCGCATCATCCATTCCTATCATTCCCTTCATTTGGGACCAGTCTCACCGTCGTTCACGTACACTCCCAGTTCCCCGTCCTACTCTAAGTCTTGTTGCCCAAGTCTATCGTCCGTCCAGACGATACTGTAAATGCCATCGCACAGGTTAAATCACTCGGCATAGGGTCGTCCGCCTATCCGCTAGGTCAGCTCACAAGGTCATAGTTACAACTCAAGTCCGTGGCTTATCGTACAACGTCGCTGCACGAAGCCCGCCCCAAATCCTATGGTCAAACCATTTGCTCGTTTGTACGGGAGTTTCTACCCAAGTTTGTTTCACTCAAATTTCTAAACATCAAGCAGTGTTCCTCCTATTCGCATCAACACATTCTCTGCTCCATGTCTGAGCTCATTTAGGAAAGTCATCCTACGATAGGTTGTCCTCAATCAAATCCTTGACATGTCAATCTCGTGCGTCCGCACTAGCAATTACTATAGTCTATCTCTTCAAGTATGTTTGATATAATTCACCTATCCATCCTATCCAATTCACGTAGTCGATCATAAGGTCGTCTAGCCTTGCAATATGTCGCGTCCCGATCTCACGCAAGTCTGATTATCCACAGCGGACATGAATCACCATGTCAATATTCCCGTAGAATAATCGTCCTCATCGGGACGTAACTCTTGCGTTGCATATAGACTTACTCATTTTCGATACGCAGATTGGGCCTACTCAATCCTCAACTTTGCTTCGTCGTCCATCATAAGTCCGATCAATCCACAAATTCGCCTTCGCTTCAAACCACAAGTCGTAGCAATCAAAATTGCCATGTCAAGGTATTTCGAGTCCGATCATTCCCGCTGGACATGAATCACCATGCCAACGCTCACGCGGAACGATCGTCCCAAATCCGACATGACGCATGTGCGAGACTGGAGTTGAGCTCGCGCAAGACAAGATCGTTGTCATTGTGGTTATCACCGAACAATCAAGTCACTTTCCTTCCTCATTCCAAACATTCATTTCTGACATAGCATCATTCAAAACAATAACTTCTAACACGATCATCATTCATCGAATCGGAGTACCCCCGAGTTATCGTACATCGATCTTTGATACGCCTCAATACCATCGATGATGTACATAACCTGACGATCTTCCTTTTGCAACGAAATCCAAGTCGTGCAACTTAATTTCCTCAATTCACATTATCGCGTGCTAACTCTTCATCGAGCAACATCAATTTTAATTCCTTAGTCATTCTCGTATCATCAAATCAACGTTTTCTTTGCACGCTATCTTCCGACCGTGCTATTCCCGATCTCGTCCATGTGTAATTCACCTTAACTCAAGTTTCAATCCATTCAACTAAATTCAAAATCGCATGCACGATCTTCTATGTTTCCTCGACCAAGACCTCCATTCGTTTCATCGTTCCGACTCTCTATTTGATTGTTTCGTAATTCGCACTACGCGTTCTTAATTCGTCCGAACGATATCTCGTTTGAGATATTTGGAGTCACGACCGACTAAACGTGACGCGTTCTAAGGCTTTGTGCGATATCATCGCTTGCCGACATACTCGCTCTATCCACAAATTATTTAGTCTCTCTCAAACAATTTCTATAACGTCCATACACCACTCAGGATTCGAGCCACTTAACTAGTCATTGACACTCACTCTTATTCTTCCTCGAAGCTATCACATACACCACTCGGAGTCAAGTCATTCTACAAATCTTCGAAAGGTTATTCGACTCCCGATCGATATGTCTAATTGTGCGTTCGCTCATTCTTCAAATTCTAAGAACCATCTCCCCGTGTTCGCTTTTAGCGTCGGTCAAGTAGCGTATCTATCAGCATACGTTCTAAGTCTCCCTTATTCTCGTTCGAGCGATAGTCAATCTCGCTCGTAACTCGTTTGCACCATAGAGTCTAGGTGCGCGATACTCTGCACAACTTAGCCAAAAGGCTGCGTGCATAACCATCCCGTTCGAACTATACTTTGGTCTCGTGTACTTGTTTGCTGTCAGCATAGGCTCATTCAAGCATGTACTGCGTTTGCTAACTCTTAGCATCGGTTACTTCCAACTCAAGTCCGTCGTCGTGGCACAAAGGCCTCGCCTATCGATCCCGTCCAACCGAGTACTCGTACGAGCTTTTGAAAATATTAGACTTATTGTATGGAACATCCCAAGGCACAACGAGAGAGAGCATACCCTTCTTTTGTTTCCAACCGAGCTTTCAAAACTGAAAAAATCGAAATGAAGTCCAAGGACGTGAAGCTGTGCTCTGATACCAATCTGTCATGCCTCGCTCCCGCAGGAGCGATCGTCCTCGCTAAGGCGTGATGCCGCACGGGCCTAGGTTGCGCCCGTACAAGGCCAAGTCCAGAAACGGCCGATTTGAGCTAGGCCACAGAGTCGCACAGAGTGTCCCCATTTGCAGCGGAAAGTAAATGAACACAAGTGGAAGCGAATTCAAACTCTTTATTGATTTTCAAGAAGTTTACAAGCGGTGCTAGGCCGATATTACAAATCTCTCAAGCTCTCTCTCCTTGAAACCTAAAAGGCGTGCCAAGTGGCTTACAAGATGGAATGATTCATGGCAATATTTTGATACATTATGTCCTGTATATGGTGCTCCAGCTCCTTGCAACGCTCCAAGGCTCCAGAGATAGCTCCGCGCCTTAGCACGTTCGAGGAAAGCTCCGCACCCGCCGACGATACCTGCATCCTGCAAGTAGACTGTGGGGTTATCAGTACATTGTTATGCACTGGTGGGGAGGCTAGCTCGCCCACAATGCTATTATTACCAAACACGTTCCATTTACTTTTGTGCATCTCTATCATTCATTGTCTTTCTAATCTTGCCTTAGGATCGTTTTCATGGCATATTTTATAACCTATCCCATGTTGCCAAATTCAAGTGTCGCATGGAAATACATGCACGACTTACCCATACTTACCGTCCGGCCTTCCCTGTTCAATGTAAACCAAGTTAGCCAACAATTCATATAAAATAACTTAACGTAATTCAAGTGAACTTTTAATGTCAAGGGCGTGTTCCTGCCTTAGATTCTAACGCGTCGTAGGCGTGTTTTCTAACTCCTTTGCACGATATACTTTTGGTCATTTGTGTGTTACATTCAATGTCTGTTCAGAGGGCATTTCATTCAGTTAACTTTGATTACTTTGATTTCAATGTAAGGACTTGCACGTGGATTGCCACCAGCAAAGCCCACTTAAATCTATATGCACCGGTCGCTGGCATGTCAGCTATTTTGGACATTTCCCCTGTGGTATTCTCATCTATCAAGCGTGATGGCTAGTACACCTTGATAGACTATTGAATAATCGGCCCTACGTTTGGTTATGTGCCCAAGCCCGCACATTCTGTCCGCCCATAGGCCATGATTCTGCCTAGGCCGGCCACGAAATCGTCGTTCGTTGCCCTTGGAATCCCTTTTCGCTCGTGCATGAGCCATCCACGACCATTTCGTATTTTATTGTCATTTTAACTTAACGGCTGTCTCCGAGCCGTAGGCTAACCCTTAGCCATAATGCGTTATCGACCAGGTTGGCGTCCGTGCAGCGCGGGTAGCGAGCCCCGCTGCCACGTGCCCGTCATACCTGTCGCTAACCATTTCTTTCTTTCTTATCTTTTCCTCATTCTTTCTTTTCTTTCTTTCACTTGTCCATTCATTGATTCATTCACATATTCATTCATTCTTTCATTCATACATTATGCAACTCCCCGTGCGGGAGTCGCCTTGGCGACCCATCGGTCCCATAATCTTTTAATGTTGCTAAACTCTACTCGGAACGACTATGTTGATAGTCTTTCCGTTTCATTGTTGTAAACCATTCATTGTTTCATTGTTAGACGTATGAGGGACTTGAACGTAAGCTTGTGCCTTAGCACGAGTGTGGAGCGCGGTGCGAGAGTTCACATTTTTCCAAGTTCCTTTCCATATTCTATACAAGCATACAAGATGTGATTATTCCCTTAGCTAGGTGCGTTGAGTCCTTTATTAGCATGCACGGGATTATCGCCTAGCGATTCTCGTGATAGTGTCCGTATTGTTATGTGTCTAGGCTAAGCACAGACGGATTCATCGGAGCCACCCACCTTAGCGATGTTCGCATCGGCCGAGCGATACTCCGAGCGTGCCTTTGAAAGTCTAAGTCTGGATTCATCTTGATGGGCCAATGTAAGCCTTGCATCGATTCTTTATCAGGTCGATGCCAACTCTTTGGGTCGACGGCTCGTTTGAGTCGTTGCACTTGCCGTTTGAATCGGCGTTCCGCTAGGGCGGAGCGGGTCATTACATACTATACAAGCTACCCAAGGCATCGTAGAGATCGATTTGACTGGTGGGCCGTATGCAAGATTAAATCTAGAAATACATTCAACAACAGTCGGATACCATAGATGTTGAATTAGAGGTTGATATACCTCCTGCTGAGAAAAATAGAGGGGAGGAAGAGGTTGATATACAAGACTTAGATGTCAACCAGGGGAGAAAGAGGCGTCTTGTCCCAAGTATTGAGACTGAAAAAGAAGAAGAAGAAGAAGAAGAAGAAGAAAAAGAAGAACTTGATGAGGATGAGGATGAGGATACAGATGAAGTCGACGATGAGGATGAGGATGATGATGAGAATGAAGACGAGGCCGAGGACGAGGACGAGGACGATGACGATGACGATGATTAAATATCGGTATATTTCAGTTCATGTTTTTGTCGAGGCTGAGGCCGAGGACGAGGACGAGGACGATTCAGTTTAAATTAAACTTCTGTATTCTTCTTTCAGTTCATATTTTTGTCGTTCGATTATCTACTTATTGTATAATTTTTTTTGCAGATGACACTCCTAGTCCTACTCCTCTGGCCGGCACTCGTCGTCCTGCTGCTGGTATATATATTTTAGTTTAGTTTTATATTCATTTATACTTCTATATTATTAATTATGTTTATGTGTTCTATTTACATGGCATGGTTTGCGAGCACTCGTGATGGTGGTGCTGGCCGTGGTGGTGGTGGTGGTGGTGGTGGTGGTGGTGGTGGTGGTGGTCGTGGGCGTGGGCGTGGTGGTAGCGGTCGTGGTCGCCATACATCTTCCCCGGATGTGACCTCCGATCCCGACCTGGAGAGCTCGGACACAAACTCTTCCCGTCGTCAATCTATCTCGGTGCCACCGTCATCTTCGTCGAGGCCTGCGACTCCATCCGCTAGCGGATCCGTTCCTCCATCCGGTAGCGGATCCGTTTCGCCACCGGATGCACCAGCGGATATAAAAAGTACTTGTCCAGATATCAGCTCCGAATGGAGGATAAGTAAAGGGTATGATCTACTCAAACACAGTCTAAACACGAAAAGATAACGCAGAAGTTATACCTAAGGAATTAAAGACAACAACAACTAACTACTAAAATAATACACCAATATCTCAAACCAACTTAATACAGACTCAATATCTTAACTTTAATACAACAAGCCAAAACATTGAAAGCTAAAGTAGTCTACTAGCTAATCTCCTGAATCACTCCTGAGAGTCGGAACCAAAGGTAGCTAATCTCTCGCCGGGTCCATGGTAAGCAGGGCATGTGTCCTCAGGATTATCATCTGTAATATTTTTAACAGGTCCAATCAGGACGGGAACGAGTACAACTCATCTAGAAAAACCCAAGTAAATGACAAAGAACTATAAAGCAGTTATAGGCAGTTTTATTGATGAGCATGGCAGTTTTATACAGGTAATGATGGCACAGAGACACAGTAAGATACAAGAAAAAAAAGGTAACTAAAACAAGAGAAGAATCATGGCAATGAAGACTGTAATAAAAGCTAACTGAACTAGAATAATATGTACGAGTCCAGACAGTACGATATAAGTCTAAAGTAATCCCAGTGTGAGTCCAGTCCATATAATCTGATACCAGATAATTTCCAGTACAAGATGAGTCCAACAGTGATCAATAAAACCAGGGTGAGTCCAACTATGATCTAACAGTGTGTTTTAAAATACCGAGGTCGACATACAAACGGCTGTAGGTATCAGGCACATCTCTCACTGATCGGGCAAGAGATGGCTATGCTTCCGGTAGATTCCAGTAGGAGATTCCGGATTTGGGGTATGTCTACATGTCTTACTCAATATTTCCTCGCCCAGCAAGTGAATCCAAAATCGACAAAAAGAATCGAGATGAGTCTGGCCAATACGTGATGATTCCAGAAATGATTCCAGAATGATACTAATGACTCCAGTAATAGAGGCCAGCAAGTAAGGTATGTGTCGATACATGAATCCAAAAATATCCATACGTGTTGATACAGAGAATCACATAGAACTAACTAGAACTGAAATACAGTAATCGACAAATAAATGAGAGAATTATCAGAGAATATACTCGCCTGTTACTCTGGAAAGAGTAGTGTAATATCAGATGTCTGTACCAGGGTCACAATGTCCTAAAATAGAGCAATACAGTTATGACATGTCCAAAATGAAGGTAAATGAAATCTACGATGCAATCTATATGAATTCTAAGCCAATCTAGGTCAAAGTCAAACTTGGTCAACACTACAGTCAAACTAAGTCAAATTAAGTCATACTAGGTTACAAGAAGTTAAACTAAGTCATACAAGGTCAAACAAGGTTAAACAAGTCTAATCTAGGTTAAAGTCAACCCTTAGTCAAATATTCTAGCCAAACTAGTCAAGTTATCTAGGGCTTAGTCAATAATGGTCAGATTAGTCAATACTAGTCAACATGGTCAAAGTGTAGGTCAATCTTAGACTAACTAAGGTTTTGGTTAATCATAGACTAGTCAACAAGGTAATTAGGTTAATCTTGACTAATGGTCAACATCCAGTCAAACCCTATAAGGCTAACTCAAAACCTAACATAGGCTAACCTGTCTTAGAATACCTAAGATACTATACTACAATTACCTATACAAAGTATACCACACATAAATACATATAGTACAATACCAACCCTAATCCTATAATCAAGCTAATCCCATTTTCCAACTCAAGTCATGACTCAACTCTAAGTATCTAACTTAACCCCATACATATCTTCATCTATATAGGATTACCCTCATAATCCATATGGTTAACCTAATCATCTAGTTAGGATTTAGTCAAACCTTAGTCATTAAGTCCTTTTAAGTCTATCCAAGCCATTTCTAGGTCAATTAGGTCATGGTTTGACCAATAGTTGACTTTGGTCAACAATGGTCAATTACCTAGTCAAACTATGTCTTACTAGTCAACTAGTTAAACTAGTCATTTTAGGTCAATCCTAGTCAATTCTAGGTTAACTAGGTCAACTTTGACCTAAGGTTGACCTTGGTCAACCCTTAGTCAACAAGGGTTAACTAGTTGGGTTTTTGGGCCTTTAGGTCAAATTGAGTTAGTCCCAAGACCATGGGCTAGTAACCTAGGCCATGGGCTAGTCATACAGGTTTTCATAGGCTAGTGGTGTAGGTTTCATATAACCTATATCTAGTAAGATATATATATATATATATATATATATATATATATATATATATATATATATGAATAGACACTATCTACCTACTATCCATATATCAAAATATGAATACTATATATAATACAAACCCACACTCTCATATATATATATATATAATGACACTATGTATATCTAATACAATATATATATATATATCATATATATATATATATACATATATATATATATATATAAAACTTATATATATATTACATATATATATAGAGAGGGAAGAGAGAGAGACATAGAGTGAGAGAGAGATGGACACTAAGAGAGAGGGGAAGAGAGTACACAGAAAGGGGAGGGGAGTGGTTCCAGAATTTCTGGAACTGGAATCCAGCCCCCAAACACACACATACACAGTACATATATACATATATATGTATATACATACAACTACAAAAATACACAACCAAATACCCTCAAACCTCACCAACACACACACACACACATATACTACATATTTATACACTGAAAATACATATATACATGCATTAATCATATCAAAATAGGTTTTGAATTTCATTTTTAGAAATCTGGGAAATACCCAAAATCTGGAAATAATGGAACTGTGAACTCGAACTAGGTAAACCCAATATCACACCTAAAACCGAGCTATGGCTCGACACTAATGGTTGGTAACTGACACCCCGTAGATACCCTAGTATCCTAGGTGCCTGACACGACACCACGACACGGATTCACGTGTCCAAACATTCAAAAACACTACACGGGTAAACACTGATACACGAACACAGTGCACAGCGTCGTGCACGTGTTCATGTGTCTCGTGGATAAACCACGAGACACGACACGACTCATGGTCACACACACGTGTAGCCCACACATAGGGCTACACGATGGACACTCTGTTATGTGTCCACGTGTCTCACAGTGTCGACACGAGAGCCGTATCAATCGTGAACACACGACTGATACGCGCGATTTGGACCGCGTCGTGCAGTGAATCACGCGCCTCGTGGACACGACACGGGCAACGTGGGGCCTCGTGGTTATGCCCACGTGTAGCCCACGCATAGGGCTACACACTCGTGCAAACACGAGGTGTCCTAGACTCGTGTCCATGCGATACGAAGGCCGTGTCCAAGTCGAACTTTCGACTGGACTGTGCGCGTGCACGACAGTGCACGACCAGTGCACGTGTCCTTGTGTCCTCGATACGACACGAGGTATCCTAAAATTTTGGGGGCATGTGCACAGACACTGCCCCCTCGTGTCCACCAATTTTGGTGTGTCCTAGTGGTCTGTACAGTGAGAACTAAGGGGGTGGTAGCAGGGCATGCACGAGGGTCTCGTGCAGTCGGTTCGTGTCCAATTTGGACACGGACACGACACAGTTTTGTGTTCAGTCCAGTGGGGTTGTGACCTAGGTGTCCAGGGCTACCCAAAAACATATTTTGTTTCACATAAACACAAAAACAAAGTCTTTGTGGCATTTCATCAAACGAGGGTTTCTAGCTTAGGATACGTGTCCGATACGGACGCCAAACCGACTCTAAATCCTACCAAACTTAGCCTACAGTTCCAAGGTACCTAGATGCATGCAACCATGAAGAGAAATCACAATATTGACATGGTTTATGGACATTTACCTATTGATGCAATCCAATGGAAAAACAAGGAGAGGGGGGGGTGTCCACTTCAACTTGGTGATCCCCAAAGCTCACAAAATCCTCGATAGCAGGCCCTAACTAGTACCCTCTAGTGTAGGGGAGTCCAATGCAAGAAACTAGAGGTGATTTGGATCAAAATTGATCAAGTTGTGGTCTTGTGAAGAAATGGAAATTTCTAGGTATTAAATTCATGCAAATTGATCGTGAATGAGTTTGAGGGGATTATATAGGAAGGAGGGTAGGGTGTTGGCTGCCATGGGGGGGTAGGGTAGATATTTAGGGTCCCCTCCACCTTGCTAACTTAGCCCTTATGGCTTGACTAGGTAGATAGATATTTCTAGGTTCTAAAATATCTAAAAATAAAATATCTAGATATTATCAAACCTAGATATTTACACATAGGTTAACATCTAACATTAGCCTCCTAGGTTAGTGACTAATCTCTAGGTTAGGGTAAACTAGGTTAGGGACTAACATGACACTAATCAAATAATTAAATAATAATAAAAACACATAAATCCAAATAATTCCTAATAAATCCTAGAAAATTACCAAAATACCCTTTAGGCTAAAAAGCCCTAATTTGATGTTCTAAACCTATGGCTAGGCTCACATGATCATGGCTAGTTTCTAGGTTATGAAATCTCTAGGGTTTACACTAGGGTTACACTAGTAAAGTCACAAAGTCATAAGCCATGACTTAGAAAATAGTTTTAAATTAACTAAAAATCACCAAAATTTATAACATGACTAAATCACCATTAATAAATAATAAAAATAATAAAATTTCAAAAATACCCCAATTTCAGAAAACTGGGTCTTACAAGTCTACCCTCCTTAGAGAAATTTTGTCCTCGAAATTAAGATAGTCGTACTCCTTCTAGGTCAAACCCCCAGTCAATCAAAGTCAAAAAGATAACATGCAATCATAGTCCTACTGGTCGTGATTCCACGGTCTTGAATAGGGTAACTACACTATCTAGTATATCACAAGCATATCCTGACAGGTACTAATGGAATCATACAACAAGATGGGAAAGGAAGGACAGAAAAGACAAACCTGCTAACCCGTCACCTACAGCGTTGGTCTCCTCGACCGTCATCGCAAAAGCTCCACCCCTCTGGTGCTGAGCTACAAGTGGCCTAGCCCCCATATAAGGAGGTGCAATAGGACAATCCATCTTCTGGTGAGTATCAGACCCACAGGTATAGCAAACCTTCAGCCTCTTCCTACACTGCTCCCTGATGTGTCCCTGCTTCCTGCAGTATGAACAACTGATCATCTTCGGGTCCTGACCCCGATACTAATACTGTACCTGCTGAAATGGCCTCTGCTGCCGGGGTCCCGGGGCTCTAACTGGCAGGGTCGAATGATGTGGTGTGGAAGGATGATATGTCTGCTGGTGTAGCGTCGGCACTTTCTGCTGGAAAGCCTGACGCTTGGAGGGTCCCTCAATGTGTACAGAAGCCGGCCTCTTGCAAGATAGAAGATGCTCCTCGATACTCCGGGCTAACTCTAAACTCTGGTAGTAGTCAGTCATACCGTTTGCCACTATAAGAATGCCAATGTCTGGAACTAGACCATGGCAAAACCTACGCGTCATCTCCTCAGGGTCAGCAACTAGGCTAGGAGCGAAACGGCTCAGGCGACTAAACTCTGCCGCATACTCGTCGACAGAACGGTCCCCCTGCTGGATGTTCTGGAATCGTAGCCCCATGGCTACCCTAGCGGTGGTCGAGAAGAATTTCTTCTTGAACTGGGTCTTGAACTGATCCCAAGTGGCTCTCCCTCTCGTGAATAATGGCTCATTCCGGAACCAAACTCCTGCCAAGTCTATCAGCAAAAATCCCGCTGCCTCGACCTGGAGGTCATCCGGCATCCTAACTCCAATGAGCTTCCTCTCTACCGAGTCTAACCAGTCATCTGCTACTACTATGCCCTCAGTCCCTAAGAACTCCTTGGGATTCAGACCCATGAAGTCCTTGATCGTCCCTGCTCTCTGCCGCGGCTCTACAGGTGGTGGGACCACGGTACGTTCCTCAGAATGCTCTATGCTCTGGCGGAGTAGGGTGGTCTGCTCCTGATGGGTTGCTAGGAACCCCTGGATCAGAATGAGCAGTTGGTTCCCGTCGAGTGTGACGGAAGTCTGGGTAGGTATAGTGATAGGGGGTGGTGGAAGTATTGGGTCCTGCTGGGCCTGTGATGTGGAAGGTGGTTGTGGTATCTGGGTTTGTGGATCTGTGGAGTGGAGGAATGTGGTAGATGGAGGTGGAGGTGTATCAGTCAACTGGTCAGCTGACTGGATGGGGAGTGTGTCATTCTCAGGTGAGACATACCGGGATGAACGAGTAAGCACCATCTAATTACAATAAAAAGACTTATAAGGACTCTTTAAAGCAAAACAATCATAGACAAGAAAATCAAATTATAATAGCAAGCATGGGATGTATTTCCTATGTTGCAATCCTAGTATTCCTCTAGGTGTTCTAAGCGTCATTCCTAATGTTGTCTAATTACCTTAAGTTCCTAATTGCAGGCATGCTTGGTACAATAACGTAACCAAACAATTTAGTCGACGAGACCTGCATGGGCCACCACTAAAAACGTGTCACGACCCGCACCCAGTATAGGGGCACGAGAAGTGGGTACGTCCAGCCTACGCCGCAGTGTCGGCGGTAGTAAGCTGTCCTAGGTTGCTAACTAATCTCATGCAGTGAATATAAAAAGTACTTGTCCAGATATCAGCTCCGAATGGAGGACAAGTAAAGGATATGATCTACTCAAACACAGTCTAAACACGAAAAGATAACGTAGAAGTTATACCTAAGGAATTAAAGACAACAACAACTAACTACTAAAATAATACACCAATATCTCAAACCAACTTAATACAGACTCAATATCTTAACTTTAATACAACAAGCCAAAACATTGAAAGCTAAAGTAGTCTACTAGCTAATCTCCTGAATCACTCCTGAGAGTCGGAACCAAAGGTAGCTAATCTCTCGCCAGGTCCATGGTAAGCAGGGCATGTGTCCTCAGGATTATCATCTGTAATATTTTCAACAGGTCCAATCAGGACGGGAATGAGTACAACTCATCTAGAAAAACCCAAGTAAATGACAAAGAACTATAAAGCAGTTATAGGCAGTTTTATTGATGAGCATGGCAGTTTTATACAGGTAATGATGGCACAGAGACACAGTAAGATACAAGAAAAAAAAGGTAACTAAAACAAGAGAAGAATCATGGCAATGAAGACTGTAATAAAAGCTAACTGAACTAGAATAATATGTACGAGTCCAGACAGTACGATATAAGTCTAAAGTAATCCCAGTGTGAGTCCAGTCCATATAATCTGATACCAGATAATTTTCAGTACAAGATGAGTCCAACAGTGATCAATGAAACCAGGGTGAATCCAACTATGATCTAACAGTGTATTTTAAAATACCGAGGTCGACATGCAAACGGCTGTAGGTATCAGGCACATCTCTCACTGATCGGACAAGAGATAGCTATGCTTCCGGTAGATTCCAGTAGGAGATTTCGGATTTGGGGTATGTCTACATGTCTTACTCAATATTTCCCCGCCCAGCAAGTGAATCCAAAATCGACAAAAAGAATCGAGATGAGTCTGGCCAATAGGTGATGATTCCAGAAATGATTCCAGAATGATACTAATGACTCCAGTAATAGAGGCCAGCAAGTAAGGTATGTGTCGATACATGAATCCAGAAATATCCATACGTGTTGATACAGAGAATCACATAGAACTAACTAGAACTGAAATACAGTAATCGACAAATAAATGAGAGAATTATCAGAGAATGTACTCGCCTGTTACTCTGGAAAGAGTAGTGTAATATCAGATATCTGTACCAGGGTCACAATGTCCTAAAATAGAGCAATACAGTTATGACATGTCCAAAATGAAGGTAAATGAAATCTACGATGCAATCTATATGAATTCTAAGCCAATCTAGGTCAAAGTCAAACTTGGTCAACACTACAGTCAAACTAAGTCAAATTAAGTCATACTAGGTTACAAGAAGTTAAACTAAGTCATACAAGGTCAAACAAGGTTAAACAAGTCTAATCTAGGTTAAAGTCAACCCTTGGTCAAATATTTTAGCCAAACTAGTCAAGTTATCTAGGGCTTAGTCAATAATGGTCAGATTAGTTAATACTAGTCAACATGGTCAAAGTGTAGGTCAATCTTAGACTAACTAAGGTTTTGGTTAATCATAGACTAGTCAACAAGGTAATTAGGTTAATCTTGACTAATGGTCAACATCCAGTCAAACCCTATAAGGCTAACTCAAAACCTAACATAGGCTAACCTGTCTTAGAATACCTAAGATACTATACTACAATTACCTATACAAAGTATACCACACATAAATACATATAGTACAATACCAACCCTAATCCTATAATCAAGCTAATCCCATTTTCCAACTCAAGTCATGACTCAACTCTAAGTATCTTACTTAACCCCATACATATCTTCATCTATATAGGATTACCCTCATAATCCATATGGTTAACCTAATCATCTAGTTAGGGTTTAGTCAAACCTTAGTCATTAAGTCCTTTTAAGTCTATCCAAGCCATTTCTAGGTCAATTAGGTCATGGTTTGACCAATAGTTGACTTTGGTCAACAATGGTCAATTACCTAGTCAAACTATGTCTTACTAGTCAACTAGTTAAACTAGTCATTTTAGGTCAATCCTAGTCAATTCTAGGTTAACTAGGTCAACTTTGACCTAAGGTTGACCTTGGTCAACCCTTAGTCAACAAGGGTTAACTAGTTGGATTTTTGGGCCTTTAGGTCAAATTGAGTTAGTCCCAAGACCATGGGCTAGTAACCTAGGCCATGGGCTAGTCATACAGGTTTTCATAGGCTAGTGGTGTAGGTTTCATATAACCTATATCTAGTAAGTTATATAGATATATATATATATATATATAACTATATATATGAATAGACACTATCTACCTACTATCCATATATCAAAATATGAATACTATATATAATACAAACCCACACTCTCATATATATATATAATGACACTATGTATATCTAATACAATATATATATATATATATCATATATATATATACATATATATATATAAAACTTATATATATATTACATATATATATAGAGAGGGAAGAGAGAGAGACATAGAGTGAGAGAGAGAGTGAATGAGAGAGAAGAGGACAGTGAGAGAGAGATGGACACTAAGAGAGAGGGGAAGAGAGTACACAGGAAGGGGAGGAGAGTGGTTCCAGAATTTCTGGAACTGGAATCCAGCCCCCAACACACACATACACAGTACATATATACATATATATGTATATACATACAACTACAAAATACACAACCAAATACCCTCAAACCTCACCTACACACACACACATATATACTACATATTTATACACTGAAAATACATATATACATGCATTAGTCATATCAAAATAGGTTTTGAATTTCATTTTTAGAAATCTGGGAAATACCCAAAATCTGGAAATAATGGAACTGTGAACTCGAACTAGGTAAACCCAATATCACACCTAAAACCGAGCTATGGCTCGACACTAATGGTTGGTAACTGACACCCCGTAGATACCCTAGTATCCTAGGTGCCTGACACGACACCACGACACGGATTCACGTGTCCAAACATTCAAAAACACTACACGGGTAAACACTGATACACGAACACAGTGCACAGCGTCGTGCACGTGTTCATGAGTCTCGTGGACACACCACGAGACACGACACGACTCGTGGTCACACACACGTGTAGCCCATACATAGGGCTACACGATGGACACTCTGTTATGTGTCCACGTGTCTCACAGTGTCGACACGAGAGCCGTATCAGTCGTGAACACACGACTGATACGCGCGATTTGGACCGCGTCGTACAGTGAATCACGCGCCTCGTGGACACGACACGGGCCACGTAGGGCCTCGTGGTTATGCCCACGTGTAGCCCACGCATAGGGCTACACACTCGTGCAAACACGAGGTGTCCTAGACTCGTGTCCATGCGATACGAAGGCCGTATCCAAGTCAAACTTTCGACTGGACTGTGCGCGTGCACGACAGTGCACGACCAGTGCACGTGTCCTCGTGTCCTCGATACGACATGAGGTGTCCTGAAATTTTGGGGGCATGTGCGCAGACACTGCCCCCTCGTGTCCACCAATTTTGGTGTGTCCTAGTGGTCTGTACAGTGAGAACTAAGGGGGTGGTAGCAGGGCATGCACGAGGGTCTCGTGCAGTCAGTTCGTGTCCAATTTGGACACGGACACGACACAGTTTTGTGTTCAGTCCAGTGGGGTTGTGACCTAGGTGTCCAGGGCTACCCAAAAACATATTTTGTTTCACATAAACACAAAAACAAAGTCTTTGTGGCATTTCATCAAACGAGGGTTTCTAGCTTAGGATATGGGTCCGATATGGACACCAAACCAACTCTAAATTCTACCAAACTTAGCCTACAGTTCCAAGGTACCTAGATGCATGCAACCATGAAGAGAAATCACAATATTGACATGGTTTATGGACATTTACCTATTGATGCAATCCAATGGAAAAACAAGGAGAGGGGGGTGTCCACTTCAACTTGGTGATCCCCAAATCTCACGAAATCCTCGATAGCAGGCCCTAACTAGTACCCTCTAGTGTAGGGGAGTCCAATGCAAGAAACTAGAGGTGATTTGGATCAAAATTGATCAAGTTGTGGTCTTGTGAAGAAATGGGAATTTCTAGGTATTAAATTCTTGCAAATTGATCATGAATGAGTTTGAGGGGATTATATAGGAAGGGGGGTAGGGTGTTGGCTGCCATGGGGGGGTAGGGTAGATATTTAGGGTCCCCTCCACCTTGCTAACTTAGCCCCTAAGGCTTGACTAGGTAGATAGATATTTCTAGGTTCTAAAATATCTAAAAATAAAATATCTAGATATTATCAAACCTAGATATTTACACATAGGTTAACATCTAACATTAGCCTCCTAGGTTAGTGACTAATCTCTAGGTTAGGGTAAACTAGGTTAGGGACTAACATGACACTAATCAAATAATTAAATAATAATAAAAACACATAAATCCAAATAATTCCTAATAAATCCTAGAAAATTACCAAAATACCCTTTAGGCTAAAAAGCCCTAATTTGATGTTCTAAACCTATGGCTAGGCTCACATGATCATGGCTAGTTTCTAGGTTATGAAATCTCTAGGGTTTACACTAGGGTTACACTAGTAAAGTCACAAAGTCATAAGCCATGACTTAGAAAATAGTTTTAAATTAACTAAAAATCACCAAAATTCATAACATGACTAAATCACCATTAATAAATAATAAAAATAATAAAATTTCAAAAATACCCCAATTTTAGAAAACTGGGTCTTACAGAGTACCATAGATGATGATGAGAAAAGTGACGATTTTAATCTTTTGGAATGGTGGAAGCTTAATTCACCTCATTTTCCAATCCTATCAAAGATGGTAGGGATATTTTGGCCGTTCCCATATCTACCGTGTCTTCAGAGCCCGCTTTTAGTACCTGTGGTCGTGTTCTTGATGCTTATAGGAGCTCTTTGACTCCAAAAATTGCTCAATCACTCATATGATGTCAAGATTGGTTTATGGTGCCTTCCGATCGACATATTGTATCCATTATTGAAGAGAACTTTGAGGACATCTACAAAGTTGAAATGGATAATTTATACATTTTTAATTTCTATTACAATCTTTCCGTTTTATAATAGTTATGTCTTAACTGTTCATTGGTTTTTTTTTTCTTATTTCTTATTAATTAGATTTGGCTAAGTTAACTGTGAGATCAACATCAACAAACAAGGTTTGACTTTGATTTCTATTACAATACTTTTGAAACAATGATTGTAATATTGTTGCTTGATAGTGGAGACTGCTATTGGATACATTTTAGATTATGCTGGATAATCTTATTTTTGTGATACTCGTATATGCTGGATCGTTTTCTTTTGAATATGGTATCTGGATAATAATAGTGGATACTGCTGCTCTGTTGTATTTTGGACAGTTGGAGACTTACATTTGTATGTTACTCTGTTGCTGCTGTTTTATACCCGCTATAATCTGCTGTCATGCAGAAATAATCCTACATACTTTGACGATTGCTCTTGTTCCTGGCCTCCTACATACTTCTGTAATCCTGTATACTTCTATTGTTCTAGTTATTTTGGATATTGTTGCTGTGTTCCATTTTGTGATACTATCATACTATGTTCTGTAAATACTGTTATGTGATGCTCTTGTTCTACTTCTATATGCTGGTCTGTAAATACTATGTTCTACTGCTAGATGGTGGATAATCCTTTATGTGATGCTATGTTCTACTTCTATATGCTGGTCTGTAAATACTGCTATATGGTGGATAATCCTTTAATTCTCCTCTGTCTGCTCTTGAGTCCTTTGGCTAGATTTATTATGTTGTATTCGATGCAGCTAGTGGCATGGCACTTGTTGCAGCCAGCAGTGGTGTTGCATTCGATGCAGCTAGTGGCGTGACACTTGTTGCAGCCATTGGTGTGGCATGAATTGTTCATTTATTATTGCCAGTTATTCTAAAATGGATCTCTGTCTCAGCTTGGAAGTTGGAAGTTTGAATGTAACTTTTTATGGGATTTAACTTTTCTTGTTAAATTTGTGTTGGCTTGGAAACTGGAGTATATCATATATGGATGGACCTGTAGGTTGTAAGTGTAAACTGTAATATATTGAAATTTTGTGATGACATTTTTTTCAGATGAGATATTTATTATGTTTGCCTGAAAAGTGGAATGTATATAATTTTTTACTGTGAAATGTGGGCCATTTTGGCCTGAAAATTGGCTTTTGGTATGCAAATTGGAGCTGTTTATCTACAATTTTTTTTAATGTAACTGGTAACATGCCGTCCCATCAATCCAAGGCCCATAAACCGATTGAACCGAAAACTGAACCGATTTATTTTGGCTTGGTTCATGTCCGATTTTCATTTAAAACGGTTCAGTCCTAAATATGACGGTTCGGTTAATGATCGATTTTCATTACCTCGGGGTTCAAACCGAACCGATGCTCACCCTGACCAGTAAACACTTTTGAGTTGAATATCCTACTCGAACAACCCTTTAAAATGGCTGCACAAGCGGGCTGTTGTTGACGATCCCTTCTGCAGGCTTCATTCCAGTGGGGGTGACGATGAGAATGTCGATAGCAACCTCTGACACGAAAATTATTGAGAGTTCAGATGAATGGGGGCACATTTTGCTATATTGTTGCTTGAAAGAAACAACTACGACTGTTTGTATTTGTAATGGTAACTTATAAAGACACTTTACTTTTTTATCAGGGCTAATCTATTTTAAACTTTGTATTATTTACAAGTTTACCATTGAAGAAATTGATCAGAACTATTCTACTCTTTCTGTCCAATTTTCTGGCAGCCCTACATACAGTAAGGACTGTCAGAAAAATGGGCAGTCCTTTGTTTCACATGCTGTGACTTAGGATTGTCCAGTTTTCTTGCAGTCCATTCAGTTTGTAGGACTGCCAGAAAATTGGATAGTCCTTGTTTGCACTAGTGACTTATACCAAAGAGTGGGATAGCCATGATCAATTTCTTCAATGACAAACTTGTAAATAATATAAAGTTTAAAATGGGCTAGTCTTGATCAAAAAGTGAAGTGCCTTTATAACTTACCATTTGTAATATGGGTCCATCATCCATTATTGAGACTTTAATTGTGAGAGTTGTAACTTTCAGTCGCAATTGCACAACTAACATCATCCCTTTTTATCTACAGTGACTTTATGTTGCTTGCAAGTTACAAAGTGGTAAGTACTAGTGTGCTAAAACTGATTCGAGGAGACGAGTTATAAAGGAAACCTTATTGAAATTGAATTTTCAGAAAATTTTATTAGAAGGGAAGGAAAAAAAAAAATAGAGGAATTGCGCCGAGGATAAAATGTTTCAAAATTTTACGGTGGGAAAGATGGTTTAGGATGTTAGGCGCCAATGGCGCCCCGGAGCACGGGGCGTCAACAACCGTTCTAGGATTATCGTAAATTTTATAATAAAATTTTAAAAAACAAGATTGGAATAATTGTTGCATATTATTTAAAAATTTAAAAACTTAAAAACAAATCTTTATTGGACTTGCCTACTATTTTAAAAATATAAAAAAAAGGATAATTTCAAACAAGATCATTGATTTTTGTTTGAAAAAAAATCTATTGAGATTATTCTTATTATTCTTGTATATTATTTTTTTAAAAATTGACTGTGATAATCCTAGCAAATTATTTAAATCATGATTAAAAAAATTCAGAGTAGATGATTCTAGCATATTATTTTAAAAAAATTAAAAAAAAATTGATTGTGATAATTCTTATATATTATTTAATTTTTTTAAAAAAAATCTATGGTTTAGATGCTTTTAGAACTTTCTAAATAATATACTAGAATTATCAAAATCATCAAAATTTCTAAAACTCCTCTCCTCTTTTGTAATTCTTCCCAAATATATTCCTCTATGAAAATTTCTGTTCTCCTTCTTCCCTCTTGAATTTCCGTGAATAGGAAAATGTCATATACAATGAATAGGAAAATGTCATATAGAATATTTACAATTATAGCACTCGGAAGTCTCCAAGACACATCTCTAAGCAGCAAGAAAGCCTACATCCTTGCTCTCCTCCCCAAAGAAGTTGCTAACTACAGCGCCAACATCCCCTAAACTAACACCAATGCACAAAGGATTTCTAGAAACCTTCTTAGCCTCCTCTCCGCCACCAACACTCCGGTGGTTCACTACCACCCGAACATTGGGCCCGTCCCTGCACTTGCCCATGCACTTGCATCCCACCACCGCGCCCTCAACCCCGACCGCCCTGTCGAACTCCGCCAGCAGCTCCGTCGCGCCCGACTTCTTGCACTTCCCTCCCATGCACACCTCGATCTTGTTGCTCATCGCCTTTGCCTTCGCCGCCTCATCGGCGTTGGTCTCGAGCGTTGCGTTCTTCCTCTCCTTATCCTCTCCTACTTCCATTGCCAACGGTTTCGGAGCTTCTCCGTGGCCTTCGGGCACGGTGGTTCTTCCAGTGCTGCTCGTTCTGACCACCGCAGTACTCTCGCACTCGCTGTCGCTCGATTCGGAGGAGCTGGAAGAGGAGCCGCTGTTGTCGTCCTTCGCCTTCGCCAATTTCATCGCGGCCTTCTTCTCTTCCTTCTTTCTCCTCTTCGTCTCCTTGGCCTCTGCTCTCAGCTGGGCCAGTTGGGATAACAGAACATCTGCTGCTTCCTATAGAATCAACATATACCAATATCAGCAACATAACTAATTTTTGCTCAAACCCCGATAAAATTCAACACAAATAAATTAATTAACCCACAAAATAAGTTCTTCTATTTCAAAAATAATTACATGGACTATCCTATTTAGAAGCGGACTATTCCTCCGTTTTATATTCAGAAATTTTCATCCTAAGAAAATATTTTAGTAATATTTACGGAAGAGGGGAGAAGTTTCGAAAATTTTCATCTAAAGGGATATCGCGCCAACTATAGTGACGGTGGTGGCCATGACGTACAGCAGCAAAGGGGGGACCGCCACCTAGGATGGCGGGGTGGAGGGGAGGCCGCCATCCTAGATGGCGCGGTAGAGAAAGAGAGGGGGAGAGAGAGAGAGAGAGAGGAGAGGCTGGAGCCGAAAGGGGAAGAGGAGAGAGAGGCGGACCGCCATCTAGGATGGCGGTGTGGAAGGGGGGCCGCCATCCTAGATGGCGCGATGGGGTGGGGGAGGAAATTTCGGGAGAGAGAGAGGAGAGTTAATAGAGGGGGGGATGGGGGGAAGAGAATTTCGGGAGAGAGAGAGAGAGAGGAGAGTTAATAGAAGGGGGGGGGGGGGGAGAGAGAGAGTAGAGTTAACCGGGGGGTTAACAGAGAGAAAGAGAGAGAGGGAGGATAGTTAATAGGGGGGTGGGGGTGGGGTAGTTTAATAGAGAGAGAGGGAGAAGAGTTAATAGAGAGATAAATGTGTGTAATAGAGTTAAGAGTTAATAGATGGAGGAATACCGTGGAAGAGAGTGAAATAGGGAGAGGTGGGAGACGGTGTTTTGCATGAGACTGAGAAAATGTGTTCGGAGACCGTGTTGCTCGCAGACTGTGCCCATTTTTGGAGACTGTTCCATCCCCATGATAAAATGCAAGTTTCTTCTCCTCCCTTCACTCCTACAGCAGCAAGCACATCCGAGAGTTTCTTCCCTCCCAAATATCTTCTTCTCCTCTGTTAACCAACCTCCTCTTTGCAAGTAGAGGACATCTTCTCCTCTTAGTTCTTGTTAATAATTTTGTAATAAATATGTTTGATATATTTGTAGATTTTTGATTATTTTTTTAGATGGCTAATCAAAACAACAACGCATCCCGGATGGACCAATGACTGATAAAATCAGGCAGGAACGGGTAAATCACATATCTACTCAGATATTTGATGGAAAGGTAAATATTTAATTAAAAAATATATTTGAAAATGTTTAGCTTCCTAGTAAATAATGTCACATAAACGTAGTTGTAACATAATTTAAATATTTTATTTGTAGTTATATGATCATACTCTTAAATTACGAACGCGGGAACATGAAAATTGGCGGACTGAGAGAAACTATCGCGCATGGAAGTTAAACAGCGCACAGAAGGCTTTGGTGCGCTCATTTGGGTTCCATTATTTAGATGATATTAAATTTTTAACTCATGATGTACATCTAATCTTAAGTCTTGTTGAGCGATGGTGGCCTGAACAAAACACATTTCAACTATCCATTTGCTTTACGATGGACCATAGATGTAGTAGATCAACAACACTGTCAGTATAAGGCTGTATCACTATATAGTTCTCAATTTGATATACTGGAACATCATGAGGTAATTAATTATTTACTTGTTTAATTCATTTAACTTATGCCGTTACTAGACTTTTTGATATATTGTCATTAAATAGGTTGTATGGATTTCCTACACATTTGGAGATGATGATCCAGACTTGAAGGGTTTGTCGTATGATCTTACTTTGCATAGATCATATATTATATACGACCCGTACACCATATACCATCCGGCTGACCGTGTTCTTCGTCAATTTGGGAGGAGACAAACAGTTCCCGATGATCCACCTTATATGAGTTAAGGTACATCCAATGCAATTAGTAGAATCCATGGTGTAATTGCATGTTGGAATAGTCGGTATGAGAATTATAGTGTGAGAAACATGCCCCTAATGGCATCTACAGATGAATGTAAGTTCTAACGAACTACTTCTTTGTCAGAAATAAGTATAAATTGTTTGCTAACAGTTCGTCCATATATTTACAGATACTGGTACCGTTGCTTATAGGCAATGGTGGGGATGCCCTCGTGTAAGCAACAGACATTACATTTTTGAGGAACAAAGGTTCAAATGTAGAGCCGTAGATGATGCTATTTTGCGTGCTTTTGTCGATGATGTATCTGATTTGGTATTACTTCGTTACATGTTTAAAATTACATATTCATCTTATTTGGTATGACAATTTGTAAATTTCATAATTCAGAGTGGTGAGTACGAACAATATTTTCTCTCAGTGTAATTTTAAAATTCAGAGTGGTAAGTAAGAACAATTTGTAAATTTCATAATTCAGAGTGGTGAGTACGAACAATGTTTAAAATTACATTGATTCTACTAATTGCATTGGCTGTACCGTAACTCATATAAGGTGGATCATCGGAAATTGTTTGTCTCCTCCCAAATTGACGAAGAACTAGGTCAGCCGGATGGTACATGGTGTACGGGTCGTATATAATATATGATTTATGCAAAGTAAGATCATACGACAAACCCTTCAAGTCTGGATCATCATCTCCAAATGTGTATGGAATCAATACAACCTATTTAATGACAATCTATCAAAAAGTCTAGTAACGACATAAGTTAAATGAATTAAACAAGTAAATAATTAATTACCTCATGATGTTCTAGTATATCAAATTGAGAACGATATAGTGATACAGCCTTATACTGACAGTGTTGTTGATCCACTACATCTATGGTCCATCGTAAAGCAAATGGATACGTTCAGGCCACCATCGCTCAACAAGACTTAAGATTAGATGCACATCATGCGTAAAAAATTTAATATTATCTAAATAATGGAACCCAAATGAGCGTACCAAAGCCTTCTGTGCGCTGTTTAACTCCCATGTGCGATAGTTTCTCTCAGTCCGCCAATTTTCATGTTCCCGTGTTCGTAATTTAAGAGTATGATCATATAACTAGAAATATAATATTTAAATTATGTTACAACTACGTTTATGTGAAACATTATTTACTAGCAAGCCAAACATTTTCAAATATATTTTTTAATTAAATATTTACCTTTCCATCAAATATCTGAGTAGATATGTGATTTACCCGTTCCTGCCTGATTTTATCAGTCCTTGGTCCACCAGGGGTGTGTCCGTCGTTTTGATTAGCCATCTAAAAAAATAATCAAAAATCTACAAATATATCAAACATATTTATTACAAAATTATTAACAAGAACTAAGAGGAGAAGATGTTTGCTTACACAGAGGAAATGAGATTGCTGCTTGCAAAGAAGAGGGTTACACAGAGGAGGAGAAAATATTTAGAAGGGAAGAAACTCTCGGATGTGCTTGCTGCTGTAGGAGTGAAGTGAGGAGAAGGGAGGAGAAGAAACTTGCATTTTATCATGGGGATGGAACAGTCTCCAAAAATGGACAAAGTCTGCGAGCAACACGGTCTCCGAACACATTTTCTCAGTCTCATGCAAAACACGGTCTCCCACCTCTCCCTATTTCACTCTCTTTCTCGGTATTCCTCCATCTATTAACTCTTAACTCTATTACAAACACATTTATCTCTCTATTAACTCTCCTCCCTCTCTCTCTATTAAACCACCCCACACACCCCCTCTATTAACTATCCTCTCTCTCTCTGTTAAACCCCCCTGTTAACTCTACTCTCTCTCCCCCCCTCTATTAACTCTCCTCTCTCTCTCTCCCGAAATTCCCTTCCCCCCATCCCCCCCTCTATTAACTCTCCTCTCTCTCTCCCTCTCTTCCGAAATTTCCTCCCCCACCCCATCGCGCCATCTAGGATGGCGCCCCCCCCTTCCACACCGCCATCCTAGATGGCGGTCCCCCTCTCTCCTCTCTCCCTTTCGGCTCCAGCCTCTCCTCTCTCTCTCCCTAGCCTCTCTTCTCTCTCTCTCTCTCTCTCTCTCTCTCTCTCTCTCTCTACCGCGCCATCTAGGATGGCGGCCTCCCCTCCACCCTGCCATCCTAGATAGCGGTCCCCCCGGTCCCCTGTACGTTATGGCCACCACCGTCACTATAGTTGGCACGATGTCCCTTTAAATAGAAATTTCTGAAACTTCTCCCCTCTTCCGTAAATACTACTAAAATATTCCCTTAGGATGAAAATTTCTGTTTTATATTTTATTTTTAGAAATTTTTTGACTTTTATCCAACTTTTTATGAATTCATTATAAAATTGTAATTATATCCCACTTTCTAATTTTATTAAACTTAAATTTTTTGACGAGAAAAATATTTATTTTGTCAAAAAAAATTATATTCGTCGACGTGACAAAAAATAGTATATAAGTAATAAAACTAATGATAATTTAGCAATAAGATCTCAAATAACCGTTGATATTAGGATTTGTGTTTTCAAATTGTCCAATGGACAATCTATTATGTGAGACAATTACTAAATATTTTTAAAATTAAAAAAAAGACTAAAATTTAACTTGATACCCTTAACTATTCAACTGTTCAACTTGATAACCTCAAGTTTATAAAATACAAATTGATATCCTAAAACAAAAAAAAGACCAAATTATCCTCTACTCCTCCCACCGGCTGTTCCATCCCACCTCCTCACCTGGTGGCCCCCACCACCGCCACATCCTCCGGCTGCATCACCAAGTTTAAAAAATGTACATACAAATTTATATTAATAAGTGGAATAAAAGTAAAAAAAAAATATTTAAAAAAATGGATAATTAGTGCTATAAGTTTGAAAAAAAAAATATAAAACATAAGAATAGACCCTATAATTAATTTTAAAAGAGGAGTGATTTCTATAATAATAAGTCCGAAATATAAGGCATAATTAACATAAATTGTCCCGTCAACAAAAAAGAGTTGCTTTTATTTTCTTAGAGGTCCCCCAAATCAATAGATTGACAGATGCGGGCATGATGTTTGAACGATCTAGGGACTTGTGTTTAAATAAAACGGATCCAGATGACTTGTGGGGAAAAAAAACCCAAAATTCTTAAGAGAAAAAAAAACTCACAGAGATCATCTTGCTCTTGACTTCGGCGGTGACCGTTCCTTGCGTTTCTCCCCCAAGCCGCATCGACGAGAACTCGAGCAAATCCTTCCTCAAACCCTTCATTAGCTTCTCCCTCTTCTTCTCCTCCTTCTTCTTGCTCTCTCCTTTGAGAGCGCACCTCGCCGACGCGTAGTAATGCAAGTGCCCCTCGTCGGCGAACGAGACCATCGCCGGCGGCCGGACCGACCTCGAGGAGCTCCTCCCGACGAGACCCCGACGGAGACACGTGGCGCCTCCGGCGGCGGCGGTGACGGTGGCGGCGTCCATGGGTCTATAGAGAGAGAGAGGTGAGCAAGAATTCTAGAGAGAGAAAGTGTAGATTGATTTTTTTTTAATCTTTTTCTTTTTTCTTCAGAGCACGCAGAAAACGAACATGGAGTTCGTGTCGGTTTAATAATCGTGAAAAGAGAACAGCGACTGCACACGTGGCGTGAATCTGTTGGTTGAATCCTACGTGGACGCCGCGCGTGCCAATGGGAGTTGGCCATGCGTGGACACTGGTTCCCGCGTTGTTGGCACGAGCCCGGGAGTACAATGAACGGCTGGATCTGGAGTTGCTAAACGTGACGGATGGGATGTATGCCATCTAGGCAAAACGTGGCAACTTTGTAAATGTTATCAGAAATTTTCACATAGAATAATATAATATAATTATATTTTAAAAAATAAAATATTTAATTTTTTTTATATAACAAGTCTCCTACCGCCAATGATCGAGAGGTACATTACCAAAATGACAGTCAAAAAATGGGTGTGCGGAGAGAGACTCCATGCATAAACAATTTTTATTATTATGGAAGCTCCAGCAAACTTTCAATGGAGCACTTCTTGATCATGCATTAAACTGTGAGAAATTTGACTTACCCCTAGTTGAATTACCGTAATTTAAGGTACACCCCACAGTTTTATAAAAATGTATAATATCCTCCATTTTGGATGAAAATCGTTAAAAAAATATTTTTTGGACCAAAATGTTCATCCCTTCTTCTTTCCTCTAACCCACTCCCCCCTCGCACGACCACCACCCCTTCCGCCGCCGTCGATGCTGCTGCCGGAGGCCGCTCCCCCCCCTCCCCGTCTCCGCTCCCCCCCATACGGCCACCGCCCCTCACGCCCTCGCTGCTGCTGCTGCTGCCGGAGGCCGCTCCCCCCTCCCAGTCTCCGCTCGGAGGGGCGGTGGCCGCGGGGGGAGGGGGCGGAGACGGAGGCGGGGAGGGGGGAGCGGGGACTGGGAGGGGGGAGAGCGGCCTCCGGCGGCAGCAGCAGCGACGGCGGGAGGGACAGTGGCCGTAGGGGGGGAGTGGGTTAGAGGAAAGATGAAAGCAGGGACATTTTAGTCCAAATTTTTTTTTTAACGGTTTCCGTCCAAAATGGAAGGTACTATACATTTTTGTAAAACTGTGAGGTGCACCTTGAATTAGGATAATTCAAGTGGGGGTAAGTCAAAATTTCTCTTAAACTATTCATCATAAACAATTCGGTGGTGGGAATGCCAAAGTCATTGGTGACTTAAACATTTTTTTTTTTAAATATAACGATTTTGAGAACCATATCACCATGACTATTGGGGACTTAAGTGACGACTCGGTAACTATGCCATTATGTCACCAATACAAATAGCGCTTTAGCAACGATGTTGTCGATGTTAATGACGACATGAGTGTATACACTTATGTCGCTTGCTATTAGCTTAAAAAAAATTATAACATGAGTACATAAAAAAAAATACAACTGTATTGCCAATACTAATTATGCTTTGACAACGATGTCGTCGATGTTAATGGTGGTATGAGTGCATGTACTTATGTCGCTCGCTATTATATACAATAAACAATCTCAACTAAAAAAATGGTTTGATGTCGCCATTGCTAATGACGATATTAGTGCATGTATTTATATTGCAATTAGTAATGACGTCTTGTACCATTATATTATATGAAAAATTGTAAAATGTTATTCATCACATAAAAAATTCTCTCAAATGAGATGGCAATGATTTCAATGTTAAAAGAAGATGATTGTATAAATCAAGTTTGAAAAAATTTGAAAGACACATTATTTAATTTTTGTGCAAGATTTTAATTATAGGAAAGGTAATAGTAGAAATCAAGTTTAAAAAGAAATTGGAGCTATTATTTGATTTTTGTGTACAATATTATTTTCTATCCATTTGCGTGCATTCATATCTTCTATCTATCTATCTATCTATTTGGATAAAAAAGAAGAAGAATGCATTAAAAAAGTGAAAAATTTATCAAATGTCCAAAAATTGCAAAAGTTTTATGAAAAATCCACCGCAAAATAACATTTTATTGCGTGTCCAGAATTAGCAAAAAATATATAAAAGGATGCGGAATAACTTTTTTGTCCTTCTAATTGATTGAAAACACCCACGAAAGCTACTCTTAAAAAAAAATTCGATTCTTCCTCTTCTTCCATACGCTGCTCACTTTCGAATCTAGGTTTTCTCCTCCAAAATATTCAAACCTTACTTCAAAAACTCGTCAGTGACTCTCCATTCGCAATCTTCACACCATGTCGTCATCATCAGTTCTTACTTCATCATCATCAGCAGCATCAACTGGAACCCCACTTCATCATCATCATCATCATCAACTGGAATCTCACTTCATCATCAGCAGCAGTCAACTGGAACTCCACTTCATCATCAGCATCAACTTGAACCCCAGATAGAGAAGAGAGCTGATGTGAAGAGAATTAAGAGCTTTTTGTCATTCTTCGTGTTAAAATTACAAAAAATTGACATTCTCCGTGTTAAAAATACGGAGAATGACCTTTTTCGTGTTAAATTGACGGAGAATTGCTTTTTTCCGTGTTAAAATGACGGAGAATGATCATTTCCCGTGTTAAAATACAGGAGAATGGTCATTCTTCGTGTTAAAATAACGGAGAATCGTCATTTTCCGTGCTAAAATTACGGAGAATGGCCATTCTGCGTGTTAAAATGAATGAGAATGGTCATTCTCCATAACGGAGAATGGCCATTCTCCGTACCAAAATTACGGAGAATGGCCATTATCCATGTTAAAATGAATGAGAATAGTTATTCTCCTTGTTAAAATCACGAATTTTTTTTATTTTTCGTGTTAAAATCACGGAGAATGGCCATTCTTCGTGTTAAAATCACGGAGAATGGCCATTCCCTGTGTTAAGATCACAGAGAATGATCTTTTCTTTCCTTCTTTTTTTTTAAAAGTATATATTGATTGATATCATACTTTTCATTGTTATTTATTTTATATCAGTGCAAACAACCGAGAAGCTCAAAGAGACAAATAAAAGGCTCAGAAATGAGAAAAGCGAGCTTCAGAAACAAGTTGAATCGTTGTAGAATAAAGCCATTAAAAAGGATCTAATTGTCGAAAAACTTCAAATCCCTCTACGAAGATGATGATGATGATGAGCGATTATCGGAGTTCGATTGAAGAAAAACATAGTTAACTACGAACGATCTTTGCGATCTCTGCTGAAGATGAAAGCAATGAAATTCAGATCTCTCGTGAAGAAGAAGACGAAAATCGTAATCAAAATCTGAGTTTATGAATTTAAATACACATATATGACCAAATTTGCGAGAAGGGGTAGCTATGATATTATCAAGGAAAATTTTATCAAATGCCCAAAATCGCAAAAGTTTTATGAAAAATCCACCGCAAAATAACATTTTATCGCGTGCCCAGAATTAGGGGTGAGCATCGGTTCGGTTCGGTTCAAACCGAACCGAATATGTGAAAACCGAAATAACCGTAAACCGTATTTCTCAAAACCGAAAACCGAACCGTTTTTATAAAAACCGAACAAAACCGAACCGAATTAATTCGGTTCGGTTTTCGGTCGGTTCGGTTTTATGGGCCAATGTGCATGGCCTTCAAGTTTTTAGCAAAATGAGCCTTTTTAAATAATAAATTTTTTAAAAATGTATGACATTATTGTATTTATGAATTGTTATATTACATAGAGTGAAAGATATTAGTATATATAGATTGATTGTAGATAGAGAGAGTCCTCAAAGAAGCACCGACATAGAATAGGAGAAGAGAGTGCGCTCAGTTAGGGGTTAATAAACATTAGTATATGTATTTGTGGATAGTTTGATAAATTACTAAATCTAAATCGATTTTCGGTTCGGTTCGATTTTTTGGATGAAGAACCGAAAACCGAACCGTTATTTCAAATTTTCAAAATTTTAAACCGTAAACCGAACCGATAACTAAAAAACCGAACCGTTTGTCATATTTCGGTTCGATTCGGTTCGGTTTTCGGTTTTCAACCGCTATATGCTCACCCCTACCCAGAATTAGCAAAAAATATATAAAATGGTGCAAAATGACCTTTTTGTCCTTCTAATTTATTGAAAACACCAACGAAACCTACTCTTAAAAAATGTTTCGATTCTTCCTCTTCTTCCATACGCTGCTCACTTTCGAATCTAGGTTTTCTCCTCCAAAATATTCAAACCTTACTTCAAAAACTCGTCAGTGACTCTCCATTCGCAATCTTCACACCATGTCGTTATCATCAGTTCCCAATTCATCATCATCGTCAGCATCAACTGGAACTCCACTTCATTATCATCATCAGCATCAACTGGAATCCCACTTCACCATCATCATCATCATCAACTGGAACCCCATATAGAGAAGAGAGAGCTAATGTGAAGAGAATTAAGAGCTTTTTGTCATTTTCCGTATTAAAATTGCGGAGAATTGACATTCTCCGTGGCCTTTCCCCGTGTTAAATTGACGAATAATTGTCATTCTCCTGTTAAAATAACGGAGAATGGCCATTTTCCGTGTTAAAATGCAGGAGAATGGTCATTTTTTGTGTTAAAATAACGGCGTGCTAAAATCACGGAGAATGGCCATTCTCCGTGTTAAAATAAATGAGAATGGTCATTCTCCGTGTTAAAATCTCGAAAAGTGTCATTCTCCGTGCTAAAATCACGGAGAATGGCTATTCTCCGTGCTAAAATCACGGAGAATGGCCGTGTTAAAATGAATGAGAATGGTCATTTTTTTGTGTTAAAATTACGAAGAATTTTCATTCCCCGTGTTAAAATCACGGAGAATGACCATTCTTCGTGTTAAAATCACGGAGAATGGCCATTTCCCGTGTTAAGATCACGGAGAATGATCTTTTTTTCCTTCTTTTTTTTAAAAGTATATATTAATTGATATCATACTTTTTATTTTTGTTTGTTTTATATCAGTGCAAACAACCGAAAAGCTCAAAGAGACAAATAAAAGACTTAGAAATGAAAAAAAAACGAGCTTCAGAAACAAGTTGAATCGTTGTAGAATGAAGCCATTAAAAAGGATCTAATCGCCGAAAAACTTCAAATCTCTTCATGAAGATGATGATGATGAGCGATGATCGGAGTTCGACTGTAGAAAAGTACAGTGAACTACGAACGATATTTGCGATCTCTGCTGAAGATTAGAGCAATGGAATTCAGATCTCTCGTGAAGGAGAAGAAGACGAAAATCACAATCAAAATATGAGTTTGTGAATTCAAATACATATATATGACCAAATTTGCGCAAAGGGGTAGCTATGGTATTATCAAGGAAAAAATTGTCAAATGTCTAAAAATTGCAAAAGTTTTATGAAAAATCTACCACAAAATAACATTTTATCGAGTGCCCAGAATTAGCAAAAAATATATAAAAGGATGCAAAATGACCTTTTTGCCCTTCTAATTTATTGAAAACACCCATAAAACCTACTCTTAAAAAATGTTTCGATTCTTTCTCTTCTTCCATACGCTGCTCAATTTCGAATCTAGGTTTTCTTCTCCAAAATATTCAAACATTACTTCAAAAACTTGTCAGTGACTCTCCATTCGTAATCTTCACACCATGTCGTCATCATTAAATCCCACTTCATCATCAGCAGCAGCATCAACTAGAACCCACTTCATCATCATCGGCAGCATCAATTGGAACCCCACTTCATCACCATCAGCAGCATCAACTGGAACCCCAGATTGAGAAGAGGGAGCTGATGTGAAGATAATTAAGAGCTTTTTGTCATTCTCCGTGTTAAAATGACAGAGAATTGACATTCTCCGTGTTAAAAACACGGAGAATGACCTTTTTCCGTGTTAAATTGACGGAGAATTGTCATTCTCCGTGTTAAAATGACAGAGAATGGTCATTGTCCGTATTAAAATACAGAAGAATGGTCATTCTACGTGTTAAAATAACGGAGAGTGACCATTCTCCGTGCTAAAATCACGGAGAATGGCTATTCTCCGTGTTAAAATGAATAAGAATGGTCATTCTCCGTGTTAAAATCACGGAGAATGGCCATTCTCCGTGCTAAAATCACGGAGAATGGCCATTCTCCGTGTTAAAATGAATGAGAATGGTCATTCTCCGTGTTAAAATCATGAAGAATTTTCGTTTCCCGTGTTAAAATCACGGAGAATGGTGGAGAATGACCATTCTCCGTGTTAAAATCACGAAGAATGATCATTCCCCGTGTTAAGATCACGGAGAATAATCTTTTTTTTAAAGTATACATGGATTGATATTATACTTTTCATTGTTGTTTGTTTTATATCAGGACAAACAACTAAGAAGCTCAAAGAGACAAATAAAAGGCTCAGAAATGAGAAAAGCGAGCTTCAGAAACAAGTTGAATCGTTGCAGAATGAAGCCATTAAAAATGATCTAATTGCCGAAAAACTTCAAATCTCTCCATAAAGATGATGATGATGATGACGACGAGCGATGATCGGAGTTCGACTGAAAAAAAAACATAGTGAACTATGAATGATCTTTGCGTTCTATGCTGAAGATGAGAGAAATGAATTCAATCTCTCGTGAAGAAGAAGAAGAAGAAGAAGAAGAAGAATATTGCAATCAAAATCTGAGTTTGTGAATTCAAATACATATATATGACCAAATTTGCGCGAAGGGGTAGCTATGGTATTATCAAAATGGCAATTTTGTAAATACAGAACATCTAAAGGAATCTTGAAATATTTAACGTGAAAATACATAATGTTGGATATTTCATAAAACCCCCCTACGGGTGGGTTTTTCATAAACACCGACCCTGAAAGTGGGTATCTCAACAATTTCCAAAGAAAAAAAATATTTGTTAAAATTAATATTTTGTTTGTTCCTCTTGTATTTTCTATCCATATCCATGGCTTGGGATAGAAAATAATATTGGACCCAAAAAATTAATATTTGATTTTCCAAATGACAAGATTTAAAAACATGGGGGAATAAAAAAATAAGATTGGATTCAAAAATTAAACCCAAGATTAAAAAATGGATAGGAAATGAGATCGCATCCCAAAATCAAAACCAATTTTTTTTTAAAAAAAAGAAGAAAATAAGATTTCATCCAAAATTTCAAACCAAGTTTTTTTTAAAAATTTGGGATAGAAAATAAGATTGCACCAAAAAGTCAAAGCCAAGAATTTTAAAATTTTAGACTAAAAATAAGATTGATGGAACTAAAAGCTAAGATTTTAAAATCAGAGCCAAGATTGTAATATATAACTGAGATATCCACTTTCGAGGTGGGTGTTTATGAAAAATCCGCCCGCATGGTGGGTTTTATGAAATACCCAGCATTATATATTTTCACGTTAAATATTTTAAGATTTTCTTTAGATGCTCTGTATTTATAAAATTACCATTTTAATAATACCATAACTACCATTTCGCGCAAATTTGGTCATATATATGTATTTGAATTCACAAACTAAGATTTTGATTGCAATTTTCGTCTTCTTTTTCTTCACGAGATCTGAATTCCATTGCTCTCATTTTCAGCAGAGATCGCAAATCGTTCGTAGTTCACTGTACTTTTTTTTTTCAATTGAACTCCGATCATCGCACATCATCATCTTCGTGAGAGATTTAAAAATTTTCGACGATTAGATCCTTTTTAATGGCTTCATTCTGCAACGATTCAACTTGTTTCTGAAGCTCGTTTTTCTCATTTATGAGCCTTTTATTTGTCTCTTTGAGCTTCTCGGTTGTTTGCACTGATATAAAACAAACAACAATGAAAAGTATGATATCAATCAATTATACTTTTAAAAAAAGAAAAAAAGATCATTCTTCGTTATCTTAACACGGGGAATGGCCATTCTCCGTGATTTTAACACGTAACACGGGGAATGGAAATGCTCCATGATTTTAACACGGAAAATGGCAATTCTTCGTGATTTTAACACGAAAAATGACCATTCTCATTCATTTTAACACGGAGAATGACCATTCTTCGTAATTTTAGCATAGAATGTCATTCTCCGTTATTTTAACCCGGAGAATGACCATTCTCCTGTATTTTAACACAGAAAATGGCCATTCCGTCGTTATTAATACGGAGAATGACAATTTTTCGTCAATTTAACACGGAAAAGGTCATTCTCCTTGTTTTTAACACGTAGAATGTCAATTCTCCGTGATTTTAACACGGAGAATGACAAAAAGCTCTTAATTCTCTTCACATCAGCTATCTTCTCTATCTGGGGTTCCAGTTGATGCTGATGATGATGATGAAGTGGGGTTCCAGTTGATGCTGCTGAGTACGATGAAGTGGGGTTCCAGTTGATGCTGATGATGATGAAGTGGGAACTAATGATGACGACACGGTGTGAAGATTGCGAATGGAGAGTCACTGACGAGTTTTTGAAGTAAGGTTTGAATATTTTGGAGGGAAAAACCTAAATTCGAAAGTGAGCAGCGTATGAAGAAGAGAAAGAATTGAAACGTTTTTTTTTGAAAAGTAGGTTTCGTGGGTGTTTTCAATAAATTAGAAGGAAAAAAAAAGTTATTCCGCACCCTTTTATATATTTTTCGCTAATTCGAGGCACGTGATAAAATGTTATTTTACGGTGAGTTTTTCATAAATTTTTTGGATTTTTGAACATTTGATAAAATTTTTCGGATCATATGATTTATCCTACAATTCTCACTATGTCAGCTGCCACGTCATGAAAAATGATATCATCTTTTTTTTTAGTGGTAAATGTCTTTTATGTAATTTTGATGAGTATGGATAAGGACGACTTGAATTAGGAACATAATTATTAATATTAGACATCGCAAAAAAAAATATTCTAAAATATTTTATACTATTTCAAAATGAATTATCATCTATATATTTAAAAATGTGGAAAAAGACAGACGAAATATAAGTTTGATACAAACAAAAGAAACAAAATAAAGTTATAGAACCAAATACAACTGTCTATAAATATTTTAATGACCATATATACAAGGACGACCACAAGAAAGATTTTTTTTAAAAAAAGAAGAAGCTTAATGTATGAAAAAAAAAAAATATTTTGACTAATTAATATTAATTTATGATAACAATAATCTGTTGAGGATTATTCAGTTATTTATGGAACTTTTGAATGGACAACGGATAGAGTGTGATGTACTCAATGCCTGTAGTAGTCCGCAAGAATGGACCGCATCCAAATATTCTGACTTTGATGGAAATGGAATATGACTTCCTTCAACAAGAAAATGTTGTTCTTTATCCCCTCCTTTTTAAGAAGGATATTCCTTACATTGGTATCCAACAAGGAATATTAGATAGAGGGGTTGAGCATCGGAATAATCAATAGATATTTGATAATTTTTTTGGAATTTTTCAAATTGGTATTCGAAAATCAATATCAATATGATACCATTAAAAATCAATTTTTTGGATTTCGATTAAATCGATATTCAGTCAATTTTTGTTCGTAATATTTTTATTAATTAATATTTGATCAATTAACATACTTATTATTATGAAATCTCTCAACCTAGAAATGTATATATACAATTTTTTTTTGGAGCATTAAATTTCAAAACCAAAGTCTATACCAACAAAGCAATTAATCAAAATTTATTAGAACATTACATAAGAAGTTGCAAACATCTAAAAACGAACTTAAAAGATCAAACACGATTACTAAGTTTAATCCTTAGCATAAGTTCAAGTACATCAAAATTCATTAGAAAATTCTATGAAAACAAAAATATATAAGCTCAAAGATCAAAAACTTAATTATTATTGTTCTTAATATAAATTCAAGTTCATCAAAAATTCATTATAAGTTCTAAGAAACTAATTCTCAACTAAAACAAAGATAAAATAAAAATGAGTAGCATAAAATTAAGGACTAATTAGTGTTTAGACCCTGATTTTTTTCCCTATTAGACCCACATGTTTCACAATAAAATTTCAATAGATTATGGAGGGTATAATGGAAAAAAAAAAAAACAAAAAACTACAGGGTCTAAACGCTAATTAGCACTAAAATTAATCACGAACAATATTATATATATATATATATATATATATATATATAGATATATATATATATATATATATATATATATATATATATATATATATATATATATATATTTGTATTTTTTTAATAATATATATAAAACTAAGTGGTCTTTTAAGTGAGAAAACATGAAGCTGTTTAAATTATTAGGAATCTTATTCATTAACTTAATATGAAAAATTTTTATTAATTTTGTACAAAATAATTAATACCCAATTATAATTTATACGTCTAGCTACGCAAATATCCAACCCAGAAAAGAAAGTAGAAAGTCTACACACACAATTACAGGGCCACAGAAATAAAAGAAAAACTGGACTTATGCCCTTACAACAATTTAATTAATTTAATATAAAAACTGCGGCGAGCTCTGAATGCCGTGAAGCGGTCCAGTCAGGAGGCCGAAGTCCTGCACCCAAAATACTAGAGGCCAGTAACTAGTTCTAAAAATAAAACATAATATAAATTAAATATAATTTGCAGAAAATGGGCGTCTCAGACTTGGTCATGCAATCTCACGTTGCTGGCTAACGCCTCAACGTAAAGGAATTCCCTGTAACGTTTGCGTGTCGCCGAGGCTCATCCGACCGATATGGTCGTCGCCTAACAGGGGATACAAAACTCACAAAAATCGTATTTAAAACCAACAAAACCAATTTTGTAAATCGTTTGCAAAGACCGGATTGAAAATAGATTTTTAATTTAAAACTTAATTAAATTATTATTTGAAAATTTTACTGAAAATATGGGCAGCATCTCCTCTGTAACTAGGACAGCCTAACCCAGGCGGTACAAAACCCACAACTCAAAATCAACTCCCAAACCAGGGAACACACCAATATCGCAACACAAAGATAATATCCAAACCCCAGAATAATAAACCTCTGCCAAAAATAGTACATACCAACTAAAATAGAAAAATAACCAACACAGTACTAATATAATGAGTTGGAAAAACATACGCGTCCAGCGTACAATATCCAAACCACAGAAAATACAACGCCGCAACGTAAAACGTCGTGCGTATCCCCTAAACGCAACACTCAATTTTCGATCCCCGAAACGGGGTCGGGACCGCGTCATCATCGACTAACTATGGGAGGGACACAGGGACACAGATTATACCTCAGTTGCTCGGCTAGAGCTCTCAGATGCAAGAAATAGAAGAAGAAATAATCCGTGCCGACTTAGAACAGTACAGGAACACGCGGACAGCGGGAAATCGGCTCGAAAAAACGCACAGGAGGCGCGAACAGCAGATCGGCTCGGACAGAGCGCTGCGGAACTCGGGGCAGCGTTTGGGCGGAGCCGACAGGGCTCGGGGTCACGCCGGGAAGGCGCTGGCCGAACGGGCACGGGGTCGGGGGTCGCCGTGGGCGGATCTAGCCGACGGGGAGGCGCTGCGGCGGACAGCGCCGGGGTCGCCGGGACGCTGGGAGGTCGCGGACGGGCAGGGCGCGGCCGGGAGGCGTCAGCCGGTCGGGGCGACTAGGGCACGACCGAGCAGAAATTGGGGAAGGGGAGAGGAATGAGAGGGGGAGTTCTGGGTGGCAGTGAGGAATAATGAGAAGTGGGGGTGTGAGAGAGTGCTGGTGGTTTTGTGGATTATAAAGGAGAAGGAGTGGATGGAGAGGAGAGTTCAGAGGAGAGTTTTTTTAGAGGAATAGGTTTTTGTTTTATTTTTTATTTTTATTTTTTTATATCCAACTACTATATATATAATATATTGGTATATAAGTTCCAAGTAAATAAATATGTTCAGAGGATGGATCGGAAAACGGGATTCGGGTTCAGCTAGGGGTCGGATCCCGAACACGGGATCGGGACTGGCATCAATCAAAGATCCAATGATCATTAAAAAAAAATAGAATTTTCCTAACCGACTAATAATAATAATAATAATAATAATAATAATAATAATAATAATAATAATAATAATATTAATAATATTAATAATATTAATCCTAATCTAACTAGTAATCCAATAATCCAGTAATTCTAATAAACCAAAATTGCGGGTTTTACACAATGTCTTTCCTATGTGGCAAAATGACATTCACACAAGACAACGAGATAAAAATATGTTCTCCAATGCAAAAGTTTGAGAAGACAATAATTTTTTTTTTCAACTTGCAAGACAACTTTTCACTTCTTCTTTTTTGTATATATATTTTTATTCATAATTGATTATGTGGACATAAAGTCATTGTGAAGTGCATTGTCTAGATCTAGACAACCAACTTCACATTCTCCTTGCCATGTCAACTTCACACTTTATTTCACATTTGCATTGGAGAAGTACTTTTGAAAAAAAAAATGTTTGTCATTCCTATGTGGCAACCATTGTTTCCAAACTCACAATAGGGTTGGAGATGCTCTTATGTGAGCCATCCCACGTGGCTTCCATGTGGACCAATAAAAATATAATAACTTGGAAGAAAAAATTTAAATAATATAAATAAAAGATCTCATAAAATATTTAATAAATAATAACTTACCATATTTTTGCCTAGGAATTTAAATAGATAGAAATAAAATATCCCATAAAAGAATTTTTTTTTCATTTCTTTGATCAATAAAAATATAATGACTTGAAGATAAAATTTAAATAGATGAAAATTAAAAATCTCATAAAAGATTTGATAAATAATAACTTACCAATTTTTGTTTAAGAACTCACCAAATATGTTTGTATAGAAATTTAAATAGAAATAATGCCATTTGTCCCTCCAAATTAAAATTAAAATTAGCATTAACATTAAAATTAATATTAACATTAAAATTAAAATTAACAATAATATTAACATTAATATTAACATTAAAGTTAATATTAATATTAACATTAATGCTAATATTAATAATAAAATTAACATCAAAAATAAAATTAAAATTAAAAACAAAATCAAAATCAAAATCAAAATTAAAATTAATGTTAACATTAATATTATGGGATCTTTTATTTTTTATCTATTTAAATTTCGTTTTTGAAACAATGGGTAATTGTGGCGAACTCGCCTCCACTGGAGCTTGAACTCCGGACCACTTGGGCAGTATGCATCTCTCTTAACCACTAGGCTAGAGCCAGAGGTCATTTGCATCTATTTAAATTTCTAGGCAAACATATTTTATAAGTTCTTAGGCAAAATATATGGTAAGTTATTATTTATCAAATATTTTATGGAATCTTTTATTTTTATTTATTAAATTATTTTTTAATTTAATATATTTTTATTGGTTCATATGGAAGCCACATGGAATGACTCATATAAGTGTATGAGCCTATGGCTCATATCCCGTTTTTTCATATATATATATATATATATATATATAGGTCATTTGATATATATATATATATCTAGCCTAGTGGTTAAGAGAGATGCATAGTCGGAGTTCGAGCCCAAGTGGAGACGAGTTCGCCACAATTACCCATTGCTTTTATATATATAAGCAATGGGTAATTGTGGCGAACTCGGTTCCACTTGGGCTGGAACTCCGACTATGCATCTCTCTTAACCACTAGGCTAGAGGTCATTTGATATATATATATATATATATATATATATATATATATATATATATATATATATATATATAGTCCGGCTGGCCTAGCTCTTGTGGTTAGGTGGAGTGGCTCTCCTAGGGGAGGGCTGGGTTCGAGCCTCCCCCCCCCCCCCTCCCCGGAACCCCCCCCCCCCCCCCCCCCCCCCCCCCCCCAAAAAAAATAAAATAAAATAAAATAATATATATATATATATATATATATATATATATATATATATATATATATATATATATATATATATATATATATATATATAATCGGTTCAGTATTTTCGATATGGTCTTAAAATCAAATCGTTACCACTAACATTCAACCAATTTTAGTCGGTTCGGCAATTCCATATTGGTCCATAATTTCAGTTCAATTTTTTGTAAATATTTTTATCGATATTCGGTCGATTTTTCGGTAGCAGACATTATTTGCTTACCTCTAATTACATCCACACAATGATTTGAAGTACATTGTGTTCCATACGCACATGAAACAAAGGATAATACTACATTGTCCGTGAATTTGGACCGCAGTCCTTACGATGTGGTGCAGAGAGGCAGTGGAGGGTGACACGTCGGCACGAGCACGTGCAGGATCACCTCCTTACGGTCAAAATATTATTTTCGCGAAACAAACTATCAATAATAATTAGAAATCAATTTCCTAAATGTGTGTTGAATGTACGTTTTGTCCATCACTGGGCGAGAGATGAAGCTCATGCCCCACGCTGCATAGCGTTTGGCCAATCTGTAAGGCATTTACCTGTCAACTAGCCGGACCAGTCTAGTAAGGTACCAGTTCGGTCCAAAAATTTGACTGATGTGCCGTTCTACTCCAATTAATTGGTAAATTATATCTCATTTTCGGCCATTTTCGGTTGGATGATAATATAATTGATAATTTAGTTTCATATCAGATAGAAGTGTGATAATGAGATATAAATACTGGGATTAATTCAAACCTTACATGAGAATTTCTTTTTAAGGCATATGGATATAGTCCAATATCGCAGTTCATAGGACAACTCCGTTCGGGGCACATCGTGTTTCCAACAAATGGTACCAGAGTCCAAGATTACAGAACTAGTTTGGATGACTATAATTGGTTCGAGACAGATTGTGATGAACGTTCATGCGTATAAACGGATATACCGACTCTCTTCTCAAGGTGGAGTTAGGACCACATGCAACTATACGGATTGGCTTCAAATGTGGGTTTGATGCGTCCAAGGTGGAGTAAGACGTGGTTGGCACACATTGGTGGTGTGGATGAACGTGTCGGTTTGGTTCTGCGGTCGAACGTATTGATATGACAATATGTTATATCTCATGGGTGCTCGGCTGGCGGGAACGAAAAAATAATGTAGAAGAGGTGCTAAGGTTGTTCGGCTGGATGGAACAAAATGGTAGCAGGGTGCTAAGGTTGCTTGGTTAGCGGAAACGAACAAAAAGGTAGCATGCGTGCTAAGCTTGTTCAGTTAGAGGAAACGAGTTAAGGTGAAGATTGTTGAATTTTATCTCATTTTCGGTTGAACGTTAAAAGGGGGTGACAAAGAACTTGGTAATTTAGTCCCACATCGAGTAGGAGGTGAGATCGTGAGGTGTAGATGATTGTAATGAGTTCAAGCCTTAAATGAAAAATTCTCTTTTAAGCCATAAGGGCTCAGTCTTATATCGCACCGCACGGACCAAATCCGCTTCGAGTCATTTCAAACATTTTTTTTTTTTGAGGTATCATTTCTCCAAGCCGGACCGTGGATATATAAACCACGCAGCCGTCCGAGGAAAAGTTCAAACACAAGACCTATTCTTGGACTGTCCCCCGCACTATCACTAGGCTAGTGTTTTAGGACCGTTCCCAACATTAATCTTAGATCCAGACTAGTCCAGTCATAAATGAAAATTCTCTTTTAAGACATAATGACCCAGTTTTATATTGCACTTCATGGACCAACTCCGCTTCGGGTCACATCGCATTTCCAACATTAATCTTAGATCCGGACTAGTCCAGTCCAAAAACAATCTTTCATTTCAACTATTATATTTTAATAATCAATTATGCTATTTGGCTTCCAAAATATTTGGGTGACACCATCTTCCATTATGTGGCATCTGACATGGCAGTTGATATAACAGCTGACATGACAAATTTTAACCCAAAATATTAATTACCCAAAAAAATTTAATGTTAATATTAATATTAATATTAATATTAATATTAATATTAATGTTAATATTAATTTAATGTTAAGATTAATTTTAATATTAATATTAATGTTAATTTTAATGTTAAGGTTAATTTTAATGTTAAGGTTAATCTTAATGTTAATTAACATGTTAATTTAATATTAATTTTAATATTTATTGTAATGTTAAATTTTGCCATGTCAGCTGTCATATCAGCAACCATGTTATATGTCACATAATGGAAGATGACATCACTCAAATATTTTTGAAACCAAATAACATTTTTGTTTAATAATAAACATGCCATTCCTTTCAATCTCCCATCATGACCGATTGATTCTAATTACCGAAAACTTTCACTCTTATGTATTTTTTTGTCCATTTATATATGTATTCCCCCATCAAACTTCTTATTCTGGGCATGGAAGTCTAGGTCCGTTAGAAAGCGGACAAGCGATGGAATGAATGGGTAGATAGTGATATAGGTGTGTGAAATTGAAAAGAAGTAGTAATAAGAACTATAGTCTATATTAGCACTAACATGAACTATTATTATGAATCTTAGTTACAATTTATCTATGGTAGCTGAAGGACAATTTCGGTCGATCAATCTGTGGATACAATAAGCCGCCAAGAGTCGATACATGTAACACTCAGTTTTCCTCACTACCCAGTTACAAGTTATGAAAAACATTTCAGAATGGCCGCGGACCTACGTGGCCGAATTTCATTCGTCCTTTTCTATTCGCGTGGAGACTATCGACGATAGATTTGTCAATAGAAGACTGTCACGTGAACTGCGGATCAAAACTGTAACCACAAACACGATCCACGTACAACGTCCATAACATTTTGATGTCAATGCCAAGTAACGCGACCGGTGTTAACCGTATAAGTAACATAGCCTGGTACAAGTCCAAGAATCATGTCAGGTGTGTCCAACAAGTAGGTGTCAAGTGGTGACTATAATTGAGTACTGGTTATAGGATCGCCAAATTCTAAATAATGGACAATCTATTTAGGAATTTCTCAAAGCTCCTGTTTCAAGTTGCATTATATTTAATTAACACGTTTGGCATTGTAGAGAATATCTGACAATTAACTAATATACGTCTAACAATTAAACATTGTATAAAATTCTTCTAATTAAAGCTTTCAACATACTGTCGTCCAGATAAGTCATTTCTTTTTGTTTGTTACCCATCATTGAAAATTATAAGAAAAGAAAAAAATCGATATCTACGTTTTTGATGTATATATTGAGTTGATGACCACACATATTTTGTACAATTTTATGCCACATGTAATCAGGGCCGGCCCTGGTCCAGGGCGACCAGGGCGACCGCCCATGGCCTCATGGAATATGAGGGTCCCAAAAAATTATATATATATATATATATATATATATATATATATATATATATATATATATATATATATATATATATATATAATCTTGTATCTAAAATAGAACTAATATGTAACATGATCCTCTTTTACCACACAACAATTGTGGTATTAGGTAAAATTCTTGGTTGTAACATTTTTTAAAATTTATTTTAATTTTAATTTATTTTATATTATATATGGGTCCCAATTTAAAAATTTGCCTATGGCCTCCATAAACTCAGAATCGGCCCTGCATGTGATAAATGTATTTTGGTAGCTATTGTATTTTTATTAACAATAAAGCTAGTTGGATAGAATCTATCCAGACAGATAAGGGTAAATTTGGTATATTTTATGAATATTTTAATTTTTCTCTTATGTCATACTTTTTTATGTCCAAATTATCCTTGTACCATATTTAAATTGGGATTGATTTAAAATTTAAATTTTTACTTATCTGTCATGATTAATTGTTAGTTCCAATACAATTAATTCTTCTAATCCCTCATCTTAACGTTTTTAATGTTTCCAACCATTAAGTTTTAGTCTTCCCAGCGATTACTTTTTCTTTGTTCTTGATTAGCCATTACTTTCTTCTTGATTATTTTCTATTTCCTATTTTTTATTTATATTTTTCTATCTTCTATTTTATAGTTTCTATTTCTATTATTTATTTTTATGTTTAATTTTTAATTTTTAATTTTTAATTACTCTTAATATCTATTTTTATTTTTATTTTATTTTTTAGATTTTTTTAAATTTTAACTTCTAAATTTTAAACTTTAAACTTTGAATTTTAATTTTAATTTTTAAATTTAAATTTTAAATTTTAGTTCTTAGATCTTAAAATTTTAAATCTAAAACTTAGAATTTAAATCTTAAATCTTAAATCTTAAATCTTAAATCTTAATTCTTAAATTATAAAGTTTAAATTTTAGTTTTAAATTTTTTAATTTTTAGTGTTCACGTAGGTGGCGCTGTAAAAAGATTCAACCCATTCGGCTCGTGTATCCTCGGTCAAAGCTTTATTCGAATCTCGTTCGTGGGTAGATCGGTACATTAATTTTTAGTTTTTAAGTTTTAATTTATAGATTTTAATTCTAATTTGCATTTTTTATTTTTTATTTTATTTTAATGTTTTAAAATTTAAATTTAAATTGTAAATTTAAAATTTTTAGTTTTTAATTTTTAGTTTTAAATTTTAATTTTTTTAGTTTTAAATTTTTAATTTTTAATCTAGTTTTAAATTTTAGGGCCGTAAAAAGATTCAACCCATTCGGCTGTGTATCCTCGGTCAAAGCTTTATTCGAATCTCGTTCGTGGGTAGATCGGTACATTAATTTTTAGTTTTTAAGTTTTAATTTATAGATTTTAATTCTAATTTGCATTTTGTATTTTTTGTTTTATTTTAATGTTTTAAAATTTAAAATTTAAATTGTAAATTTAAAAGTTTTAGTTTTTAATTTTTAATTTTTAGTTTTAAATTTTAAATATTTAGTTTTAAATTTTTAATTTTAATCTAGTTTTAAATTTTAAATTTTAAATTTTAAATTTTAAATTTTAAATTTTAAACTTTAAATTTTAAATTTTTAAATTTTAAATTTAAATTTATAATTTTAAATTTTTAAAATTTAAATTTATAATTTTAAATTTTTAAAATTTAAAATTTAAAATTTATTTTTTTATTTTTTATTTTTTTTGTTTTTGCTTTTTTACTTTCTGCATTATACTTTTAGTTTTTAGTTTTTAGTTTCTAGATTTTAGTTTCTAATTTTATATTTTGAATTTTTTTCTTAATTCTTAATTTTACTTTTTCTTTTTAAATTTTAAATTTTAAATTTTAAATTTTAAATTTTAAATTTTAAATTTTAAATTTTAAATTTTAAATTTTAAATTTTAAATTTTAAATTTTAATCTTTATTTTAAATTTCTATTTTCTAATTTCTAGTTTGTAATTGTTAATTTTTAGTTTTTAAATTTTTATATCTCACATATAGTATAAGTTAATATTACGGGTCCAAATCAATGTTCAGGTAGGTAGGGATGTAAAAAACTAAAAGTTAAAAGTTAAAAACTAAAAACTAAAAGTTAAAACTAAAAAAAAAACTAAAAAGTTAAAAAATAAAAAATAAAAAATAGGATTTTAGAAATTAAAAATTAAAAATTAGTAATTAAAACCAATGGCCGAACTCAGTTGGAATAACACTTCGAACAGAAAAACTAAAAAATAGTTTTTATTTTTTAGTTCTAATATTCTATTTTTTATTTTTATATGATGGGAAATTTATTAGGTAAAGAGCATAAGTATTTCAACAAAAAGTATTTAAGACTTGGGAGTAACCGTTAATGATTTATACAACAAGTTTAATCGGAACTTGGCTAAGTCTTGGCTCGGACTCGGTTTGTGGTCGTCCGAGCTCGTGAGCTAAATCGTGTCGAACTCGATCATTTAGAACCTCTAGTCGAACCGAGTTTAAACACCATTTTTGAGCTTGACCTTACGCTCGGTTCGAATGAATCTCGTTTGATCGCTTAGTCGAACCGAGTTCGAACACACTTTGGTCGAGCTCGTTTGCTCGATTTTCTGGACTAACCTTGGACAATTTAAAGACACAAACCTAATATCAACTTATATATGAGACCCTATTATTTTTTATTGTTATTATTTCCTATTTTATATTTACGGTTTCCTATTTTCTATTTTTTATTTCCTATTTTCAGACCATATTTTATATGTGAGACCCTATTAATTTTTTTAGTTTTTTATTTTCCTATTTTTAGTTTCCTAATTCTTATTTCTTATTTCCTATTTTGCTATTTACTATTTCCAAGTTCCTATTTTCTATTTTCTATTTCTATTTTCTATTTTCTATTTTTTTTATTTGCATAAATGTGATAAAACCTACACCATGACAAAGTGTTCGATGATCATACGTCACCACCTGAATCATTAATGATCAACCACCAACATAATTCGATGATCATTCCAAATATACATGTTCATACAATACACTTGTGCCAACTTTTTCCATCAAATATATATTTCTCGTTTTCTTTTTCAAAAGCTTCTTTTTCTATCCAGTTGCTCTCTACTATTTGTTCACATAACAACATTTAGTTAACAGAAAATTCACTGTACAATAACGAATTTTCAATAAATTCCGGATAGGATAACAAGTTTAGGAAAATTTCTTGTAGGAATACATTCCGACAGAGGGTCTGGCGGAAATTGGGCGCGCCCGATTTTCGCCAGACCAACTGTCGGAAATCAAGCATGTATGATTTGCAGGCGCGCGGGGGGCAGTTTAGAAGCAGTAAATTTTATTCAGTGTCCAAATAAACACCCAACGGATATAAACGGCTATAAACTTTATTCTAACGGCTATAAATTTTACTCCGATTTTACTTCAACGGTCATAACTTTTACAACGGCTCTTACACATATAAATTGATAGTCGTTCCATCATTTTTTTCACATTCCTCTTCATCTTCTCTCATTTCTTTTAGAAGCAGTTCAGAAGCAGAAGGCCCTTATCTTCCTCTTCTATTTCCCATTTCTTTCGGAAGAAGTAGAAAGCTCTTTTCCTACCAACATGAGTCAAAGTATAACTCTTCTATGCTCGCTTGGAGGCTTCCTAAATGGGTTAGCTTACGAAGGGGGTTTAACTGAAGTTGTTATAGTGGATAGAAATATTACGTTTAGTAGTTTACTTAATTTATTGACTGAACAATTTTCTATTGATTTTGATCAATTTATATTAGTGCATATTTTTGCTTCTAATTGTATAAATTTAAACAGTGATCATGCATGGGCATTTATTCTTCAAATTAATGTATCATCACCGTATATTAGTATAACTCTTCTATGCTCGCTTGGAGGCTTCCTAAATGGGTTAGCTTACGAAGGGGGTTTAACTGAAGTTGTTATAGTGGATAGAAATATTACGTTTAGTAGTTTACTTAATTTATTGACTGAACAATTTTCTATTGATTTTGATCAATTTATATTAGTGCATATTTTTGCTTCTAATTGTATAAATTTAAACAGTGATCATGCATGGGCATTTATTCTTCAAATTAATGTATCATCACCGTATATTAGTATTTTTGTTACTCCAGCACCCCCTCATATAAGTAGTAGACGTGCTCCTAATAATGAAACTACTAATTTGGGTCCGGGTCCTAGTTCATCTCATCAAGTTATTTTGGCCACTGAAGAAGAAAATAGAGTAGATGAAGGTAATGACAATGATTCCAGTAGCGATGATTTAGTTGAAAATGTAGGTGATGTATTTGATAATGTTGATGATAATGTTGATACTCCGGAATTATTTGTTGGCAGACAATTTGAAAATCGTATTCAATTTAGAAGTTTAATTAGTGACATAGCAATTAAGCATAATTTTGTTTGTTCGGCTACTTTGAATAATGCTCACAAGATTATATATAAATGTAATGAATCTAGTTGTAATTGGAGGGTATACGCTAAATCTATTGGTAATAGCGAGACATTTGTTATTACTACGTTAGAAAATCGACATACTTGCTTATGTGGACTTACAACCGGTAGTCATCCATTAGCTACTACTTCTTGGATTAAGAATAATTTTTTTAATAAAATTAGAGATGACCAGTCGTACAGTCCATCGCATGTTGTGAAGGATATATACAGAGAACATCGAATACGTATCAAATATTCGAAAGCTTGGAAAGCTAGAGAAATTGCTTTATCTGAAATAAATGGTAGTTATATTGATGCTTACGGTGGTCTTGAACGATATGCTTCCACAATTATCGAGACAAATCCAGGTAGCAGATGTTTTATAAAGACTAATGAACGCAATAGTTTCGAAAGAATTTTTATATGTTTTAAGGCATGCATTGATGGATTTTTAAAGGGATGTTTACCTGTGATTAGTACTGATGCCACTTTTCTCTCATCTAAATATCGGGGCATCTTATTTATTGCTTGTGCTCATGATCCTAACTATCAATTATATCCAATTGCTTATGCCGTGGCTGAAAGTGAAAGCACTGATTCTTGGAGCTGGTTTTTAGGTTGTTTTAGAACATCTTTTGATCAGTATTTTGATGCATGGAATAGAATTTCTTTTATTTCTGATAAGCAGAAAGGGTTGATAAATGCTATGCGTGCCACTTTTCCAGAATCGCCTCATTTTTTCTGCATTCAACATTTTAAACAAAACTTGAAATCAGTAGATAGATTAAAATATTTTCGATGTAGATTAGATTCTCTTGCAAGATGTTATAATGAAGTTGATGCAAATTATTGTTTTGAAAGAATTAAAGCTGAAAATTTTGATGTGTATAAATGGATCATTGGAGTAGAAGGTGATGAAACACGTGTTCTAGCACACTGGATAACGGCTTATGCACCTTGTCCTAGATTAGATATTAACACATCTAACCTTGCTGAATGCTTCAATAACTGGATAAAAAATCTGCGTGATAAACCAATAACAACATTACTTGATGGTATCCGTGCCAAGATTATAACACTTCAGGACAAAAATCGAAAACATGCTGAATCGCTTGAAACAGATTATTGTCCGAAGATGTTAAAATAATGGCTCGTATGAACAGAGAACATCACTACTTGCAAGTCCTGAGTATTGATAGTTATATATTTGAAATAGCAGATCATGAAACACATAGAACATATGTTGTTCGTTTAGAAGATAAATATTGTTCATGTTTAAGGTGGTATCATACTTGCATTCCATGTGTACATGCATGTTTTGCGTGTAATTTTTCAAAAATTAATATTGAACAATATTACCCTGCTGTTTTTTCTAAAGAAGCATTGAGAAGCGTATACGAGTCACACTTGGAGCCAATTCCAGTTCCCTACAATCTTCAAAGTGTCCTGGTTAGAGGAGAAATTGGAGTACCAGAATTACGGCGCAAAGCTGGAAGACCCAAGAAGAACCGCATCATTGCCAATGATTCAGAGACAAGAAATCTTCGATGTAGCAATTGTAATGGATTAGGACATAATAGAAGAAAATGTACTAATCAGCCAAGAGAATAATTTTATCTTGTTACGACATAATAGAAGAAAATGTACTAATAATCTTGTTACAATTTATCATAATTTCATCTTGTTACAATTTCATCTACCTCCCGTGGCATCCCGTCGATAATTTCTACGCTCAACTTCTCTAAGATTGAGGCGACCTCTCCTTTCAGCCGTATTCTCCGGAGGTACATCACGTCCTTCTTCCTGAGTAGGCATTGGTGCTGATGGAGTGGTCATGATCTGTGTATAATTAAGATTTGGAGGGGCAAATATGTTCTCCCATTCAGAAGTCCCTTGGCCACCCCATTGAGAGGTAGGTTCTGGTCCCCATTGAGAAGTCCCTTGTCCACCCCATTGAGAAGTCCCTTGTCCACCCCATTGAGAAGTCCCTACGTCGGCCCATTGAGATGTCCCTTGGCCACCCCATTGAGATGTCCCTTGGCCACCCCATTGAGATGTCCCTTGGCCACCCCATTGAGCCGAGCTCTCCTCGGCCTGTTGATGCGGGACCTCGTAAGCATGTCGAGGTGGACTATCAGGGAGGTCTTCAGGTTGCGTGACATTGTGTCTATCCCGTCGGGGACGTGCATGTCGCTGTCTAACAATGCCAACCTCTTCTACAGGATAGACGTCAGGGATAAGTATAGAAGGGTTCGAGGGAGACGGATCCGCTTGCATATAATTCCAAATTTCAATAAGTTTTGTTCTCCATGTTTCAGGATTTGGATTATCGATTGCTTGCTTAATACTTGGAGCCTGAAATATAAGATTTGCTAGTCCATAAGTAAGTACTATAAACGTGCAGACCAAAAAAAACTTAAAATATACGATTTGATAAGCAGAAAGCAATACGTACCATCCCAATCATATGGTGATAAAATTCACGCAAACTAGAATCGTCTAGAGCTCGTGGTTGGAATCGAGGCTCCTCATGATAGTATAACTTGTTACTTATACGAGGGGCTCCCCACCAAGTTCTATATGCATTACTCCCAAGTGCTGCACCAATTCAACAAATATGAGCATATAATTCAATAATAATTTTAATCAAATAGGAGATGAAAACTAACCATCTTCATACTCTAACATCGGTCCAGATAGTTCTGCCACACCATGTGTCTCAAATCTAGAATTCCATCCGGGAATCATTTTTCTAGCTCTTACAGCTGCACTGGCTCTACCACGAGTCAAACATGGTGGATCATCTGGGATAATCTGTTTCATCCCAAACTGCCGCAGAACCCGATCGGCGGGATGAAACATGATGTCACCATGATATATTATATAATATCTATGAAGACTCATGGTATAAGCTGTTCTTTGTATTTCTGGAACATATTCATACTGGTCATGCACATAAGGTAGCCATATAACCTATTCGGTTTCGGAAAAAGTATAAGTAATAGATTAAAAATGTTGAAATATTTAATGACTAATTAACGTATTTTACCTCTGTATGCTTTAGAGTATCAAACTGCCCCTGATATAGGGGGGCGCTCGAGTGAACACAATGAGCTGGATCTACTACATCTGTAACCCATCGTAAAGCTACCGGAAATTTACCAGCATTGGAATCAATACCGGTAACTGGTCTCCCGATATGAAAATGTTCGTAGGACCAGACCTATTAAACAAAAGAATAACTTGATACAATTCTACAAATTATAACTTTAAATGAAATGAGTAATAATTTGTATACCTGTATTAAAGTCATGCATCCATTTAAATTTTTCATAATTTTATTATCTCCCAGCACGCGTACAAAATCTGACATGGAGGCGTATAAATATGCCAACATTGATGCTCCCCATGCATGACTTGTAGGTGCGGTCAAGTCTTCCAAGAATGGTAGATAACGTAAGTTCACCATATCTGATGAGTCGGGAAAGACAATCGCACTTATTAAGCCGAGTAAGTAGGCCCTTGTGCAAGAAATCACCTAAACATATATGAAAAAAATGGCAAAAATTAATATGTGCTAAACTAGCTGCAGCAATACGAGAGAAATATTAATAATATCGGTGATACATACCCGATTTTCATCAACAGATACCTCTTCGTCATCATCGATATGATCTAGATGCATAAAATTGCGACGGAGCCAGGAAAATGAGACTAAGCTTTTTCCTTTTAATTTTGGTGGCTCCACACCTAGATACTCCATAATTGCATTCTCAGCTGAAAATGACTCATTAAATATTATAGGTTCACCCGTAATAGGTAATCCTATAATATTTGCTACATCAGCTAAAGTAACAGTCATTTCACCAACTGGTAATTGAAATGTATTTCGGCCAGGCCACCAACGTTCCACTAGGCTTAAAATTAAATCTCTATCATGACGTAAAAACTGTATCTCGTCAACGTATTTAAATCCGAATACGACCAACATAGCATATTGTTCGCTAGTTAAATTCCAACACCCAACGTTCGGTTCATACCGCCATGTCCCATGCTCTCGCATTCGAATATCGCCAGGATAATCATATAACTATAGAAAAAATTGAGTTACTACAAAATTATCATTATTACTATAAAATAATAAAAATAAACAAAATAATAAATTTTTATTTCAAATTAAGTATACCTTTCCAGAAAATACTAATCTTGAGATATGACTCAAACGTTGCTGGATAATCTCGTCTGTAGTGGGTCCTCCCGGAATAAGTCCGTCATTTCGACGATCCATCTGTTATTAATACCAAATTCTAAGATAATAAACACAAACAAATTAAATTTAAAATAAATTTTTTTTGAATATTTTTACCTCTCTAAATGTTACCTAGTCTCTCTGCTTCTCCTCTTCTTGCTTGTTCTTCTCTCTTCTCTTCTGTTTCTCTTCTACTTCTCCTTCTTCTGAATGTGTTCCTGGAGAAGAAACGAACATCCTTTATAACACAATTTTTCTGTCCCATCTCTTTCATCTGATTTTTTCAACGTGTTCAACTTTTTCGTTTTTCAATAAAGCTTACTCTTTCACCCATCCATTCAAACACATACAAACAAATATTGGGGGTCTCCAATGCTGCGAATGCTGCCCCCAATGCTGCCCCCTGTAAAGAAAGCAATGAATCATGTGAACGCTGCCCCCCGCGCGCCAGCAAATCATATATGCTTGATTTTCGACAGATGGTCTGGCGGAAATCGGGCGCGCCCAATTTCCGCCAGACCCTCTGTCGAAATGTATTCCTACAAAAATTTTTCATAAACTTGTTATCCTATCCGGAATTTATTGAAAATTCGTTATTGTACAGTGAATTTTCTGTTTAGTTAAACATGAAAGCATTTATGAGGAAAACATTTGTGACTTGTGAGGAAGAGACCTTAGGAAATTGCACTTCATTATTGTTTAATTGGAATGAAAAACAACATATTTAAGGGTAACTAAGTAATTAAACAACCCAATAGAGTATTAATTATTGTATTAAATGGTTTCTATCCGGATAGATTCTATCCAAAAATCAGCTTCCTTTTATTAATCATCTACTACTCAAAACCTCCAATCCCAAAAAAATTTATTAAACACACTGTACTTAACTCTTTCTCTAATCCAAGTAAGATTGTATGTATTTACTCCTCTCTCTTACTTTCCTCCACTTAACTCGGCTTATTTTTTCCCTCAATTTAAGCAAACCCTTAAAAGTATTTTCTATTATATTTTCTAACTCCGAGGTTGATGCCTCTAAACTTAAACTTAAGCAGCATACGAAGAGGACGAAATTAATAAGCCTTTTATAAAGACACAACCTATACTTAGGGCCAGCATATGATAGAGGAAATAATTTTTGTTTTTATTTTTTTAAGGCTATTATTAAATTTGTTTGGAGGCATTACAACCTAAATTCTCTTTTTATTTTTTTTCCCCAAGAGTCCGCTTTCTTCCTCATCTTCCTACTTTTGTTCTTGTCAGTTCATCTTCCTCTTCCAGTTCTAATTGGAAATGACACCAATGCTTTTTCTTCCAATCCTAATTGAACATTTTGTTTCTCTTACAATTCTAAAGTTTTTTTTTAATCTTGATTTTATGTATTTTTAGACATTATTTATTATATTTTAGATTAATAATTTGTCAATGGGCATTTTTTCAAAGTTTAGAATCCAATATTAGAATTTTGAATTTCAGTTTTGGACATAATCCTGTTGGTGATGACACAGGAACGCCAGTATTCTGGCAGTCCTAATCATAGTCATGACTGTCAGAATTCTAGCAGTCAATAACAATAGTCAAGACTGTCAGAATTCTAGCAGTTCTAATATACATGATAATTTGACAGAATCCTAGCAGACAAAATTTTGGTCTTAGGATTTGCCAAAATTCTACAATTTCCGACAATCATGCTCCGGATATCGAATTTTTATACGTAAGTTGGTGATGTCCTGTAACAATTTCAAAAAAAATATTTTGCAAATATATTATTTTTGTAACAATTTAGGTTATGCCTTTATAAAAGGCCTATTAATGATAGACCAGTTGTTAACCTGTTTATCAATGTCCAATAATAGAAGTTCTCTTGAAGGTTTACATGCTTTATGGAGCTACCATACCATACCATACCATAGTCTATCATCTATATCTATCTAGAATCATACTGAGTCGTACCCACTGCTGTTTTGTGAATCTAAAAAAAGTTGATGTACCATTTATATTCAACTTGACAGTGTAACATCTTTACCAGTGTATAACTTGTAATATTGCAACATTTTTTTTTTACCTCTATGCTTATTCTTAATAGAATTTGGATGGATTCCACTGGCATCCAACCACGATCTAAGTTGACAAAATCATGTAGTACAAAAATGCTATATAAATATTTATATTGTTAGATATTCTTTCGAAGTGGTCAGTGTTTTAAAATGGGGAAATTTATGAAATGTCCAAAAAACGAAAAAGTTTTATGAAAAACCCACCGCACAAAAACATTTCATCGCGTGCCTAGAATTAGCAAAAAATATATAAAGAGGGTTCCGAATGACCTTTTTGTCCTTCTTTCTAATTTATTGAAAACACCAACGAAACTACTCTTAAAAAAAATATTTCGATACTTCATCTTCTTCCATACGCTGCTCACTTTCGAATCTAGGTTTTCTCCTCAAAAATTTTCAAAAACTCGTCGAAAAATTGCGGAAAGACCGAGACAAACGGCAAAAGTGCTAAAACGGAGGTCCAAACATCATTTTTTTTGCAATTCTAAAATTTCGGAAGGTCATCTATCGGAGAAGCGGTTACTTTCAGGCTCCTCGAAGATACGCTCATTTTGGGACAAACCGGACCACGTTTCGACCTTCCAGTCAAAAGTTATAGCCCTTCAAAGTTTCAACTGACCATAAAATGCATGAGAATGGTCATTTTTCGTGTTAGAACACGAAAAATGTTAATTTCGTATGAGGGTGGCCATTCTCCGTGTTAGTAACACGGAGAATGTCATTCTCTGTCTTAATTTACACGGAGAATAGTCATTCTCTGTGTTAGTAACACGGAGAATGGCATTCTCCGTCTTAATTTACACGGAGAATGGCCATTCTCCGTGCTAAATTACACGGAGAATGATCATTCTTCGTCTTAATTTACACGGAGAATGGTCATTCTCCATGTAATTTAGCACGGAGAATGGTCATTACAGTGTTAAAACGCAGGAGAATGGCCATTCTCCGTGTTAGAAACACGGAGAATGGCATTCTCCGTGTTAAATAAAACAAAAAATGGCATTCTCCGTGTTAAATAAAACGGAGAATGGCCATTCTCCGTGTAATTTAGCACGGAGAATGGTCATTCCAGTGTTAGAACGCAGGAGAATGGCCATTCTCCGTGTTAGAAACACGAAGAATGCCATTCTCCGTGTTAAATAAAACGGAGAATGACATTCTCTGTGTTAAATAAAACGGAGAATGACATTCTCCGTGTTAATTTACACGTTAATTTACACGGAGAATGGTCATTCCCAGTGTTAAAACGTAGGAGAATGACCATTCTCCGTGTAATTTAGTACGGAGAATGGCATTCTCCGTTTCTATATTATACGGAGAATGACCATTCTCCGTGCTAAATAACACGGAGAATGACATTCTCCGTGTTAAATGACACGGAGAATGGTCATTCAAATGTTAAAGCACAGGAGAATGCCATTCTCCGTGTTAGTAACACGGAGAATGCCATTCAACACGGAGAATGGTATTCTCCTTGTTAAAAATGCAGGAGAATGACTATTCTTCGTGTGATATCGACGGAGAACAGTTGACAGAAACCTAATTTTTTATTTTTTTTGTTTTGTGGAAAGAAATTTGACATGAATAAAGATTCAAGAGTTTTCGTTCTTCTTTCAAAACGATGCTAACTCTTATGAAGAAGAAGAAGAAGAAGAAGAAGAAGATGAAGATGATGATGATGAGCGATGATCGGAGTTCGACTGAAAAAAAGCATGGTGAACTACGAACGATCTTTGCGATCTCTGCTGAAGATCATAGTAATGGAATTCAGATCTCTCGTGAAGAAGAAGAAGAAGACGAGAATCGCAATCCAGATTTGAGTTTGTGCGGAGGTGTAGTTATGATATTAATTTTGTAAATACAGAGCATCTAAAGGGAATCTTGGAATACTTAACGTGAAAATATATAATTCTGGACATTTCATAAAACCCATCATGCGGGTGGGTTTTTCATAAAAATCAACCCCGAAATTGGGTTTCTCAGCAATTTTCAGTTTTAAAATTGACGAAAGATACTTTGCAATTTATAAAGCTCAATATCGAATATTACGACACCCATTATCAAATGCTTTCTGTGTGTGCATATTCTGGCCTTTTATGATCAAAATGGTTTCTAACTGCCATATCCCATGTGTAGAGTATAATGCTGCTTGAAAACGGCTCAGAAATGAGCCGTCTAAGTCATTTGTATATCATCAACCATGTAAATATATTAAAAATAATAATAAAAAGATAAATAAATAACTATTTTAATATTCCACTAATTATTAAAAAATTAACTAAGTATTTAACTATCTAATATAATTTATTTATAACTATATAATTCTAACTCAAATGGTTAAAATGTGATTCAATTCCTAGGCATAGGCATGACATTTTTATAATAACTTTATATTTAATTTTTTTTTTTTTTTTTTTTTTTTTTTTTTGCATGTCCACATTACTAGTCAATGTAAGATAGCCAAATTTCCGGTCCATGTAGTAAAATAGACACAATATTGTATTGTATTGTATTTCTTTCTATTTAACTAAAAAAACATCAAATTACATTCTTGATCGAATTTAATATAGATACACTTGCATGAGGAGAAGAAGAAGAAATTATTGGATCATGTGAAGATCATTCACAAAAAGAATTGGTGAGAACTAGGAAGCTTTTGAGTGTAGTGCTACCAAGGAGGCATAAGCCCCGTCCTTGATATTGATAAGCGTCTCGTGGTTTCCCTTCTCTATGATCATACCATTCTTCACAACGGCAATGACATCCGCGCCCTTGATCGTGGATAACCGGTGGGCGACGATCACGGTGGTCCGGCTGACCATCACCCGGTCCAGCGCGTCCTGGACCACCCGCTCGGACTCGGCATCGAGCGCGCTGGTCGCCTCGTCCAGGAGCAGTATCTTGGGGTCCTTCACTATGGCACGGGCAATCGCCACCCGCTGCTTCTGGCCTCCTGACAACTGAGCGCCTCGCTCTCCAACCAATGCGTCGTAGCCCTGAAGATGAATATATTGTCAGAACATACACTTAAGTTCGGAAGATGCTAAGTCTATAACCAAATATTTACAACCTTCTTACAACCTCTCTCTCCCACCCCTTACACATGGTCCCACCTCCCCTCTCACCTCCTGCTACATGGGCTCCATCCGACCCCACCATTTCCTCCCCTCCTTCAATCAAAGTCCGACAACGGTTGTAAGAAAATTGTAAGCATTTGGTTGTAGGCATAGCAAAGCTCCTTAAGTTCACTACTAGAAATGTTTGGAGATTACATTATACACAGATGCACAGAAGACGAGGAAACACAAAGATGTGGATATTAGCCACCGTTTGGTTGACTGTAATGTAATTGTAATCGCAATGTAATCAAATAAAAAAATTATTTTTTCCATTTGATTACATTACGATTACGATTACATTACAGTGTACCAAACGAGGCGACCTGTACTAGTGCCTTTCTTTAGTTTCTTTCCATTTAAGGCTTCTGTATCCATACCTTAGTCTTAACAAATAACTTATTTGAGCATTTAAAACAATGCACTAGTATGTCACCTATAGTGTTCCGATATTTTTGGCACCTTAACTTTCCGATGTTCGTTTTGGCACTCTGGCTTTATAAATTGCTCTTTTGAAAGACATTTCGTCAATTTTGAAGCACAAAGAATATCTAGTAATATAACTATTTAAATTGCACTTTTCTACTTCATTATATGCTTTTGAAATGGTCTCGATGTACTTCAAAATTAACGAAAAATGCAAAATGCTTCAAAAGAGCAAGAAGTGTGTGTGTGTGTGTGTGTGGGGGGGGGGGGGGGGGGGGGGGGGGGGGGGGGGGGCCTAAATCGAGTCATCAATCTCATCCCAAATTTTCAACGACAATTTAGTGATAGGTCATAGTTCATTCAATGGCTAACTAACCTGGGCCAAAGTGGATATGAACTTGTGGGCATTTGCCGACTCTGCGGCAGCTACGATCTCAGCCTCGGTGGCGTTGCCTTCTTTTCCATAAGCAATGTTGGCACGAATGGTGTCATTGAACAGTGCTGGTTCTTGGCTCACAAGACCCATCTGCTGCCTCAGCCATCTCACCTGCAACTTCCTGATCTCGACTCCGTCGAGCAATATTTGCCCCGCGTCTGGGTCGTAAAACCTCTGCAACAACGATACTGCTGTCGACTTCCCACTCCCACTTTCCCCTACTAGTGCAACAGTCTGAAAAAAGTAAAATGAACCTAATCACAGTCAAAATTTAGCTCCTGAAAGTTCTAAGTTACGATTGCACAAAAAAAAAAAAAAAAAACAGTAGAAATCTAATATGGGCCTCGCCACGGTAGAAGTTTACTTCTGAAGGTTCAAAAATGATTATTGCTAAAAAAAAAGCAAATGTTGAGGGCACTACAACAATTACTAGGGGGCAGTACACTTTGACAGTTCTAGGACTGTCAAAATTCTCGCAGTCCTATACATCCTGAAAAAATAGGACTGCCCTATGCATATCCATGACTGCCAACATTTTGACGGTCCTAAAATAGCAAGGAGTGGGGAAAAAAATTGACAGTCCTGAATATGCAAAGGACTGCCAGAAATGTGTTGTCTCCTAGTCATTTTTGTAGTGCCCTTAACATTTACCAAAAAAACCCACAATAGAAACTAGAGTAAATAGACTAATGAGCATACCTTCCAAACAGTACAAGGTGCCTTATAGATTCCATTTAAATCCAATTTATTTGTATTAGGTAAATATGATTATATTATATGCAATGGCGGGGCCAGGATTTCCAGGAGGAGCATCGGACTAGTGGCAGCCCCCTTGCTCAGCATGACCCCACAAGATGTTAGGATCGCAGGTGATCCTCCAGGATCGACCTACAATAAAGGTCAAGAGGCAACCAAAACTAGCTCTGGATAGGGCAACTCAACCCCATGGGCCGGCCTTGGGTGTAATGCAACTGTTTGTATTGCACAGGTTTTATCATAGACTTCAACACCAAATTTCTGAAAATGTTAATATCCAGTGCAAATCCTTAGCAAAATTGCATATATTAGAATCTGAATCAACTGACCTTGTCAGTACATCTCACCTCATAGGAGTGAGTTAATGCTCCTTGTATTAGCAAAATTGACATGAGAAGAACATTAATGTGATTATACTTCCGGAAATTCCTTTTTTGTCAAAGCATTTACTTTTAAAAGATTTTTCTATACATTATACTGAAATAGTTAAAATCAATGAAGAACATTTGGCACACACATTACCTTTCCCGAATGAATAACCAAGGATAAGTCTCGGAATATTTGGGTGTCGGGCCGTGTAGGATACTTGAAGCTGACATGCCGGAACTCGATGTTGCCCTTCAACCTCTCCAAAGTGACACCAGAATTGTCACCGGAGTCGATCTTAGACTCGCGGTCAAGAAGTGCAAACACGGAAGCCGCGGCCGATTTTGCCTTGGTAGAATCTGGTGCTATGGAGCTTGCTTGAGAAATACTCATAGCCGTCATGGAAAGGGCAAAAAATACCTGCAACACGGAGCAAACAGGAATTAGGTGTTGCAGCATAAGTTCCTGAGGAAAATATCCAAAAATAGGCCAATGATATTTTTTGACTTTGACCATATATATGGTAATCCTACATAAGATTGGATTTTAAGCCTACATAGAATTGAATTTCTATGGTATATAAAGAGGTCTAAAGGTTCTCCACAAACATCTCAAGAGTGCTCAATATAATTTGTTGAATAAGTTCAACACAAGATTAGCTCATTATATGAAGGAAAATATCCAAAAAAGGTCATGGGCCTATTTTTGGATATTTTCCTTTATATAGCCTATTTTTGAATATTTTCCTTCAGTTCCATACACTGGATGACAATCAAAAGCTGTATGATGATTACAGATCCAGCATAGGTTCATTTATTAGTTTATTGATCTGAAAGATGCATAGGGGGCATTTCTAACCTTATTACAATCAATATGAACAATCAAAACTCCTCTTATGGATTCAATCATCACAAAGCCATGAGAAGGGGCAAAAAAAAAAAAAATTGTTACTGTGGAGTCTATTTTTGTTAACTAGTTTAATTTCCTACATTTTCGTAATTTAGTCCCAAAGATGAGGGAAATATTTAGTAAGAGGCATAATGGAAGAAGAAAAAAAAGAGGGGTGATCCCCTCAAGGAAAAGCTAATAGCTTGAGATCACCTTAGTTGATAGTAAGAAGTTTCTTTTCACAAAGACTCAAAAGGGAATAGATAATCTATGTCAGTTATATAGTTCCAACCCTTGTTAGCAATTCGGCAAAGGGGGAAATTCGGGATGACAAAAGTACGAGTACAAATCGGCTCAGTACAAATAAAGCACGTTAAAAAATTCGGTCAAATATTCGAAAAAAGGGATTATTGAGGTTAGAAACTTCACATTCTTAAATATGTTGTCAAATTTAGTTAATTAAACAGGTTCCCACCATTTTTTTGCGCCAAATTTTTCAATAATTTATATGGAACACATTTGAAACTTCGCATGCTTAAAATTTACATACAGGCTCGAATCTTTCAAAAGTACGCAAGTATTATACATTTATGAAAGATACAGAAAAATTCGCGTATAATACGAGTATTATTCGGGTGATTGCTAACAAGGGTTCCAACTCTTTTTGCTATATATGTAACTTTTACGTTCTGTTTTGACAAAGGGGTAGGAGGAAGTTTGAAACACAAGAAGGGTTATTATTTTCCTATGCTCATTCATGGATGAACTTGACAAAAGTAGAAGAGTTTTCAGTTGGAGAAAAAAATAATTCAAGTTGACATAGCCAGATAACAACTACTAACTCAGTGTTTCACCTTAATCCTATTTAACTTTAGCACAATCAAGTCAATGCATTGAAGTGTCACTATGATAAAGAAGGAATGAAGTCTTTGAAAGAATAAAGATACTAATTACTTTTGAAGGAATAGGTGAAACATACTTGAAAAACTTTGCCGAACGTAGTCGTTCCACTGTTAACTAGGCGGCCTCCGGCATAGAAGCTGATAGCATAGACGACATACATCAGGAACAAAGAGACCCCGAAACCAATACCACTGATCAGACCCTGCTTGATTCCTGCCTTTCTTGGACCTTCACACTTCTTGTTGTACAATTCCATCACCTTCTCTTCAGCAGAAAAAGAAGCGACAGTTCGTATGCTTCCCACTGCGTCATTCGCAACCTGACTCGCTTCCTCGTACATCATCTGCAGCCACCATACAGTATCCACCATAATCAACAACTTGATTGGAACCAAACTTTATGGGATAGCCAAAATGAGGTCATACTTGCACAGTAAATATTTTTCAATGTACCAAATGTTATCAAACGTTAGGAACTTAAAGTTTCCCATACTTCTGTTCGTTAACATATTCCCAGAAGCTCGAGCTTAGGAATGGGCCAACATGATAATTAAACCCATACTTTGTAGTATCGGCCGATACCGATACGGTTTGGCATGTCCTGATCCGATAGCGACCGATACCCGATACTGACCGATACCGACATAGAGGGTCTCTTTTTCGGTCAATTCGGTAAAGAAAATTGAACGAAAAAGACCAATCAACAATGGTGTAAAAGCATAGAAAGGTCATAAACGCATGTAAAAGAAGAAAACTTATCTATCATATATAAATCAATCGGTAAGGGCGACTACTATTCCATTCAGTTTCAAAACTACTAAGAAACAACGCTAAAAATATTAAAATTATGCCTAAATGTATAAAAATAAATTTTCTAAAACGTTAATATTTTATTAATAATTATTTGCTTTCCGATACCAAAATCCGATACTCCGATCCGAAACCTTCGATACGGCCGATCCCAATACACTTCGGAATGGTCCGACACCGATATCGATTGTGATAGCGATACTTCGAACCTTGTTAAAAATAAACCTTTAACGCCTCGTCAACATGCATGCCAGGATTACGAGAACCTAGGCGTACCTGCACGTGGATGAACCTAGAGTTTGCACTTGAGCTAAAGCCCAGGAATGCAGGTTCGCACATAGAAAGGTAATATAAACTATTTGATGTAAAGGGGATGTGGCGCCGATATCATATTAATTAACCAATGTTCCTAAAAGCTCCATATTTTAGGAATGGACCAATGTTGTATATTAAACCTTTAACAACTTTTTCGTTAGTCATATAAAGTTTTACGAAATAGTTCATTTGATTCAAGCCGACCCAAAAGATAAAGGACTCTGTTCTTGTTGTTGCAGTGATTCCATTTGTTCCAAACAGTTGCAGAAGCCGCAAGCACACAATCTTTTCAAAAATAAAAAAAATAAGAAGAATTATATAGTTTAAATTTATTTTTAGGTGTAGAATCTAACCTTTGCATCAGCACTAAATCCCTGCATGAACTTGACCTGGAGAAACCCATTAAGTCCCAAGAGAGGTATCAAAGCCAAGATAATCATAGCTAGCTGCCAGTTGGCAACAAAAGCTACCACCAAACCTGCAACCATAGTGCCAACGTTCTGGACAAGTAAAGCAAGTGCATCACCCACAACCCCTCTAATTGTTGCTGCGTCTGACGACAGTCTTGCGCCGATGGCTCCACTCGAGTTTTCCTGTTCATCGAACCATCCCACCTCCATGTGAACCACCTTCTTGAAAGTCATCAATCGTATCCTTCGTATCAACTTTGACCCGGCTAAAGCAAAGAAGAACGACCTAGCAGGAACTGCTACGAAACTCATCAGGCCTAATCCCATGAACAACAATGACCAAAACTTAGCATCCTTCTTAAGCTGTGGTGGCGGCTTGTAGAACGAGTTCACCACAGAGGATAACAGGAGTCCAAAAATGGGAAATATAAGTCCATTGAGAATTGCAGCAATTGCACCGAGTAGGAGAATTGGGATCTCTGGTTTGTTGAGGTAGGCAATGCGTCCTATAGACACTTCCTTCAGTTGCTGGGAAGGATACGCAGTGTCTGGCTCCTCAGGTGTGTTATCTTGAAGACCAAAATCTAAAGGCAAGCCAAGATGTGCTGATAAAGAGTTGTGGCTTCTATTCCCGAAAGATGATGACCCTCGGCTTACAGAACGTTTCAGTTGTTGGCTAGAGGAACGATTGAAGGATGGATGCTGGCTAGAGGAACGATTGAAAGATGCCTGTTGGCTGGAGGAACGATTGAAGGACGTATGTTGACTAGAGCGACGCTGTCCGCCTGATGAAAGATCATGTTTCAGCTGGTCTTGTTCAGAAGCTTGATCTGATTTTTTGTTCATTTCCTGCAAACTTATCAATTGGGAGTATGCACCATTAGGATCCTTCAATAGCTCCAGATGTGAACCTGTCAGAAACGAAGACAGCATTAGGTCAATCTCAAAGGAGGAAGAAGATAATATTAGGAAGCTCGTAGACTTTCAAACCAACTTCTTCCCTCCTCAAAGCAGGTTAAATCTTTTAGTAACATTATGGTATCGAAAAATGGTAAAACTTCTATGAAGTGCATGTATATATCAAAAGGTTCTTAAAGATGCAAACCTTTCTCAACAATTGATCCTCTATGAATGACAGCAATCGTATCAGCATTTCTCACTGTACTCAACCGATGAGCAACAATAACAGTGGTTCGGTTAATCATGACTCTATCGAGGGCTTCCTGCACTATCCTTTCGGACTCTGCATCCAAAGCACTTGTCGCTTCATCTAGAAGTAGAATACGTGGGTCTTTCAGAATAGCTCTTGCAATTGCAACCCTTTGTTTCTGACCCCCAGACAGCTTAGTGCCATGCTCGCCAACCATGGTGTCAAATCCCTGAATGCATAACATGCCATAAGTTACCTCGTATTAACAATGCCAATGGAATTTCCCTAGTAAATTTCTTGTGTTATAACTATACCAAATTTAACTTTAGAGAAGTCGAAGGGTTTATACCTCAGGCATTTTGTCTATGAACTTGGAAGCATTAGCAAGCTCAGCTGCGGCTCTAATCTCTTCTGCAGTTGCACCATCTTTTCCATAAGCAATGTTATCTCGAATGCTTGAACCAAACAATACAGGCTCCTGACTCACAAGCCCAATTTTTTCTCTGATCCATCTCAGTTGGAACTCCTTGAGGTTTATGCCATCTATAAGAACTTCACCTGCTTGTGGGTCATAAAATCTTTCAATCAGGCTTATAACTGTCGACTTCCCGCTCCCACTCTCCCCTACCAAAGCCACTGTCGTGCCACTTTCTATGGAGAGAGAAAATCCTTTGAATATCTGTTCATCGGGTCTAGTTGGATAGCTAAAGTAAATGTCTTTAAATTCTATATCTCCGCGGATATCATCTAATATTTTCCCTGCAGGATCAGAAGCATCAATTTCCGGTTTTCTATTTATTGTCTCAAACATCTTGAATGCTGCAGCTTTCCCGGCTGCAAATGCTGCCATGCTTGGAGAGGCCTGGCCTAAAGAGCTGTAAACACAACATCATAAAAACTGATTGTTCATATTTGTGGTAGAGGAACCTAATTAGTAGCCAGTGAAAGAAGTTTGTACTGTACAATGGATGATAAATTGATATATTTATAAATGTAATTGTCATAATAACAGGCGTTGATTGTTTGGATACTTCTCCAGAGGTCTGGTCTTTCGTTTACTTGATATGGTCATGGATGCTTAAGATTTATATGCTGCTACAAAAGAATTTCTCACTGCTCAAAGGTCAGATGTAGAAGGAGAACAAGAATGGCTTAGTCAAGCACCATGAGAAGTATATTACATCCAAAATTTCCGGTTTGATCATTTTAGGGCTCTTCTCCTTAAACCTATCCAACAATGTTACTGTACAAAGAAATAATTCAATTTCATAACACCATTCAAAATTATGAATTACCTTGAGTTGTAATCATCTGTTATATGCACTTATTTACTTTCTTAAGATATAGTGTAGGTCTGAAATAGGTTTATAATACTCCTCAAGATCAACAGAATACAGTTTTCAAAGATTCAGTAACTATGTTAGATCAATAACATGAAATTTAGTAATTTGGGACTACTGAAGTTACAAGGCTCAGCAACCTTAGAGGTATTAATTGAAGTTCATGGTAAAACGGATTTTTTAAGTTTTACATAACTGCACCAAATATATTGCTTCCCAAACACAATCTTGGGGTTCTTAGAAATATTCAGGATGATTTTCAACTTATCTTAATTCTTATGGTTCCTTATATAACATGGTAGAAATCATTAAGATCTATATGAACTTCTAACTGTGGCTACTAAGTCAAAAAGAAGAACTAAATTTGGAGACATTGACTTACAGGTTCTTGACCAAACTCTAAAAATTCAGCTATGACATTCAGTTCCCCTTTGAATTTTTAATAAAGATTCGTACCATGTTATTTGTATTCATTATATAAGAAAGAGTAGTTGTAGTATCGATAGTCAGTATATTTTCATCTTTATAGGAAAGATTCTTGTACATTTGATGTGAATCATTTGAATATTTAATCATGTCTCAGTTATGTTATTATTTCTGTTAATATCAAAACAGATAACATAGCCACTTACAGGGATCCCATCACGACTGAAAAAATCACATTTATGACTTTGCCACCCGTGTAACCTTTCTCCAGGATCAGCTTAGCCCCGTACCATATACCCAGACTATAACCACAAAACATGATAAGCATCATAATCCCAAGACCTAATCCGGTAGCAATCCCCTCGTGGACACTGGACTTGTAAGCAGTCATCAGAGACTTGCTGTATTTGTCTACAAATTGATTTTCCCCGGTAAAAGATGCAACCTAAGGGAGGAAACAAGTTAATAGGATTTCCGAAGAATGTAGGTTTAGGACTAAATGAAAAAAGAATACTATAGTGAATACTTACAGTTCTTATAGAACCGATTGTTTGTTCTACCACAACTGCCGCTTCTGCATAAGCTGTTTGTCCACGTGCAGCCACCTTTGTCATTAAAATGGACATAGCTGCACCCGCAATTACAAGGAAAGGAATCGTGCACAGCATCACAAGAGTGAGAAGCCACCCCTGAGCAAATGCAATTATAAAGGCCGCAAAGAATGTTCCTATTTGCTGAAGGAATTTACCAACCTGCAAAATAGGAAGGGACATGCATTAGCTACCTAAAGAGGAAGGACTATCGTCTTTTTGTCTCAGAAAGTGAGTGAGGGAGTGTAAGGACTTACCCTAAACTGAAAATTCATGTTGGTCATTTTGTTTTTTAATGAATTAAATAAAGAAACACCATTAGTAACTAAAATTTTCAGTATTCTTTTATCATCCGATTTTAAAATGCTTCCATTTTTATAAACTAATATAGTTTGGCAGACCAATCATAATTTGGAATGAGAAATATGAAGTTTAAAATAGGTAAAGAATCAGATACTTCAAACATCTGAAACATGAGAAGTTTAAATTAAGAAGAAATGTACCAAAATATCTATATATTCTTATAGAAAGGTATGTCAAACCAGTCATGTGCGATGTAGGAGGAAATGACACTGAAAGTTTACACCAGCAATAATCAATATTCCTCAATAACTTAAATAGGTAAATTGAAATATTTCATATCTAGATGTGAATAATTTAAGAATAGTTTCTGTTGGAATAATATAAATATTTAACCCTCAATCTGTCACTAAAGATCTAGAGTTTTGGTGCAGCAGAGACTTTAATATGGTATCATAGGAACCAAGGTTCAAAGTAGGAAGCATATACTCCCCAAAAGTGTGTGTTGACTTTCCACGTTAGGCACGTATTAGACATGAAATTGACACTCCAAAATATAGTAGAGAGTACCAAAAATCAGTGGTGTTTATGTTTGTGTCCATATAGTATCATGTTGTATATATTTTCCGTGCAACATAGGTGTGTATCATTGGAATGGTGACATGGCGGGGTGTGGATGTCATGGATGAGGTATTTCCTTAATTCTCAGAAAAGAATGTTAAACAAAAAAGTTGAAGGCAATAAATAAATAAATAAACAAAAACCAAGTTCATTATCAAGTCAATTTCCTGAGAGTTCTCTCTCTCAGAAAAAGTCAATTTCCTGAGAATAATTCCTCAGTAGAAGTTTGACTCACAGGAGATTTTACATTAAGATTTCATAAAGACTGACTCCCATTTGAAATGAATTGTAAGGATGACATAAGTACCTTTTCACCCATGGCATCTTGAATAAGAACAGTATCACCAGACATCCTCCCAATAACTTCTCCAGTATTTGTTTCCTTGTCAAAGAAAGCGATGTCTTGCCTTAATATGGTCTTCAAGTACAAATTCCTTATTCTCGAAGACTGCCTTTCCCCAGTTGCCATCCAACAGTAAACCTCTGACAAAGAAGAGATTGCTACATACTCAGAATCCATCACTTGATCACTTACAACATAGCGAAAATAGAATAACTAACCCTATATCTGATACCATACATTGTTAGGAGCAATTGGAGAAATGTACCATGACTAGGTGTAGTTTATGATCCCACACATTGGTAATATATCTGTTGTTACTAAGAATATACGGGATATTACTACGACTAGTTTTATGTGCGTATGAAATGAAAGAAATTTGGTAGTATTTTTATCATAAAGTTAATTCTTCAAACTGTTATTTACAATATTGATGTATTATAAAAGTCTTTTTGTGAGGTTGGACTAGGTGCAGAAATTGAGAATGTTACAAATGACGAAGCAGGTGCAGCAGAAATTCAAGATGAAGCAGGGCAAGGAATATCAGTGCAGTGATTTGGAAGACAGTGTTTCAGTGATCGTCTTTTTGAAGTTGGTAGTTTCATTTGATATCCGTATTGAAAGACTTGTAATATGGTTATAAATTGTAGTTTTTCTGTAGTTTGGGATATTTTGAGCTGGTTGTAATCAGAATATTGTGAGTTGAGTGCCTTTCCGATTCTGACTGGAAGTATGTTCCTCAAAAGAAAAAAATGGAGGAATTTACTTACGGAGAAAAGATGCAATTCCTGATCCCACAGCCAAGTAGACAAACAGAAGACACACCTGAAGAAGGGATGACGATAAATGGGTTAATGAAATATGCTCAACTTTTAAGCTATTTTACTCGACTACTACAGTTAGACATACCTTGGTAACTCTATGAAGCACATCTTTGGGGTTGTGAGCTCCTCCAAAAGCCTGTATCAGATTTCCCAAGAAAAGTATCATAAGAGGCATTGATGCTCCACTAGCGATGGACGCAATCGAGCCTGTCGCCATCAATAGGTAATCTGTAGAGTCCGCGAACGAAAACAGCTTGAAAAACGGGACGCTTTGTTCTGTGTTCTTGTCCTGATTCTCGCTTTTCTCACCATTAGCCTCCGGCAGTAAGATCCTAGAGGAAGTAACAACGGCTCCACCATCTTCTTGTGTAATTAAACTGGCTAATGAACGTGATTGTCTGCTATCTCCCTCAACACCCCCCATTTCCTTGGACGCTTCTCGCCCTTCAGCAGTCCTCGATAAATACTGTAAGTATTACAAGGATAAGAAATGTGATCAGAACCAACCATACATAGTTCCTCACTCCATGGCAAGGTTATATTAAATGCCAATTGAATTGGAAATAAGGGACTGGACTTCCAGTCAAAATCGTCTCAAAGCTTGTTATCCCAAAAAACAAAACGCTGTCAGATCTTGGTAATATGAAAACCAACATGGTATCAGAGTTCCCAATAATAAAACATAGGATACCCATGAATAGCAATCGTAATTCCAGATCAAACACATGAAACTGTCTATAATTTGACGAGGTAAAGTATAACATAAATATATAACCCTCAACCCTTTAGGTGATGCTTGGTTCAAGTTTTAGAGACTTGGGAATGGAGTTTGAGTTCCTTACCCATGTTTGGTAAGTCTGTGATTGTGAATTGGGAGGAAAAATGGGGGGCTTCAGTTTCCCACATTTGTGGGAAAGTAAAACTCAGCCCCCCTTTGGAATATTTTTGCTTCCTTGGATGTTGGTTGGGCACATTAATTATAATTTTTTGGACGGTAACACCCTTAATGACACCAATTGAATTTAGGTAATAGTAGCATCATGAAATCAATGAAAGGATATTCATGGAAAACTAGACAAATTAAGTTTCATATTCCTGTCCGAACCGGGAATGGAAAATTTTGAGTTTTTCGTGCTACATATCCCCAACCTAACCGAACATGGGTATGCGGATGTTGAATCCATTTCGCATGGAAAAGAAATTGAAAGTGGATTCCTACGAATACAAAGTCCTCATCCGAACGTCACCCTAGAGTTCTGGCTAGCATTTGAAGTGGATTCTAGGAAAAGAAAACGTAGCGTCGCAGGAATCCAGCTCACAGCCCGAAACTGGGTTATTCGATCTACAGGAGCCGTACCTCAAACCTTCACCAAAACTCGAGTTTAACATGGTATCAGAGCAGAGACCTGATACAAATCTTGTCCGGCACGCATTTCAAGCAGGTTTTATGTAAGGGAAGATGCTAAGTCTACTACTAAATTCTTACCACCTTCTTACAACCTCTTTCTCCCACGCCTTACATATGGGTCCCACTCCCCTTTCACCCTCCTGGGCTCCATCCGACCCCATCACTTTCCCCTCTCCTCCAATCGAAGTCCGACACGTGGTGGTTGTATGGAGATTGTACACATTTGGTTGTAGGCATAGCAAAGCTCTCTATGTAAGGAATATATATATATATATATATATAACAAAAAAAAAAAAAAACAATTCTCTAGAGTTCTAACAAAACTGAATCTAGAAAGAAGGGACCTGAATTCCAGTGAAGATGGTGTCAGAGCCGTAAAAAGCCCAACATGGTATCGGAGCTTCGTATCATAAGTAACAACAAGATCATAAATAGCAAAATGCCCATGATGGGTATTTACTACCATTGTGCAAATATACCACTAACGGAGCGAGACGAAGGAGAGGGAGAGCTCAGCAGCAGGAACTCACCGGAGTCGAGGCCTTAGCTACATTCAGAGGGGGCTTGGCTCCAAATCCAAATGGTTTATATGAAGGGGAGGCGTTCGTCTTCCGAGGCTAACAGACGACCGTTAGGAAGTAGGGGAGGTCGTCAAACTTTATAATGGAGGGTTTTTTTTTTTTTCTTTTCTTTTTCCCGTGTGGCTGACCATCATATAGCAAAGGGTCGTGGTAGGGGTGGCAGCAGTAGTTGGTGCCGCTGCTGGTGGTGCCACCAACTCTCCCTCCTTCGTCGTGCATTCCCACAATATTTCTTTAGAAGCTCTGCTCACGTCCTGTCCACGTCATAATTGGGAAAAAGCCCATTAGTGCATTTTATCGAACGGTTGGTCAGCGTCGCTTTTTTTTTTTTCTTTTTCTTTTGAGAGCATCATTAGTAGTTGGGACTCTCCAATGCAATTTGGAGCCCAAAATTTTTTAAAAAAAAAGGTAAATGTAGAATGGGTTGGATTTGTATGAGAATAGTAGGAAATGATAAAGTGAGCCCCGGTCCCAAAAATTGTGTGGTCAAAAATTAATGTAGGAAAAAAATAATATAAAGTTTAGAATCTTTCCAACCCTTAGCACCCATGGATGGGTTGCGACCGAAATTGTAGAAATTGGGACTAGAGAAAATGAGCTCCTACATTCTAAATCTAGAATCTAGAAAATGGGATGGGCCTTACTAATGATGCTCTGAGAAGTCAGACGATGCACACAGAATTTTGTGTACGCTACATTCTATATATTTTAGGTCTATTGTCCATAACTTTCACTGTTATTATACAAAGAAAAAGTAATACGCCTTCGTGAGTGTCGCGTATATGCTCATGTATAAGAAGGTTATGTTATGTTGTGTATTTACGAATTCCAAGTTCTCTCCACTTCTCATTTGTTTAAGGTAAATTATTCCAGAAAGTTCAACGGTACTGTCCTTTCAGTGAAGGAGTGCTAAAATTTTGGCAGTCCTTGCTATGTCAGGATTGTCAAAAATAGAATCATAATTTTACATGGGCTGTAATTTTTACAATCATGATATGTAGTGGAGAGGACGGTCAAAACAGGACTATCAAAAATTCGACAGCCTCGAATATGTACAGAACTGCTTGAAGGTCCTAGAATTGTCAAAAACTATAATGTTTTCGAACAAATTTAGTAGTGTCTTTATTTCAAAACAGATAAATTCGGATGCATGATTGCATTCAGAAACATTAGTCAGAAGTTAAAAGTAAGTAATTTGAACTCAAGACCCTCCTCCACGTACGCTCCCACCAATTAGTTACACTAGTTTCACGTGCGTTGTACGTAAATTTAAAAAAAAAATCTTGTTTATATTGTTGAAAAAAACAGTTTAAATACTTGAATAAATATTTGTTATATATATTTATATTTTAATTAAAATTTAATATATTTTATTTATAATTTGTTTTAGATAGATGTGAAGAAAAGAGAGTTCTCAATTATATGAAATAAAAAAAAGAGTTTTTAAATATATTTTTTATAATTATTACTATTAATTAGTGGAGTATTTACAAAAATTTTAAGTCGTTTTCAAGAGATGTTTTTAGAAAGACGTGTATCTCGCGTTTATTAGATAAATGTATAACATTTTTTTTTTCTTTTAACCGTGTGAGATCCATACTACTATTTTAAACTAGCCAGTTGATTAAAAAGGTTTAACGCAATAAGAACTAATCTTTGTTTTAGTAGAGATATTGGAAGAATGTAAAATATGAGTTTTCTTATTTCCAAGTAATAAAGTAGGGTATATTGAAAGCCAAATGTTTATTAAACTAAATAAATAAATAAAAATTATATTTACAAAGGAATAGCAGGCCCTGGCAATCATTGACTAGATATTAAAATCGTAGTTAGTCGAATATTTATCAGTTTGTCGGAACACCCAGACACGTTGCTAATATTCCCACTGCTAAGACAATGTCAATAGTATTTGTGCAACTTTGACAGCTGAGTAGCGACTAGCCAGTTAGGTCACCAGAAGCCCGATTTTACTTTCTTTTTTTTTAATTAGTCTCAGTTTTTTTTTTAATTATATAATCTCATTTTTTTTGAGCAATTATGAAAAAGTTGTCTCGCCTGTGGACGTTTGACTTATCCTCCTAATTGGAAACTGACGATGAGCAGGACCGGCCCTGGGGTAAGCCTGACAAGACTTCGGGCTTGGGCAACCCCCCTCTATAGGGCAACCCCCTAGGCCATTTAGTTTTCTTAGGACCGCTCCAACAAAAATCCAAATTAAACATTTATCTTTCAATAGGGGTAAAGGGCAACAAAAATTAGCTCCGTCTAAGGCAACCCAAACCGCGGGGCCGGCCCTGACGATGAGTTTGTTAGGGTTGGTTTGGTTACGTTTGTAAGGGCATTTTGGTCCAACAACAAATGGAACTTATTTATTTTTGTCAGGGTCGGTGTTCCTTGATAAAGATATTTGACTATATAATACAAGCCATCTTCTAGCTAAACCCAATTTGAAGTATTATCTACTCGAATGATATTAATTACCTACTATATACTTATAGTTATCTATTCTAGAGACATTATTGGAGAAGATTAATTACGTATAGATTTGTAGTTATCTATTCTAGATTGATTGTATATTATATGTTCAGTTTTATTCAACATAATAAATATGCTATAATTCTCCAATATTATTTTCTCTCTCATATTCATCATGGTAACAGAGCCAACTTCTTCACCGAATGGATCAAGGATCCAATGATCGCCGAACGCACGCCAACCAACTCCAATACGCAGACTGAGCGTCCCTCTCCTCGTCCATATCTTGGAAAGTGTCAAGGGTGTCATGTTCAAGGACACACGGTGCAACAATGTCCTCTATTTTGCTTGACACCAACAAATATACAGTACAATCCATAACAACGTGCATTTCGTCAATGGCACACTCAACCTCCAGCTCTACGACATCCACGTGCCAATATTACAATAACGGACAACTTCGAAGGCACCAATTGGCTCCTTGATAGTGGTGCATCGCATCATGTTACTACCAACCTGAGTAATCTCTGAACTCAATGCTCCTTATTCAGGGAATGAGATATTGTGATTGGCGATGGCACGTGTCTTCGTATTTCGAATACTATTCTGCATCTCTACACATTCATTTACATACTTTTTCACTTCATAATGTGCTTTTCTGTTTCTACCAGGCGTAATTTTTTTTTTCTCTCAATTTTGCAATATAATAATACAACCATTATCACAAGAAACAACAAGAAACAACGATGCAGAAGTACAAAAATTCATTCATATTCTCTCCAACAGATTATCTCTCAAGGATCTTGGCCCCCTTTCATATTTTCTTGGAGTTGAAGTTATACCACATTCGCAGGGCATCTTTCTTTCTGAGCGGCGATATATCCATGATCTCCTTACTCACACTCACATGATCGATGTCAAGTCCGTGTCTACGCCACTTGCCATTACTCCAATACTCACTCTTCACTCTGGATCATCCCTCTCTTATCCAACTGAATATAGATCTATTGTTGGTAGTCTCCAATACTTACCACTCACGCGTTCGGACATTACTAACACCGTCAACGAGCTATCACAATTCATGCACTGTCCCAAGACTGGTCATGGAACGCAGTAAAACGTCTAGTACGGTATCTTTGTGGTACTATTGCTCATGGTGTTGTTCTCTACAACAACTCACCACTGTCACTACATGCATTTTTGGATGTTGATTGGACTGAAAACAAAGATGATTTCACCTTAAACAAGTGTCTATCTCACCTACATTAGTCGTACGTAATACAATATCATGGAGTTCAAAGAAACAAAGGACTGTGGCGTAGAAGCATGAAAATCACGCAAAAATCATGTGCTGCAGATAAATATATGAGCATAGCTAGTGGGCGCATCCCTACAAGAAGAAACTATGCGCGCACAGACAAACTGGCGCATCCAGACAAACAGAACCATGCGCCTAAAAAAGCTACTACACAGTATTAACGCATAATTTTTTTATTAATATTCATGTTTACATACAATGAAGGACTATTACAAGGACTTTTCATTGATATTCACGATTACATGAAAAATCTATTACAAAAGTGGACCTGCCTTGATTATTTAAGACGTGCGCCGCTCCTCTGCCATGTGGATGAGACGCTGGTAGATATGCGCAGCTCCTTTGTCGATATGCGCAGCTCCTCGACCATGGGGATGAGTCGCTGGTAGCAGGCGCTGCTCCTCTGTCATATGGATTAGCCGATGATAGAACATGATTTCGATTGACAACCAATCCAAACCTTGTAATCAACATCTTGGCTGCAATCCAATATCCTGGAGTTCAAAGAATAAAGGATCGTGACTCGCTCTTCCACCGAGGCCGAGTATCGAGCTGTAACTACCACAACTATAGAAATTCGTTGGATTTATTCTCTACTCACCGAGCTTCATTTATACCTCAACAACCGGTTATCTACTGTGACAACATTGGTGCAACAAATCTGTGGTCAAATCCGAATATCCGGTATTCCATTATCGTATGAAACATGTTGCTCTCGCCTATCACTTCATTCAGGAACAAGTTCAAGGATATTCTCTTCGAGTTGTCCATGTTTCCTTTATTGACCAGCTAGCTTATGCACTCACTAAACCTCTTTTCCGCTCTCGCTTCCAACAATTGACGAACAAGATTAGAATAACCTCACGGTGCGCCATCTTGCAAGGTTATCATAAAGATATTTGACCATAATTGTCAATATCTAGAAATTTGTTACATTGTAATCAATAAGATCATGATTTGGAGTATTGCCTAATCTTAGGAGATTTGTAGCAAACTAATTACCTACTATATATTGGTAGTTACCTATTCTAGAGACATTATTGTAGGAGATTAATTACCTACTTCTAGATTAGTTGCATTGTATATATTCAGTTTGATTCAATGTAATAAATATGTCATAATTCTTCAATATTATTTTGTCCCCCATATTCATCATGACACATTACAGATCTGAAAACCGTCCCGGGTCCAAAAGTTTAAATGGCACCAAAAAAATTAGACTCCTTTTATATATATAAAATTTTGATAGTATTTATTGCTCACACGATTCGATAGAATGATTTGTTTAATATAATTGGTTTTCACTTAGAGATATGAGTTCAAGGCCTAGTAGTTGTAATAGTTTATAACATTTGATATTAATATATAATAATTTTGGATTATAAATATATTTATTATAATTTATTTATTTATTAATAGTAAATGTTGCTTATTCTAGATAAAAAAAATTGGCTACCCAACTCGATCTGAATCAACATAAATCCTATCTGTTGAACTCTGATTGGACCCTATGAGTTTATTGAACATGTAGTAACTTCTCTTTTTCATGTCAACCTTGTAAGGTTAAAGTATCCACGAAGGTCATCTATAATGGGGATATCTAAAATTGAGTTTCTATCCTACTTGTCATTGTATTATATATAGAAATTTCACACAAAGAAATACTCTTCAATGGTTCTCTATTTCCATCCTATATGACAACAAATAAAATGATAATAACGTGGGGTACAATATTAATTGGTATGAGAGATTGTAAATTTTTCATGAGAGTTTCTAATAGAAATTTTTCATCCTACAATCACCGCCATCATGGTTAGAAATTGGAATAGAAATCCGGGTTGGAAGAAATTTGTTCTAAATTTTTTTGGGGAGATAGAAACCCCCATTGGAGAGGGCCTAAGTTTCTATCCGTTCGATTGATGGTCTCAAAGTGGGGGTATCTACCTTTTTTTCGCAAGATACGAATCATAGAGTTCATGTCTATCACGTCTACGTACAAGTACCCCATATTGCCTAAACCCTAAATCTCCATGTAGGATGTAAACCACTTTGGTCTACCCATACTTGGTGATTAGACTTTCAAAATTCATTAGTGGATAATAAAACAAAAATTTTTACACAGGAGAATAAACTTTAGTGTATTTACACAAAAGGTGTTAGAGGATCATACCAATTACAAGTCCAATATTTGAACTTATCAATTCAAACCTCCAACTCATCCATATCAATCATTATGGATAATTAGGATATTTCTTCATTATATTATTGTTATCTTAGATTATTTTATTCTATCTTTATTGTTACTCAATTTCTCATAAATAAGAAGGCCATCAATGTAATCGGGTTGGTTGAGGTTTTTAACCCACCTCCATATGTTGATTATGAGATTTATTTTTATCTACCTATTTTTTCTAGGTTTATTTTTTTTTCTTGGTATCAAAGCAGGTTGTGATCATTCGACACAACATTGTTTTTCCCCAAATACATCACACCAAATCCAAACAATCCCACACACAAAATTCAATTCAAACACTGATGCATCACACAAAATCTAATTAATCTCACATACCAAATCCAAACAATCCCAAATCCCACTTGTTGGAGTCCAGTCTAGATTTGGTAATAGCATATTTATGGAGTCTAAATCTGATTAAATATTTAATTTAATTTGATTTGGATGTCCATAATTATTGCTGGGCTATTTTAGATACAATATGATTCTTATTGAGGGTTTCCTATTTAAGAGATCCTATTATAATCTAAAATAGGATGTTGATGGGCTATTTTAGGTGTAGTAGGATTCTTATTTGAGGGCTTCCTATTTAAGAAATCCTATTATGACCTAAAATAGGTTTTTTCTCATCTTATATATATGGGGTGAGGGTGGAGGCACAAAGCACAGCACAAAAAGTGGAGATTCGATGTGCTCTTAGGACTTCGCCATCCAAGACAGAAGGAAGAAGAGATCTAATCGAGGGGTCGTCAACTTCGATTAGGTAGATTGCTACAGGTTGGTGAGCGATTTCAATTGAAATATCTTTCTTTTTTTTCTTGAGTGTGGTGAGGGGGTTGAACCTATTAGGGCAAAGGGTTCAACATTAGTTTTTATCAATCTTGTAATTTCATATGAGTTATAGAGATTGTGATTTGTCCAGGTGACGTAGTCACCGCCATATACTTATCTTTATCTGTGCTTGGTGTCCTTTAGACGGGGGTTGGTTATTTCAGATGGGTTGGCCTAAGTTTTCGCTGCGGCAACGTCTCAGACACGGTATCGGAGCGCAAGAGGGCGTATCCGATTCCCAACATCTTGTATCAGAGATTTGAAAGTTCTGACAACCATGTCTACGGAGCAGATGAACATTCATATGATCACCCTCACAGGGGAAAATTGGGCGATTTGGAAGCCAAGGATGGAGGATCTACTCTGGTGCAAGGACTTGCATGGTCCGTTGTAGGGCGACAACGCAAAGCCAACGGACAAAGCTGCTGAAGACTGAAAACGACTGGATCGGAAGGCCGTTGGATTCATCCGCCAATGGTTGGATGATTCGGTGTTTCACCACGTGTCTATGGAGAGTTCAACAAAAGCATTATGAAAAAAACTGTATTCGCTGTACGAAAGAAAGACGGCTGACAGCAAGGCATTTCTTATTCGCCAACTCGTCAATTCGAAGTACATGGAGGGTGCCCCAGTGGCACAACGTCTGAATGAGGTTCAGGGTATCTTCAATCAGCTGTCTGCGATGAAGATGGTGATTGATGATGAGCTTCATGCCCTACTGCTCTTGAGTTCTTTGCCGAAAGGCTGGGAGGCGTTGATGGTGTTGGTGAGCAACTCCGCGCCTGATAGAGTTGTCATGATGGAGGCATTCAAAAGTAGCTTGTTAAATGAGGAGGTCCGACGCAAGCAAGTAGAATCGTCGCAGGAGTCCGCTCGGGTGACTTCCTACGGGAAGGGAAGACCCAATTCACATGCAAGGACAGGGGAAAGTTCTTAGAATCTTGCAATTGTGGATCGCAAGGAGGGCTGCTATCACTGTGACGAAAGGGGTCATATCAAGAGGAACTGTATGAAGCTCAAAGCTGAGAAAGCAAAAGGCAAGGACGATCAGGAGGATCTTATAGCAATGGAATATATCATCATCGCAGCAACCGACACAGAGGAACCTTGTGGCATGTGGCATGATGGCAACTGAGTCATAAACATGGTGGCATCGTATCACGCTACTCCATATAGGAGGATCTTCACGTCATACCGCGACGGCAGGTTTGGACGTGTGAAGATGGACGACAAGGGGACGATTGCCGTTGTAGAAATCGGTAATATGTACTTGACAACGGAGCTCGGTGAGAAGCTAGTTCTCAAGGGTGTGCGACATTTACCGAGTTTGCGCTACAACTTGGTTTCGGTATGGAGGCTGGCAGATGATGGCTGTCGCAGTCTGTTTGGGGACAAAGATTGGATGCTTGCGAAGGGTTTCCAACAGTTGGCTCGGGGAGATTTGTGTCGTGGCATGTATAGGCTCAAGCCGCTGAGCTGTACAGGTAGGCCACAGACACCGGATGGAGGCTCGAGGGGTGCTCGACAGGAGGTGGATCGTCGAAAACTTGCTGAGGAGGGTCTTCTAAGTGCTTTGAGGGATACAGAGGATTCGGTTCGTCGAGACAAAGTGACATATGATGTGAGTCAAAGATTGAGGGTCTGTCTGTCGGTCCCATAACAGCTGGTCAGTCTCTAGGTGGAGGTTGCTCTACGAATTCGATTTTGGCGACGGGTGGTTTACCAAAGCTTCACGGAGCGACATCGGTTTCAGCAGTTCGAAGCCAGGAAGGAGATCAAGGTTTGCAGCAAACTCATCTGAGGCGGGAGCATCATCATTCACACAATTCAGGAGAGCTGTAGGTCATCGACGGCATGCACAGTGCATGATTTTCTGCTCGAGGACGCATGTGTATGGGGGAGCTTCAAGTTCAAACACAAAGGTGGGCAGGTTCAGGAGTTTGAATCTCAGGAGGACCGCAATGTCTGCTTGGTTGGGACAATTAAGGATGAAGAAGCTCGTCGGAACGTTAACACTTTCCGGTGGAAGACAGAAGTCGGGGACAGGCAGCCAAGACTTGCGGTGAGGCTGATCGTCAAGGACTTCGGTCTTGATCGTGTTATTGATATCGGCAGGATCCCAGTAGTGCAAGAGGTGCTACGCATGGCAGCTAGCGTCGACGTGACGGTCGAGGAGCTGGAGACGAAGGAAGATGCAAAGCAGCTCGGGAGATCGAAGATCAGTGGCATGGGGGAGCAGGAACTCTGTTGCATGACGACATGCATAGAGTCTAGTTGAGGAGCCATGGGGTCAACACCCTCTCATCAGACTGGAGGGGAAGATTGTTGGAGTCCAGTCTGGATTTGGTAATAGCATATTTATGGAGTCCAAATCCGATAAAATATTTGATTTAATTTGATTTGGATGTCCATAATTAGTGCTGGGCTATTTTAGATATAATATGATTCTTATTTGAGGGTTTCCTATTTAAGATCCTATTATAATCTAAAATAGGATGTTGATGGGCTATTTTAGGTGTAGTAGGATTCTTATTTGAGTGCTTCCTATTTAAGAAATCCTATTATGACCTAAAATAGGTTTTTCTCATCCTATATATATGGGGTGAGGGTGGAGGCACAAAGCACGCAGCACAAAAAGTGGAGATTCGAGGTGCTCGTCCATAGGAAATCTAAGAAAAAGTTTCGCACTTTGCTCTTAGGACTTCGTCATCCAAGACAGAAGGAAGAAGAGATCCAATCGAGGGGTCGTCAACTTCGGTTAGGGAGATTGCTACGGGTTGGTGAGCGATTTCAATTGTAATCTCTTTCTTTTCTTCTTGAGTGTGGTGAGGGGGTTGAACCTATTAGGACAAAGGGTTCAACATTAGTTTTTGTCAATCTTGTAATTTTATCTGAGTTATAGAGATTGGATTTGTCCAGGTGACGTAGTCACCGTCATATAATTGTCATTATCTGTGCTTGGTGTCCGTTAGACGAGGGTTGGTTATTTCAGGTGGATTGGCCTAAGTTTTCGTTGCGGCAACTTCTCAGACATGGTATCGGAGCGCAGGAGGGCGTATCCGATTCCCAACACCACTGATACGGGAAATTTCGCACCAAAACCAAGTCTAAACAACCCCACACACCAAATCCAAACAATCCTACTGATGCATCACACAAAATCCAAACAACCCAACACTCCAAATTCAAACAATCCCACACATTTGATCGTCTTCTTCGTGAGTAGAATCAGAACATCCATGATGTGTGCAAAGCTCTCAAAAGCAATACCAGAAAAAATAAAAGACAGAAAAGATGGTAGATGAACTTGATGCTCTCTCTTCAACAAGCCCAAGATGCTCTCTCTCTCAAACAAGTCCAAGATGGTGAATGAACTGCTATGGAATAATTACGCGGCAAACTGTGCATGGTCACCACGCACAGTTTGAGGGAAGATGTTAGAGGATCATACCAATTACAAGTTCAATATCCGAACTTATCAATTCAAACCTCCAACTCATCCATATCAATCATTATGGATAATGAGGATATTTCTTCATTATATTATTGTTATCTTAGATTATTTTGTTCTATCTTTATTGTTACTCAATTTCTTATAAATAAGAAGGTCATTAATGTAATCGGGATGGTTGAGGTTTTTAACCCACCTCCATATGTTGATTATGAAATTTATTTTCATCTACATGTTTTTTCCATTTTCGGTTTTTCTTCTGGGTGTAACTTTCGAGAAATAACAAAAGAGAGGACGATACGACATTAGAGTTGTCACCGCACACATGACGCGACCTTGGCGACATTTGTGACGGCGCCAAGACCTCCCCCCCCCCCCCCCTCCTTGGCGCCATCACTAATGTCGCTAGACTTTATACTTTTTTTTTTACAGAGGAGAGAGGATTTAATGAAAAGAAAGAAAATATATTCAAAACGTATCTATAACATGTGCAACGATGTGTGGTGTATTTCGTTATGGCTTTTGGTATATAGTTTCTAATAATTTCTTAGAAAAATTTATAATAGTTTCTTATAAATTTAAGGGGGCTTTTGATATTAGAAACTATTATAAATTTTTATTAAAAAAAATTCCCGTGACAAGTTTTTAATAAAAATTTAGTTTTTTTAATAATATTTCATTATGACTTTTGGTATATAGTTTCTTGTAATCCCGTGACAAGTTTCTAATAAAAATTATATATATATATACATATATATATATATATATATATATATATATATATATATATATATATATATATATATGTTTCTTGTAATCCTGTGACAAGTTTCTAATAAAATTTAAAAAATCTATAATATTGTTGAAAAATAGTTTAAATAAGAATTTGTTATAGATACGTATCAAGTAGTTAAACTAAAAAAAATGTTAAGATATTAGATAAATCTATAATAAATCCTCTCTCCTCTCTCCTCGGTAAAAAAAAAAAAGTACAAAGTCTGGCGGCATTAGTGATGGCGCCAAGGGGGAGGGGGTCCCTTGGCGCTATCACAAATGTCGCCAAGGTTGCTTCATGTGCGCGGCGACATCTCTAATGTCGTATCGTCCCCTCTTTCGCTATTTTTCTAAAGTTATTCTATTTTGCGTAAATACACGAAAGTTTATTCTCCTGTATAAAATTTTCCGATAATAAAAGTCATGAAATAACAAAGAGAGAGAATTAGGCAACCAGTGAGAAGGAAGAGGTAAACAAACAAGAAATGAAATCAAAGCAAAGATATGGAGGTTAGGTGACAAGCCAAGTTGGGGCACATATTATACTACTACAACTTACACATGCTGACAACTAATGACATCTCCTTCTTCTTCATAGGTTGCACTAAAATATCAATGCCTCAAGTCTCTAGCAGTAGGTGACAGCAAAATCTCGTTGACATGTACTCACCAACCCCTATAAGTAAACCCAAGCTTCTAGTCTCATTTTGTCTTAGTCTTCTCATTAAATCAAAACAAAGTATAAACCAGCACGTTACAACCAAATGTTCTTTCTTTTTAACACACACATCAATCATCATCATCATGTCTAATGCTTGGCGAAAAAATGTAGCTAACACTTGTAAGCTCCAATAAATGATTGCAGTAGTCTTAATTAGTAGGTGCACAAAATATATAACGGTCCAAACAAAGTATAGTACTGTTAGGTTAATAGTCTTTCTTTGCTCTTAAGACCTGGTTGGATCAATAAAAGTTATTGAAAGCGTGAAAGTAACACTTTCAACCACTTATAATGCATTGTATATGATGTCATTTTGTGTTTTAATTGTGTTTGAATACATAATATTTTGTCTCCTACAAGTGTCATCTTTTGCGGATTTTATGTTTGGTTAGCAATGACAAATGTAATAGTACAAGAGTGTTTGCAACCCTAGGCAAGAATTCAGGCAGCGACGTTGCTGGTGTCGTGCGCGACGAACATGGGCTGGAGCAGGGTGCCGACCCTGGTGCGGATGAGGTAGGTGGGGGTGCCGAGGAGCTTGGAGCCGGAGGCGACGGGGACGAATGAGCTCCTAGTAGTGACAAGGGAGGAGAGGAAAATGATCTAGACGGGTCTTGTCAGATTCTGCGACGTAGAGGAGGAAGTCCAGGTAGGAGGTAGTGGAGGAGTCGAAGGGCTGGGGAAGAGCTTGGAGTAGTAGCAGCAACTAGTACTGCTTTTGTGTTAATTTATGTATATAAAGTCTAGAGTTCGGTCCGAACTCTGTCCGAAAAAAAGAAAAAATAAAAGAAAAATAAAAGAAAGGTATATAAAGTCTAATTTAGGTTTATAAATTGATCTAAATGAATTAATTAACATTGAATTAGTAACAATTATTCCAATTGCAACGAGTTTTCACACTTTTTTGTTGCATCTCAAAATGAGCAATTGCAGGGGACAAAAAATTTCTTATGTCAGACTTAGAGCATCATTAGTAAGGCCCATCCCATTTTCTAGATTTAGAAAGTAGGAGCTCATTTTGTAGAATAATAAGTCTCATTCCTAGTCCCAATTTCTACAATTTCGGTCCCAACCCATCCATGGGTGCTAAGGGTTGGGCCTCCCAATTTCTAGATTCTAGATTGTAGAAACTCGTTTTGTAGAATAGTAAGTTCCAATTTGGAGCCCAACTTTCTAGATTCTAAACTTTATATTATTTTTTTCCTACATTAATTTTTGACCACACAATTTTTGGGACCGGAGCTCACTTTATCATTTCCTACTATTCTCGTACAAACCCAACCCATTCTACATTTACTTTTTTTTTGAAATTTTGGGCTCCAAATTGCATTGGAGAGTCCCAACTACTAATGATGCTCTTACAATCAAGAAAGTTCAGTTTCAACATCCATCCAAACATTGAAACTGACACTTCCAATGAACAAATGCATAAAAAATGGCAATTTCAATCCATTTTCAGTCAAGTTACAGCTATCTAAATAGACCCTTAGTCCTTACTATTGATGTTAAAGAAGACTAGTGCACAAACTCGATTGAGATTTGCGTGATCAAATAAACATTCAAAACGAACATCTTTTGTTTCAGTTACGAGTATCGCAATACTTTGTGCCTCTGATTTCATTTTGGTACATAAAAAAAAAAATGTAATTCCTCAATTCTTATATCAATCATGCTCTTCTTCATGCCAATTCTTAGATCGATATCTAGATCGGATTTATTATTTATGGTACCGGTATCGATATCAGGGCCGCCCTGGGGGGATGTTTTGCTCGAGTCGGAGCTTATTTTTATTGTCCCTTGTGTAGACTGGTCATGTAGGTTACTTGCGACCCCAACCTCTTGCAGGTGAAGTTGGACCTAAAAAGTTGTCATAAGCAGAGAAAAGTTGTCAAAGTCCGAAGCTTAATCAGGCTTACCTCTAGGTCGGTCTTGATCAGTATCGACATTTGTTAATTCATAAAATCTGTTGTCCTAAGCAGAAAAAAGTTGTCAAAGTCCGAAGCTTTATCAGGCTTTTACCTCTTGGTCGGTTCTGATCAGTATCGACCTTTGTCAATTCAAAAAATCTTATCCAAAACTCTCAATATATTGTGTTTGCTAGGATGACAACCTATTCTTGTGAATTTGAGGACTCAATCAGCATGTCAAGTAGTAGACTTTTATAGCAACCAATCTTGACCAAGGAGAAATTTCCACAACAGGAACAAAAAGGCTGATTAAGTTGTCAACTGTTAGGCCAACTGTCACCTGTTTCGCTAAACTAGGCGGGAAAGTAGGCGGAGGAATCATAATTCAAATTCGACCATTGTATGGCAAAATCAAGCTAGAAAGGCTCAAGTTTACATACAATTATGATTCTCCTCGAGTCCTTTGAAATTTGAAGGAGATAAAAGATCTTTAATATAGGAATATTTTAGCAAATATCTCTATTACAAATAGGCTATTTTGTAACTTAATATCCTCAACTATTCATATTTGGCAACTTGATACCATAAACTATTTTTATTACTAACTTGATACCCTCAAAAATATATATACCTAAACTATCCTTACCCTCTCCCCCACTCTCCATCAACCCTCCCTCACTCTTCAAAGCCTCCCCGCAGCCGCCTCTCCTCCTCCCGTCGGCTGGCCTAACCCGTGCCCCCTCCTCACGTTGCTGCATGTTGCCGCCGTCGTCGTTGACAACGCCACCACCGCTCTACCGGCGCCGCCGTTACTGCCTATGATATTGTTGCTGCTGTTGTCGCTGTTGCTGCCGACGGGGTTAGGGAGAAGGAGCGGCGGGAGAAATGGGACGGGGTTGGGAGCGAAGGCGGGCGAGGGGCTCCGGGGAGGCGCCGAAGAGAGATGAGGCTTTTGATGCCGCTGCCGGCGAGGGGAGGAGGGAGGGGCTGCGGGAGGAGGGGGGCTGGGATGGGAGGAGCGGTGGCGAAACGGGGGGGGGGGGGGGGGGGGGGGGGAGGGAGGAGGGATAGTTTTGATATATATTCTTTTGAGGGTATCAAGTTACTAATAAAAATAGTATAGGGTATCAAGCTGCCAAACGTAGATAGTTGAGGGTATTAAGTTGCAAATTAGTCTTACAAATATAGAAACTATCATATACCTCCACTTATTTAAAATTAGCAAATGTCCTCATTTCTTTGTATATAACATTTTAAAATTTAAGATATACCACAACTATTTAACCAAAACTTTGATTATTTTATTTATAATGAGGACGTTTGTTAATTTTTTAAATAAGTGAAGGTATATGCTAATTTGTATATTTATAGTGGAAACATTTGCTAAAATATTCCTTTAATATATACCCGTGGAGTTCAATTGATGATAAGACAAAAAAAATCACGGACCCATATCCCCTTAGTTAGAATCTTGTAATTAAAATCCAATAAATCGAATTTCTAAAAATCAAAATCAAAATAAAATTAGTCATAACTAAAATCGAACCGAAATTATACGATTTTTTCGGTCGAACTATTTCTATTGGTTAATGGGTTGAGCCCAAAGTTAAAAATATAGTTAAGTTATATTAAAAATATATTTGTTATACATACCTTTGTTGTATTTCAAAGTTGGACCCAAAATTAGACTAGTTGTTGAATTTCAAAATTGGACTTCAAAACATATACATAAAATTATTGCTTTCAAAATATATTAAAAGAACCATATTTTTAATTATAAAATATGCATATAATTTATAATATTTACATATTTTCATAAGTCTTATTATAAAACCGAAATTAATTTTTTTTTCAAAAACCAAACTGAATAATGCTCACCCCTGATCCCTATATGACATGGCTAGAAAAGACGATAGCTATATGGGATTTAAATTCCCGATTGTCACAACAACTCGTACTTAAGGGTTATTCCCATTATAATCAGCATTTTACTTTCTACTATTCTATTATTTAGCTAAAAAAATTAGTTTGAAAAGTAATTTCTCTATTTTTCTTAAAGAAACTTTTATTGATAGTATCTATGATTTGGTTTAAAAAAAAAAAGGATGTTTGAGTAGAAAACTGCTATTCGTCCCTCCAAAGTATATCTCCTTAGGTGACAGGTGTCGTCTGACATGGCAGCTAACAAGAAAAAATTTAAAATTAAAATTAAAACTATAATTAATATTAATATTAAAATTAACTTTAAAATTAAAATTAAAATTAAAATTAAAATTAAAATTAAAATTAACATTAAAGGTTAAAATTTAAAATTATATTAATATTAATATTAATATTAATATTTAAATAAATATTTAAATTAAAATTAATATTAACATTAACATTAACATTATGATTAATATTAAAAAAAGTTGGATAACTATTTTTGAATTAAAATTTACCGTGTTAGCTGCCATGTCAGATGTCACGTCAGGAGGAATAGTTTAAAAAAATATTTTGAAAGTACGAAAAATATTTACTCATTTGAGTGCCACGAGTCTCTTATTGATGCAATTGAGAAGGATCAAGATGTACGCATAGTTCGATTTTAAAAAAAAAGTTAGAAAAGTTGTGACCTTGCTTTCAAGTTTCAATGGTCCTTTGGTGCATTGCCTAATTCGTGAGTAACCAAATGCTGGTTGTTCAGGTTAGGTTTGGTGGCCAATTTCAAACTCACCTCATTATCACTGACATATAATTCCAACTAATCTCATTTTTTTTTACTTCCCCATATTATCATTTAACAAAAAAAATTGCCTCTTTTTTTCTTCCTAAAAAACTTTGGTTGTAAGCTAATTATAGTGCCTAGCTACTTACATCTTCTATAGGCAAAGATAATGAGTACAAGTGCAGTACAGCATGATATGATCGCGACCGATCGCGACCGAGATAATTTTGATATGATCTCATAGTCGTACAAGAGACTGGAAGACCCTTTTTTTTTAATTTTGAATTAACAAACATATAAAAGGGAAACATTGGGACACCAAGCTCTTCTTCTTCCTGTTTAGATTTTTTTTTTTTTTTTTTGGTGTTTGGATATCAAAAAATAGTTGCAGAATATATATATATATATATATATATATATATATATATATATATATATATATATATATATATATATGACGCAGATCAAAAGTCTCGCGGGAGGAGCCCCGCCAAAGCACCGCCCTCCCTGCACCTTTAGATCCGGGGGACAATGTCACTCCCGTTTTCCGTTATACGTATTTTCGTATACGTATACGAGATCTCTGACGTTTGTTAGGTGACCCGTAGTTAGACTTGTCTTGCTTAGCTTGATCCTGGTTTAATCTTGCATGACTTGGTTTATTTTGGTTTATTTTGACTTGGGTTCGGCTTGGGTTGGTTTAGGGTGGTTCATCATGAACCCAACCCCCTACCTACCACCATCTCCATTTAAAGCCCACCAACCCACTCTCTCTCCTCCATTACTTCTTCATCTTCTTCATTTACTCCTCCCACCTACACCCAAGAGCTCTAGGCAAGTGCAACTTGCTTCATGATGGATCTTGGATTTTATTGTTCCAATGTCTTCCTCTCCTAGTTCTAAGCCTCTTTAGAACTTGTCATTTTTGGTTTTGATGGATAGATTTTTGTAGATCTAGGTTTTGTCCTTTTTCATTGTAGATCTAGGTTTTGTCCTTTTTCATAATTTTTTTGGTTTTGACCTATGAAAATTTGGTATTTTCGAAAACTAATTGTTCCATGTTGTAGGAAATTTTATTATATCCAATGTTGACCTTTGAAAAGTTAGATTTGGACTTATTTTGACCAAGTTATAGACTTTTGAAGCTATGGGTTCAAACCATGGAATTCCTGCTGATTGGAGAAGACAGTGAGCAGTGTGCGCAAGCTTTTTAGCTTGCGCCACTGTGTTGCGCGCGCTCCTTAGCGCAGCGCAGTCTGACCCAGTGTGCGCACTCCTTAGCGCGGCGCAACCTGAGTCAGGCGCAACCTGCGCAACCTGACCTGGCGCACCCCAGTCCGGCGCAACCTAGCCTCGCGCAGCCTAGTGCCTGGCACAACCTGACTTGGCCCGACTTGTTCTGGCGTAACTCATCCTGTCTTGGCCCGACTTGTCTTGGCGCAACTTGACCTGACCTGGCGCACCCCAGTGCTTGGCACCCCAGTGCCTAGGCGCAACCTAATGTGTGGGCGCATGCACCCCCTTGGACGCATGATGTCCCCAGGTTCTCCTTTCTTGATTTTTACATCCATTTTATATCCTTACGCCTTTTTGATATGAACTCGACATGAACACGATGTGAGCATGACATATTAATGGAATGATAGCACTTGATGGTGGCCGTTGTGGCGCACCCTTGACAAGAAATATTGACATGGTAATCTGTACATGTCATAATATGTGAACACGACATGAGACAAGAACATGACAGGCCAGTACATGATAGTGGCCCGTTGCGGCGCACTCTTGACAAGTAAATATGACATGTAACCTTGAACGCCGTTGCGACGGCTACCTCGACTCGATAAGTAAATTCTCGTCTTGACACCGTGGGTGCTTGCTTGAAACTTGTTTGTACAAGCTACTAGTCTAGTCTTGTCTTGCATCATGTCTAGTATATGGATCCCTGGTTACCACGGTTAGGAATTCATACTGAATATGACTAGGTTAATGACTAGATTGATCAAGTAGCTCATATAGAGAGCGATGTTTCTGGTTACAGGCGATCCTGTTATCCCGGCCACACTTGATGGACTTGGAGCCTGCCGTCGAGTAGGGCACATTTTCATGCACACTGTTATGTGGGGCACTTCTTGAAACAAGTGATATGCATACTGTCATGTGTTGCACCCTTAAGTCACCTAATAGGGTACATTTGTCTCCTGGACGATGTACCCACTATTATATGAACAAGGAATACATTTATCTCCTGGGCGATGTATCCACTACCAACTCTTACATGAACTTCACCTGGATAACCTGGATAGCTGCAGGGCTTGTGACTGCTGGAACATCTCATTGCATCTTGCTAGTAAATAGGCTTGTGATAACCCTAGTTAGTTAAAGTATCAAGCCGTACTCTTTGCTTGGCCGTGAATGTTGAATGGAGTCTAGTCTTGTCTAATCTTGTCTAGACACTGCCAGTACATGGTTACTTCTGGACATTTCTCAGTTTATGCTTTACTTGTCGATAATTGGTAAGAGACTAAGTTCTGTTCAGGTGAAGGGTTATAACCCTGGTCCTTGTTTGGTTTACGGGTTGTAACTTGGTTACCGGAATAGTTTCTTAAGTTATCTTATCGTTTATCATCCTGCTTTCATATTTCCAGTTTTCTTGTTATTATTATGCTTTGTGTTCTAACTTGCTGGTTTTAGTTCTTAAGTGAAGTCTCCCTTATGGCACTTGCTCTTTCTGGGGTCTGACCCAGCTGATTTTGTATGGCCAGATTTCGGAGCAGCACCCGAGGATCTACCTACCTTCCAGCCAGATGGTGACCACTAGAAGAAACCCTGACAACGAGTGGGTTTTATTTTGATCTCCCGCTCTATTGTAAAATTATTCTTTTGAGGCGTTTAGCCGCCGAGCAAGTGTTAGCTCGTGTTGAATACTTATGTTCTTGTCTGCCTACGGACTGTAACATGATTAACACATCCTAGGGTTGATCATGTATGACTTAAACTCTTACTAGTCCTCACTTTTTGTACGACTAGCTTCATAATCATCTGTATATAAAATGTATGGGACGTCTTACTATTGAGTATCTGATGGTCTAACATCTTATAACTATTATTGTTTGCTTAAGATTGAGACACTAGGCTTGTTCTTGACCATAAGAGACTGATGGCTTGTAGATAAACCCTCATACATCTAGACAGCCGTGACCGTATATGGAGGTGGATCACACTTCTATATACGTAGCTGGCTGTGTCTGCCCCCGCTCTCCAGTATTCTGGTTCTGGGGCATGACATACAATGTGGGACCCGTTCGGTCCAACGGTGGGCTCCAACGGAACTCCAGATTCGGAGCCATATATATATATATATATATATATATATATATATATATATATATATATATATATATATATATATATATCCAATGACCCCCTAGCCTATTGGTAGGGGCGAGGCATGCGGCCCGAGTGGTCAGGAGATCGATTCTTGATGGGAACGTTCATGATAATTCCCTTCTTTCAATATATATATATATATATATATATATATATATATATATATATATATATATATATATAAGCGTTCTCCCTTCTTAATGACGTTCGGGAGAGCCCGCTGGAGGCGACCATGAGCTCCCTGCTCCCTGTCCTAGCCCCTCCGGCTGGGCCTTGCGCCCTTGCAGCGGAGGTCGTCCCCCTCTCCGTCTGGCCGGCGTCTCGGGTATGCTCCCGCTTCAGGCGGCCTAGTCGCCCAACCTGGAAGACATCCTCGGGCCGCCACCTCCCCTCGCCCCATCCCCTTCCTCCCAGCCTCCCTCCACCGCTGGCTATCCCAGCGGTTGCCTCTCTCTTCCTTCCCTTGTTCTGTCTCCCTCCGGAACTCCTCCGGCCGGGATCCTCTCTCCCGGCGTCGCGACCCCCTCGCGAGACGCTGTGGGTCCGTCCCGGGCGGCAGTTCGGCTCTCCTTGAGAGACGCGCTGGCCTCCTCGGGTTCCTCCCAGACCCGATCCCCGATGCCGATAACTATCTCTTCATTTGTTTCAAATTTGAATCTGGAGCTTTCAGCGTCTCTCCTTTTAGGAGATGCTGCGCATTTGTAGGTTTACGCGAACCCCTCCCCCTCATTAGAAGGTGCGCACCCTGATGCGCAGTCTCTCCTAGGCACGTGCTATGCTTTTCCTTGTGGCGCAGGCTACTTCGCGCCCGCTCCTGTGGGCACGTCGGATTGCACGCTTCCTGGCTCAGGCCCCTTGGGCGACCAGAGCTACGCCTACCCTTTGGCGCATGGCCATCTTGCCGCGTATCTATCGAGCGAGACCCTCCTGCCGGGTGTGTCATCTGGAAGTTCCCCCCTCCCTGGCGTGCTTCCAAAAAAAGTCCCCTCTGAGCGCCTCCTGCATGAACTCTGTGGGCGCCTATTTAGGCGCGCCACCTGTGGATGCTGGTTTAGGCACGCCTCCTAGTCTCGACCCCCCTCGACGAGTTGGCTAGTGCACTCGCACCTCCTGAGGTCCGTGGCGCGTCTGGCACGGCCTTGGGCAGCGCCATCTTTCCTGCGGACGAGGTTATGGGCGATCTGTAGCATTTGGGTTCCTAGAATTTATTTTCTATTTTGGAGATTTTTTTTAATTTTTATTTTAGTTAGAATCAATTATTAACTAGGTTGTTGATTTGGGATCGTAAGATTTTTGCCTAAGCCTATAGGTTAGATATAAGGAAATTATGTTGTATATAGTCTCTGGGGCCCCCTAGATAGTCCCTAGTATATTATTTCACCATTTTAGAATTTTCAGGATTTTATGAAGATTTTTAGATAATTTTATATATGATTTTATTAATTTTCTTAGCTTCTATGATTTTCTGTGAAGGCATCCGAGAGTATTTTTGAGGTCAAATAAATTATTTGGGCTCTAGAACCCTCAAACAATTTTCTAGAATTTTTAAGGAATTTTTAGGAATTTTTTGGGATTTATTTGGAATTTTTAGGATTTTTCCTGATTTTTATTTATTTTTCTGTAATTAAAAACCTATTTACTAATATCATTATACAGTCAGCCGAGCGGGGGGCCCACCCGTCAGCGACTGGGTGGAGCGCCACGTAGGTTTCCTAATATAGAAGCCGAGCTCAGAGCTGAGCTGGCTCACCCCCAAGCCGCTTCAAACCCGATCCGTTGGATCTGGGCGGGAGGCAGCAGATGCTGCCACATGGCCCCGCCCAGCCGCCTCAAAGCCAGCCACCGACTTAAATAAACCTATATATATATTAGTTTATTTAGGTTTTCCGAAACCCTATTTTATTCAGCAGTTTTTTTTGGTGGGAGAGTTCGGGAGAGTTCTTCGACTTCGCGGAGGGTTTGCCGTTGATCCAGACGTCCTTTTTATGCGCCGTTTTTTTTTGTTAGAAGCGTATTGAGGTTAGGTTTCTGAATATATAATTTATTTTCTGGTATTTTGATCTCGAATTTCTGAATAATTATTTGAGTGTCGGTTGTCCAAAAATCAACACGTCGCACGGTTTTCGAGATTTCGAGCGATCCCGAACTCCATTTTGCGATCTGTTTGAAGTTTTGGAAAGCTGACACAGATATCTACAACATATAATTTTTCCAAAAATTCATAGTTTCATCTAGTATTTTATTTTATTCATAGAAGTTAGATTTGGTCAACGGTTCATCGATTTGGTCATAGTTAGCCATGATGGCGATAACTTTTGACCAAATCATGATTTTGCGGCACGGTCGATTCCAGTACACTCATGACGCTGAAATCTATCATGTTGCACACTCAAACTTTGAATTCATAATGTTTGACTAGTTAGTCAACAGTATGTCTCGGTTTGCGTGCCACGAGTCCCGAATTTGGAACCGTAAATTTCTTTGGCCAAATATTTGTGTGTAGATTGTTATTTCAGAATTAAATAGGTTAAAATAGGATTTTAGATGATTTATTCCAGGATTAGAATAATATTAATTGATTTAACCCATTAGCCACTTTCTAGGATTTTTAAGAGTGGGAATCGTTGATCTAACTTGCAATTATTTTTGTGTCGGGGTAGATCGGGCTACGACGTCTTGACTTGTGACTTTATCATCTATCGGAGCAGGCAAGTATCACTATGACCTATGTTTTCTTTATTTTATACTGCATGTATCTTCGTGTCGTCTTTTCACTATTACTCCATTATGGTTCATGATTGTCATTGTTCATGATTACTATTGTGCACGAGAGTTAGAATCGGTTGGATATACATACATGTTCATGCCTTACTCATTGTTTTCTATTGATTACAGTTTATCGTATTGCTAATGTTTATCGTAGTGGACATGTATTGTGAGTGAGTCGGGCGGGGGAATACAACAAGTAAGCATGTAGTCAACGAATTGAATACAGACTCCCTATACATTGATTGCATAATATCAGTCATACACCACACGTATGACTGACAGATATCCCAAGCCGTCTACATGCTGAAAGTTGGTATTCTAAAACACACAGTACATGTGACTTAATTATTGTTGCTCTGTCGTCTATTGTTCTTCTTTCGTCAAAGTCTACCTTCTTATTGTTATCATGTCTTAGTGGTATGTCAAGTCTACCTTCATATTGTTATCATGTCTCAAAGGTACTTTCTTATCATACAATGTCATGCATATACTTATCTTCAGTTAAATTCCTTTTATCTTTCCTTCATGCTTGTATACTATATTGTGTAATGTAGTGTTATGGTGATCTTGCTCCAATCCTGACTGGATAACTATTTTTCAGCTTTAGACGACGAGATTTGCCCCGAGGTCTACGGTGAGTACGTTGGCGATCCTGACGTCACTGGCGTACCCGGTTCCAGCACTGATGCGAATTAGCCTATTTCCTTCCTTATGGATTCGCATTAGTTAGTAGTTATAGTTATGGAGTTTAGTTGTCTAGTTTATTTTCTGCTATCCGAGTTTGTTCCCGAGACTTTCTGAGTTGTAGTAGATTATTTCATATTTATAATATTAAGACTATTAAATATTTTGGTGATTATTACTGGCTTAGTTGTGGATGATATATATGTGTGTTGTGTTTGTTGTGGACCATTGTTATCATAGACAGCGTACTACCGCCGATGCTGCGGCGTAGGCTCGACTTGGCCACGTACTCGTATCCCAAAATTGGAGCGGGTCGTGACACGATCTCCCTCTTGGCCGACCGCTTCCTCCCTCGCTCCTTGGTGGCGCGTCGCCTCTTGGGCGCACACTGCCCCTCGAGCACCTGGCGCCTCTTTCGTTTGGCGCATGGCACCCCCCGGCGCGCCCTGGAGCCTACGGTGCGGCGCTGCCACCCGGCTCTGGCGCACTCTTCGCTGGTCCGTACCGTACCGTCCCTTCATCCATTGCGCCCCCTCGGGCCTGCTTTCTTCCCTTGGCCGGCATGGCACCGAGCCCTTTGGCGTCGCAGCGCTCTTCCCAGAGATTTCATCCGAGCTCTTCTTCCCCGTGCTGCCCTGCGCAGGAGACGTCGGGGCCCCTTCCTCCTCTAGTTCGAGCGCAAACCAACCCTTTCCCCGCAGCGGTGTCGTACGCAGACATGACAAGGACCGATCGAGTCTCTCAGCATTTCGTATCGGTCCCCGCTATCGAGCTTCCTAACATCGACCTCCCCCAATTGTCTGACATCAAAGAGAACCTAATGCCCTTCTCGCCTGAAGAAATCACCTCCCTATCAGTGACTTTCACTCACACATTTGTTCTAAAATTTACTTCAGGCTGTCCGAAGTTGTCGAAGGTCCAGGATGAGATTGCTAGTTGAGGCATATCAGCGGGGTACAAGGTTGTCCCCGTGGACCCTAAACACATTTACATCCACCTTTCCTCAGAATCTGACAACTAGTCTGGATTAGAGGAACAGACAGGATCGACAAGCTACCATACATTATCGTTAAATGGTCCCGTGACTTCGACATGGCGGAAGACCCAGCGACTGTCTCAGCATGGGTTACTCTCCCAAACCTTTTCCTGATCTGTTTCGCTCCTGCAGCCTTGAAGAGTATTACGAACTCCTTCGGGACCTTCGTGGCCATGACGGAGGAAACCCAAACCCTCTCTAAGGGTAATTACGTCAAAATATGCATGGAACTTGACTTATCAAAGGACTTCCCTAATCAAATACAAATCTCGCTAGGCAGCAAGACGCACATCCAACAAATAATATTTGACAACAAAACCAATTTTTGCAAACACTGCCGCAAGAGAGGGCACCTCTTTGAACAGTGTCTCAGAGCGCACCCAGAGTTGAAGAAGCAGAACTCCCGGAAGGCCCCTCCCCCCATACTGCACAAAGATAGCTAACAATCCCCTATCTTACCCCCTCCCCCAACTGTAACGCCCGTAGTTCGTATTACGTATTTTGGTATACGTGTACGGAATCCCGACCCGTAATTAGACTTGTCTTGCTTAGCTTGATCCTGTTTTAATCTTGCCTCGATTTATTTTGGGTTCATCCTGGTTCGACTTGTCTTGACTGGCTAGTCTTGGGTTTTGTATTGGCATGGGTTAGTTAGCATTTTCTGGTTCATGTGGTTTATCCTGGCCTTGGCCTGCATTGGGTTCGGTTAGGTTCGGCTTGGTTGGGCTCGGTTTGGGTTGATATGCAAACCGCTACCTACCACCATCCCTCATTTATTAACCCAACAACCATTCTCTCTCCTCATTCATTACTCATTTACTACTTCCTTTTTTCTTCCTCATTTCTTCTCCACCGAGCACCACCGTAGGCAAGTGCAACTTGCTTCATGGAGAAACTCAAGTTTTATTGTTCCATTGTCTTCCTCACGAGATTCTAAGACACTTTTGTGCTTAGCATTTTTAGTTTCATTGGTTCATTCCATGTAGATCTAAGTTTGTTGCATTTTTGGATTTTTCGGTTTTGATCTACTAAGCTGGCTTGTTTTCGAAAACTAAGAGTTCTATGTAGAAGGCATTCTGATGTTATGCAAGTTTGGTTTTGGAATGGTTGGATTTTATCAAGTCTTGACCGAGATGGGGCTTCCTTGAGCTCTTGAGCTTTTACGCCTGCTTGTCTTGGCCTTGGGAAGAAGATGAAGTTTTACGCACACGTTCTTACGTGCTAGCGTAGTATTTAGTTTTAGGCCCACGTTTAACGTGCCAGCGTAGCATTTCCTCCTTTACGTACACGTCTTAAACGTGCCAGCGTAGTGTCCCCTTTACGCACATGCATTGCGTGCCAGCGTGATCCTTTCTACGCCGAGTTCACTTGAACTCTACGCGGGGGCCACTCGTGCTCGCGTAGAGTCATGCTCGCGTAGACTTTCCCTCGCTCGCGTAGAGCCTTGCGTGCGTAGAGTTTCACTTGGGTGCTCGTGTGCGTAAAGTTTCGCTTGCATAGGGTACTTGCTAGCGTAGAGTCTTGTCCGCGTAGAGTTCCCTCTCGCGTAGGGCTTCCGCTCGCGTAGAAGCGGTCTTTCCTTGGTCTTGCTCGCGTAAAGCCATTTTTACGCTTGGGGCCTCTTGGCCTAGCGTAGAGGTTCGCTAGCGTAGAGTCTTGAGCTCCCTTTTGCGTACCCGATTGTCTTTATGTCCTTGCACTTTTCATGAACTTGATAATCACGAACTGATTGACATGACTGGACTGATAATTATACATGGCACGGTATAACAAGTGAATTGGCATGACATGACAAGACATGACAAGCAAGCCTGATGGAAACTATTGAATGCTGTTGCGACGGCTAGCATGACATGACAAGAATGAATGGCCTGGACACCGTGGACGATTGCGTTTGCACAAATGAACTAATACTGTTTCGCATCATGTCTAGGACAGGGAACCCTGAATACCACTGTCACGCCCCCAGAACCAGAATACTGGAGAGTGGGGGAATGACTCAGCCAGCTACGTATTACGGGTAGATGAATACCGTATAATACGATCAATGCTGTCTAACCAGACGAGGGGGTGCATACTATATAAAAGTCTTACTATGGTCATTTCACATCTATTGTCTCAATCATTCAAACAAGAAACAGAAATATAGAACATGTAAGGTAAAGCAGTAAGGCGTCCCAAACGCTCAGTCAAAATGTTCTTGAGATCTGGCTTTACAAAATACAGCCAGATGATGTAGTAAGTATACACAATTGTTATCAGCTGCAGTCTGACTTAATTACAATTATGCAAAAGTAAGTACAAGACAATCCGACTAACATGTCGGTGCCAAACGGCAAGGTATAAAGCAGATAACAAAACGAGTGGTGAGGTTAAGGAACCCACTCGAGGCCTCCTGCGATCATTCCTCTAGTATTGACCATCCTGGAGGTGGAAGTACGCTGAGTCCTCGGGAACTGGCTCTAAATCTGGCCATGCAAAACCAGAGAGGTTAGACCTCTAATAGCAAGTACCACAAGGGAGCACGACATGAGAACTAAAACCAGTAAGTAAGAGAATATAATAATAGATCTTTGCTTGCTACTAGAACTCACATCACATCAAGACACTTCGAACCAACCTCCCAACTAAACAAGGACAGAAGTTGGCCCGTCATGTCCTGACATTCTGATCATCCCAGTTAGGTAACAGAGTACAGTGCACAAACAAATCATCTTGAACGGCCAATCAACTCCTACGGCTTGCTATTATAAGTCCCAAGTTATCCTGGAATAATGCAATTAGGGATTCCTCAGTTCTTACTATGTGCAAGCAAGGCTAGTCTATCCAGTCGATCAATTGGCCCATGCATGAATTAGACGAGTCCTAGCAGGACGCCCGTCAATATACAATATACAATAATAATAAAAGCAGATCCTGTTCCCTGCCCGTGTGGCAGATTTACAGTATCTGTGGGAACCAGCCGGCCCGTCGGGTACTACTCGTCCCAAGGGGGCTGCCATGTAAGAATTCGGGAATCCATTCTCTCCATGCAATCATTATTTTATTTAACTTAATAGTCTCTACGTTGAGTGAAATCTCATGCCGTGGATCATGGTCATTCAAATGAGTACTTTCGTACGGGGTACGATATGCACAACTCTACAACGATACCAGTGTGGTTAGGTTGCAGGTCTTACATAGCGTAATGCAACAATCAAATCTATCCACGGTAATCATGCCTTGACCATAAAGTACACATGCTTCTTTTGTAGAAAAAAAAATAACTAAATAAATAAATAAATAAATAGATTGAAGCCTGCATGTGCATGTATGTCAATATTCGGGATCAGCCAGTCGAGTACAATAGTTCATAACATGAACGTGTCTCATTCATTTTATTCAATAAGACGACTAGCTAGTCTCTTAGTTCCAATTAGGAACGCATGATCAATTTAGTCAAGATAACCATCGTCATTAATGGTGACAAGGCATGAAAGTCAATTTGCATTAAATAGGGTCGAGTCTACAACTCTCAGGGTTTAATTTTAGTCAATCCGGGTATCTATAACTCAATTCATGACACATGGTACATCCCACGTAACAATTTATAATTAACAGAAATATCAACATATCATGATTATATCAAGTTTATGCAAAAAGGCGTAAGGATATAAAATGGACGTTAAACATCTAATAAGATATCAATATACAGGGCTATAGAAGATCCAGGGTAAGCAGGCTACTCTCATGTCAGCCTACGCTCATGCCAGCGTACGCTCAGGTCAAGCTACGCTCAAGCCAGCGTACGCCCAGGTCAAGCTACGCTCAAGCCAAGCTAGCGTATGGAAGTCATACGCTTCCAAAAGGCAGCGTATGAACTCCATACGACTCCTTACTATCCAAGTCAGCGTATGCAAGTCATACGCTCCCAAAAGGTAGCATATGAACTCCATACGACTCCTGACCATCCAAGTCAGCGTATGCAAGTCATACGCTCCCAAAAGGTAGCGTATGAACTCCATACGACTCCTGACCATCCAAGTCAGCGTATGCAAGTCATACGCTCCCAAAAGGTAGCGTATGAACTCCATACGACTCCTGACCATCCAAGTCAGCGTATGCAAGACACACGCTTCCTAAAAAGGCAGCGTATGAACTCCATACGACTCCTGACCATCCAAGTCAGCGTATGCAAGACATACGCTTCCTAAAAAGGCAGCGTATGGATTCCATGCTGCGCTAAAGAGCGCGCACAGCTCAGTGACGCAGCTAAGAAGCTAGCATACACTGCTCACTGTCTTCTCCAAACAGCAAGAACTCCATGGTTGCACCCCAAAGCTTCAAAAGTTCATAACTTGGTCAAAATAAGTCCGAATCCAACTTTCCAAAGGTCAAAATTGGGTAGGGTGAACTGCTCTATGACATGGAACCCTCAAATCTTGAGAACAAAGGAGTTTGCTAGATCAAAACCCATAGACAACCGAAAATACAATAACTTAGATCTACAAGAAATGAACCAATGAAATCAAAAATACTAAGCACTAAACTCTTTTAGAATCATGAGAGAAAAAATATTGAACCATAAAATATGGTCCTCATGTAGAGCAAGATGTACTTGCCTAGTTGGTAGGTGGAGAGAGTAATAAAAGGAAGAAGAAGAAGTAATGGTGAAGAAGGAGTGAATGAGGAGAGAGAAGGGAGAGGGTGGCTTTAAATAAAAGGTGGTGATAGGTGGGAGTTGGGCTGGGTCCAATGGGTCCAATGGGTCGGGTTGCACAGGTCCAACAAGGCTAATCCGAAAGTAAAACTAAAGCATGAATTAAAATACAGGTAATAAAATTACAGGAAGAAATGCAGAAATAAAATTACAGGAATTAATTAGCATGAAAATTAAAGAGTAGCTAATTAATTAACATGAAAAATCTAAAGAGCAGATAATAGAATTGCAGAAAAATAAAGTGCAGAAAATAAAATACAGATAATTAATTAACAGAAACTTAATTAACATGAATTAAAGGAATTTAAATACAGGGTAATACATGATAAATACTAAAATAAATACACATGAGTTATACATGAATAAGACTATGCATTCTGGGAACGGGGAGTGACATCTCTACCCACCTTAGAAAAATTTCGTCCTCGGAATTTGAAATCCAAGCAGGATAGAAACATCGGGGCTAAACTAATCTAAGTACAAGCAATTCAATTAAGCAATCATTTTACAATGTCCATAGCAAGTAACATATCCATATTTAACAATCTACGTTATCTAGCAATTCTACCCATAAGGGGTTAAGCATGAGGAATCAAGACAATCAAGGTACACAGAAAAAGATATACCTTGTGAGTCAAACAGATGTGGATACCGTGATCGGATATCATCCTCACGTTCCCACGTTGACTCTCCCAAAGAGTGATGACCCCAAGCAACCCGGACAAGGTTAATTGTTCGGTTCTTGAGTACCTTCTCTCTTCGGTCCAAGATGGACACAGGCTGCTCCTCGTAAGACAGGTTGGTACCAACAACCAGCTCATAATGATCGAGGATATGGCTTGGGTCCGATACATACCTCCGTAATTGAGATACATGAAACACGTCATGCACCTCTCGTAACGAAGGTGGAAGGGACAAACGATAAGCAACATCGTCTATCCTATCAAGAATAACAAATGGGCCTACGTATCGCAGACTCAGCTTCCCGCGAACGCCAAATCTAATGACCCCACGGGTAGGTGAGATCCGCAAGAACACGTGGTCCCCAACAGAAAACTCTAACGGCCTACGATGCTGGTCCGCCCAATGACGATGCCGATCCTGCGCAACACGAAGTCGCTCTCTGATTCCCTTAATCACTTTAACCGTCTGAACAATCATTTCTGGGCCTAGCATCTTCCTTTCCCCGATATCATCCCATGCTAGTGGCGATCTACACTTCTTACCATATAGTGCCTCAAATGGCGCCATCTGGATACTGGCTTGATAACTGTTGTTGTATGAGAACTCGACCAAGTGCAGGTGACTCTCCCAAGACCCTCCAAAATCTAGAGTGCAAGCTCGCAACATGTCTTCTAAAGTCTGAATCGTCCTTTCTGATTGCCCGTCCGTCTGTGGATGGTAAGCCGTGCTAAATTTCAACTTGGTACCCAGACTATGATGCAAGCTCTTCCAGAAATGTGATATGAAACGGGTATCTCGATCTGACATAATACTGACAGGGACTCCATGATGCCTGACTATTTGTTGCATATACAACTCTGCCAACTTTTCTGTAGATTGCCCTACTCTGAAAGGAAGAAAGTGTGCTACCTTTGTAAGCCGATCTAATATCACCCAAATAGCATCCTTACCACTTGGTGATCTCGGTAAACCGGTCACAAAGTCCATTGTGATATGCTCCCACTTTCATTCCGGGATAGGAAGCGGTTGCAATAATCCAGCTGGCCTCTGTTGTTCTGCCTTCACTTGCTGACATACCAAGCAACGGGAAACGAATCTAGCTATCTCTCTCTTCATTCCATTCCACCAGAAGTGCTGCTTGATATCTTGGTACATCTTGGTCCCTCCAGGATGTATAGAATACTGGAAACTGTGAGCTTCTGCCATAACTTCCTGTCTGATATCTCCACTGGGCACACATAGACGTGATCCAAACCTAAGTGTACCATCTTCATGAATTCTCATCTCCTTCCTGAGTCCTGACTCACATTCTGTCCTAAGCTTCTGAATCCTTGGGTCTTGTGCCTGAGCTGCCTTGATCCTGCCTACCAAGTCGGATTGAACTTGTAGACTAGCCAGAACTCCTACATCACTAGGAAGTATAACTTCTATGCCCATCTCCTGAAGGTCTTCAAAGATATGTCTCTGCGTTGTCAACATAAATGCGCCGCCTCTCCTGCTGAGAGCGTCTGCCACTACATTCGCCTTGCCTGGATGATACTGAAGCTCCACATCATAATCCTTGATCAACTCCAACCATCTTCTCTGCCTCATGTTCAGTTCCTTCTGAGTAAAGATGTACTTCAGACTTTTGTGGTCCGTGTACATTTCCACTCGGTCACCATATAAGTAATGTCTCCATAGCTTCAGAGCAAATACTACTGCCGCTAACTCCAAATCATGAGTTGGGTAATTCTTCTCGTGGTCCCGAAGCTGCCTAGATGCATATGCTATCACCTTCCCGTGCTGCATAAGGACACATCCAAGTCCTTTACCTGACGCATCACAATATACTGTAAAACCTCCGGGTCCAACTGGCAATGTAAGAATAGGCGCTGATATCAACTTCTGCTTCAGATTCTCAAATGATGTCTGACATTCTGCCGACCAAACGAATGGTACATCCTTCCGGGTCAAGCGGGTCATGGGTGCTGAAAGCCTTGCAAAGTCTGACACAAATCTTCTGTAATATTCTGCCAATCCCAAGAAACTCCGTACATCAGCTACGGTCTTGGGTACTGGCCAACTCTCTACTGCTTCTACCTTCTTGGGATCCACTGCTACTCCAGCTCCTGATACGATATGACCCAAAAATGAAATGTGGTCCATCCAGAATTCACACTTGCTGAGCTTGGCATACAACTGGTTCTCTCTTAGAACCTGTAACACTTTCCTGAGGTGGTCTTCATGCTCCTCTTCACTAGCAGAGTACACAAGAATGTCGTCGAGAAATACTATGACAAACTGATCTAAATACGACAAAAAGATGCGGTTCATCAAATCCATGAAGATAGCTGGAGCATTGGTCAAACCAAACGGCATTACTAAAAACTCATAATGCCCATACTTCGACCTGAATGCTGTCTTGGGAATATCTTTCTTCCTAACCCTCACCTGATGGTACCCTGAATGAAGATCTATCTTGGAGAAAACTCTAGCCTTGCTCAACTGATCAAATAAGTCGTCGATCCTGGGTAATGGGTACTTGTTCTTTACTGTAGCCGCGTTAAGCTTCCTGTAATCGATACACAATCTGGATGATCCATCCTTCTTCCCTACAAGTACCACTGGCGCTGCCCATGGTGATATGCTAGCTTGGATAAACTTCTTCTCCTTCAATTCCTCTATGTGCTGATACACCTTGGCCTGCTCTGAATCTGCCATTCTGTAAACCCGATCTGATATTGGTTTAGTTCCAGGTGCCAATTCTATGCTGAACTCAATATCTCTAACCGGTGGTAGACCTAGAAGTTCTTCGGGAAATACGTCTAGAAATTCTTCAACTACCTTCGGAATCTGAACTTCTTCCATTGCTGTTACTACTCCCTGCTCTTGCTGAGTTGCCTCTGACCTGACCAAGGTGAACCTCTCCATGCCTGGAATATCAAAAGATACACTTCCACTACGACAATCTATTGTCGCATGACTGTCTTTCAGCCAGTCTATGCCTAAGATAACGTCAAAATTTCTAACAGGAAATTCTATCAACCGGGCGGGTAAATGATGCCCGCACACTACAACACTACATGCTAAACTAACTCCCACGAGCCCATTACCAGTGAGTATATTCAACCTCCCTGGCAATGCCTCGAACTCCACTCCTAGTCGTGTCGTAAATTGTGCAGATATAAATGAGTATGATGCTCCCGAATCAAACAATGCTACTGCGGGATATGAGGCGACGAGAATGTTACCTGCCACAACATCTCCCGATGCCAATGCCTCTTCCAAGGACAGTGTGAATGCCTGCCCTCGACCTCCTTGCTGGTTCCCATGCTGTGGCCTAGCCTGGTGCTGCTGCTGGCCCCTGCCTTGATGATACTGGGGTGGTCTATGCTGGTGTTGCTGCATCGGCGGCCCCTGCTGCCGAAACATCTGAGCCTGTGATACTAACGGACGCTGCGCCAACGGCCTCACTGCCAATGCTGGTTCTCGGTACTGCCCTGCCCCTGGTGCTGGCAGAGCAGGAAACTGCTGCCCTGGTCCTCCTGACCTCGAATTCATGGGACATGTGGTAACCCGATGATCTGGGTTTCCACATATCAGACACAGTCCATTCAATGTCCGACATACATCTCTAGTGTGCCCCATCTTCCCACAATAAGTGCAGCCCAGTGCAGCCCGCCGGGGGTTGCTGGTTCTTCCTCTGTTGCTGTTGCTGCTGCCTGGGTGGTGGTGCTGGCCCTCGCATCGCCACATCGTGGATACGAATGTCAGGGGATGGTGCTGTTGTTCGGGGCGCTGCTCCCCCTCCTCCTTCAATCTGACTGTGGGATCTCTTCTGACCCCCAGTCCTTGCCGCAAGCCTCTGAATGGTGATCTCATGCCTTCGAGTCGCCGTCAATATCTCATCAAAAGTCTGGTAATTGTGCCCCTCTATCAATTGCAAGAGCTCAAGATGAAACCCTTGCTGGAACCTCATCACCCTCTGGCGTTCCGTCGCTACCATCTCTGGGGCAAATCTACTCAATCTGCAGAATTCCGCTGCATAAGCATCTACCGTCTTGCCAGCCTGCCTGCGGCTGATAAACTTCTGTTGTAGCTCAAACTGTGCCACAACTCCATAGTACTTCGTCTTGAACCTTGCAGTAAAATCGTCCCAAGCAACGGGACGTCTGATGCCTACTTCCTCTGATTCCCACCAATCACGTGCGAGATCCTGAAGTAACAACTTCACTAGATCCACACGTTCTTCTGTCGGCACCTTAGCTGCTGTCAGAATAGCCTCAATATTCTTAAGCCATGCATCTGCTGAGATGGCATCCTCCGTGCCCTCGAAACGGCGGGGGTTGTACTTGTAAAACCGGCTGACGCTCCTGAATCTGGCCTCGCCCCTCTTTCCAATACCGTCTGTAATCCTTGGTTGAGTAGTACATTCTGCTCTTGCAACTGAGCGTGCATGTGCTGCTGGGCCAACATCTGATGTTGCTGAGTAGCCATCATTCCTCTCATGATCTCCAGAAGGGCTGGTGTGTCCATCTCCGCAGGGGTAGGTGGAACTGTTAGTGGTGGTAGAACATCCGGATACTGCGATCCAGCTGCTGCTTCCACGATCACTTCTTCCTGAGTAGCCTCCTGAGGTGAGACTGGCCCTTGTTGCTGACCAACAGGGTCAGGTTGTCCATGTTGCTGTCCATGTTGTTGCTGTCCAGCTCTGACAGATGCGGACGAGGTGCCCCTAAGAAAAGGGACAAGAGAACAATCAAACGACCGGACATGAAGGATCAATGAAGTCAAAGGATACCAAAATGTTAAGCAAGGGTTGAGAACAACGAATCATGAGATCAAGGGGGAACACATGTGATTGAGACATCCTATAAATCAAAACACCCCACAAGTCTGAAATCAGACCTGCATGGGCCACCACTAAAACCTTGTCACGCCCCAGAAACCAGAATACTGGAGAGCGGGGAAATGACTCAGCCAGCTACGTATTACGGGTAGATGAATACCGTATAATACGATCAATGCTGTCTAACCAGACGAGGGGGTGCATACTATATAAAAGTCTTACTATGGTCATTTCACATCTATTGTCTCAATCATTCAAACAAGAAACAGAAATATAGAACATATAAGGTAAAGCAGTAAGGCGTCCCAAACGCTCAGTCAAAATGTTCTTGAGATCTGGCTTTACAAAATACAGCCAGATGATATGGTAAGTATACACAATTGTTATCAGCTGCAGTCTGACTTAATTACAATTATGCAAAAGTAAGTACAAGACAATCCGACTAACATGTCGGTGCCAAACAGCAAGGTATAAAGCAGATAACAAAACGAGTGGTGAGGTTAAGGAACCCACTCGAGGCCTCCTGCGATCATTCCTCTAGTATTGACCATCCTGGAGGTGGAAGTACGCTGAATCCTCGGGAACTGGCTCTAAATCTGGCCATACAAAACCAGAGAGGTTAGACCTCTAATAGCAAGTACCACAAGAGAGCACGACATGAGAACTAAAACCAGTAAGTAAGAGAATATAATAATAGATCTCTGCTTGCTACTAGAACTCACATCACATCAAGACACTTCGAACCAACCTCCCAACCAAACAAGGACAGAAGTTGGCCCGTCATGTCCTGACATTCTGATCATCCCAGTTAGGTAACAGAGTACAGTGCACAAACAAATCATCTTGAACGGCCAATCAACTCCTACGGCTTGCTATTATGAGTCCCAAGTTATCCTGGAATAATGCAATTAGGGATTCCTCAGTTCTTACTATGTACAAGCAAGGCTAGTCTATCCAGTCGATCAATTGGCCCATGCATGAATTAGACGAGTCCTAGCAGGACGCCCGTCAATATACAATATACAATAATAATAAAAGCAGATACTGTTCCCTGCCGTGTGGCAGATTTACAGTATCTGTGGGAACCAGCCGGCCCGTCGGGTACTACTCGTCCCAAGGGGGCTGCCATATAAGAATTCGGGAATCCATTCTCTCCATGCAATCATTATTTTATTTAACTTAATAGTCTCTACGTTGAGTGAAATCTCATGCCGTGGATCATGGTCATTCAAATGAGTACTTTCGTATGGGATACGATATGCACAACTCTACAACGATACCAGTGTGGTTAGGTTGCAGGTCTTACATAGCGTAATGCAACAATCAAATCTATCCACGGTAATCATGCCTTGACCATAAAGTACACATGCTTCTTTTGTAGAAAAAAAATAACTAAATAAATAAATAAATAAATAGATTGAAGCCTGCATGTATGTCAATATTCGGGATCAGCCAGTCGAGTACAATAGTTCATAACATGAACGTGTCTCATTCATTTTATTCAATAAGACGACTAGCCAGTCTCTTAGTTCCAATTAGGAACGCATGATCAATTTAGTCAAGATAACCATCGTCATTAATGGTGACAAGGCATGAAAGTCAATTTGCATTAAATAGGGTCGAGTCTACAACTCTCAGGGTTTAATTTTAGTCAATCCGGGTATCTATAACTCAATTCATGACACATGGTACATCCCACGTAACAATTTGTAATTAACAGAAATATCAACATATCATGATTATATCAAGTTTATGCAAAAAGGCGTAAGGATATAAAATGGACGTTAAACATCTAATAAGATATCAATATACAGGGCTATAGAAGATCCAGGGTAAGCAGGCTACTCTCATGTCAGCCTACGCTCATGCCAGCGTACGCTCAGGTCAAGCTACGCTCAAGCCAGCGTACGCCCAGGTCAAGCTACGCTCAAGCCAAGCTAGCGTATGGAAGTCATACGCTTCCAAAAGGCAGCGTATGAACTCCATACGACTCCTGACCATCCAAGTCAGCGTATGCAAGTCATACGCTCCCAAAAGGTAGCGTATGAACTCCATACGACTCCTGACCATCCAAGTCAGCGTATGCAAGTCATACGCTCCCAAAAGGTAGCGTATGAACTCCATACGACTCCTGACCATCTAAGTCAGCGTATGCAAGACACACGCTTCCTAAAAAGGCAGCGTATGAACTCCATACGACTCCTGACCATCCAAGTCAGCGTATGCAAGACACATGCTTCCTAAAAAGGCAGCGTATGGATTCCATGCTGCGCTAAAGAGCGTACACAGCTCAGTGACGCAGCTAAGAAGCTAGCATACACTGCTCACTGTCTTCTCCAAACAGCAAGAACTCCATGGTTGCATCCCAAAGCTTCAAAAGTTCATAACTTGGTCAAAATAAGTCCGAATCCAACTTTCCAAAGGTCAAAATTGAGTAGGGTGAACTGCTCTACGACATGGAACCCTCAAATCTTGAGAACAAAGGAGTTTGCTAGATCAAAACCCATAGACAACCGAAAATACAATAACTTAGATCTACAAGAAATGAACCAATGAAATCAAAAATACTAAGCACTAAACTCTCTTAGAATCATGAGAGGAAAAATATTGAACCATAAAATATGGTCCTCATGTAGAGCAAGATGTACTTGCCTAGTTGGTAGGTGGAGAGAGTAATAAAAGGAAGAAGAAGAAGTAATGGTGAAGAAGGAGTGAATGAGGAGAGAGAAGGGAGAGGGTGGCTTTAAATAAAAGGTGGTGGTAGGTGGGAGTTGGACCGGGTCCAATGGGTCCAATGGGTCGGGTTGCACAGGTCCAACAAGGCTAATCCGAAAGTAAAACTAAAGCAGGAATTAAAATACAGGTAATAAAATTACAGGAAAAAATGCAGAAATAAAATTACAGGAATTAATTAGCATGAAAATTAAAGACTAGCTAATTAATTAACATGAAAATCTAAAGAGCAGATAATAGAATTGCAGAAAAATAAAGTGCAGAAAATAAAATACAGATAATTAATTAACAGAAACTTAATTAACATGAATTAAAGGAATTTAAATACAGGGTAATACATGATAAATACTAAAATAAATACACATGAGTTATACATGAATAAGACTACGCATTCTGGGAACGGGGAGTGACAACCACGGTCAGGGGTACCTACTGAAATTGACTAAGGCTAATAACTAGAATAACCCAGTAGTCATGAAGAGATTTCCCTGCTGCAGGTAATCTCGTTATCTGGGCGCGCAAGTGGACTTGTAACCTACCGACGATTAGGGCACATTTCCAGCACACTGTCATGTGTTGTACCCTTTATGAACGGATATTCGACCTAGATAACCTGGATGGTCTACAGGGCTTGTGGCTGTTGGAATATCTTATTGCATCTTGCTAGTAACTAGGCCTGTGATAACCCTAATTAGTTAAAGTATCAAGACGTACTCATTACTGGGTCGTGATTGATTGGATGGAGTCTAACCCAGTCTAGTCTTGTCCTGATCCTGTACAAAATTGTAACATGACCTGATTGCTTGTGTTTTATTTTATCGATAAATGGTGGAAAACCAAGTTCCGTTCAGATGAAGGGTTACAACCCCGGGTCCTTGTTTGGTTTAAGGGTTGTAACCTGGCTATCTGAATAGTCCCATGGTTATCTCATCGTATATCCTCATGATTTTTCCATATTTCAAGTGTTAATATGTTATATGTTTTATGCTAATTGTTGGTTTTAGTTCTTAAGTGAAGCCTCATTTGTGGTACTTGCTCTTTTTGGGATCTGACCCAGCTGGTTTTGCGTGGCCAGATACCGGAGCAGCTCCAGAGGATCTCCCTACCTTCCATCCAGATGGTGACCACCATGCGTAACCAAGGCAACGAGTGGGTTTCCCTTTTGTTCTCCCATTTTATTGTAAAAATATTCTTTTGAGGCGTTTAGCTAGCGAGCACGTGTTAGCTCGTATTGTACTTTACTTACTGTCTGCCTACGGGCTGTAACATGATTGACGAATCATAGGGTTGATCATGTATGACTAAAACTCTTGCTAGTTTTCACATTTTGTACGACTGGCTTCATGATCATCCAAATATGTAATGTATGGGACGCCTTACTATTGTATATTTGATGCTCTGACATCTTGTAACTGCTATTTCTTGTACGAGATTGAGACAATAGGCTTGTTCATGACCATAAGAGACTGATGGCTTGTAGTTAAACCCTCATGTATCTAGACAGCCGTGACCGTATAGCGAGGTGGATTCCATTTCAATATACGTAGCTGGCTATGTATGCCCTCGCTCTCCAGTATTCTGGTTCTGGGGCGTTACACCAACACCCATACCCGGTTTGAAGCGAGTGCTGGAACCCCCAACGATCCAGCCCCCAACTCCTTGGAGAAGACTCAGGTTCTGTCCAGATCCGCAGAACCCTCAGAAACCACGATGAAGCCCCCTCCCTCTGACGACATCACGGAAGTCACCTCCCCGCCTGCGGCTACCGAAGGATCACCCTCACCCCTCTGTCCAAAAGAAAAGCTCCAACACACGCAACAATACCCCTTTCCTAAACCTCGCCAATAAATACGCCACCCTCGCCGAGGACCAGCCCGAAGACCAAACAAAATACCACCGAGCGGATGCCACTCACGACCCAGCTGTAGCCGATACAAGAGTTGTACAGAGTTTGACAAGGAGGACACAGTCGAAGTGGACGCTTCTGGCTGCCCTCCAATTAGAGCACCAGATCCGACCCAAATCTTGACTGTTCTTGCTGAGATTATGGATTCTCCGCCTTACCTTCGAGACTATTTCAATCGGATTGCTGCGGTCAGTTCCCCGGAAGAGGCGTTTAAGAAATATGTCGTCATTAGATCCCTCGTTGAGCAACCGGACTATATTTCTTCGATATCAGCCATAATATTCGAGGTTGAACAGGCTATCGACGAGGTGCTAGGCATACAGTCTTCCAAACGCAAGCAGGCTTCGGTGCCACTTGCGCCTCGATACTTACGCTCCAACAGTGGTCGGCACAAGATTCCTCCGACCAACCGTCAGAAACCCCCGTAGTCTAGGCCTCGGGGTGGGGATGGTGTACCCCCGGCCTCCTACCTGGGCGATAGTCTAGGGGCTTCACCAGTCGATCGAACTCCTCCAGTCTAGGAGCAGTATTATCGTCGGTCGCAGCAAGGAGTACCACCACCGGACGATCGAACTCCTCCTCCTCCTCCTTGATGTATTATATTTGAATAGTTTTTAAATTTTGAATATTTGTGGGAATTTCGAATATTATAATGACGGATATTAGTTTTTGATTTTTTGATAATTGGTGTGTATTTTATATTGGTTTGGGTGATGCATATTTGTGATGCATTATATTCGTGTGTGATTTATATTGGATTATATATTGGTCTATGTGATTGTATATTGTGATTTTTTGATGTTTCGGATGTTGTGTGAACAGTGAAAGCTCTGCAATTTTTTTTAAAAAAAATCTCAGTTAGCGACGGACTAGTGACGGATAACCTCAGTTACCGACTACATTTTGACGGAAAATCCATCGCTAACTGGAGGATTCCCAATATTTTCCAGTTAGCGACGGATAGCCCGCGGATAGCCGACGGAATATCTTATCTAACGACGCCCTGTCGACGGATTATCCGTCGGTAAGGTTCTGATGGTATGAAAGGTGCACAGAACCTTAGCGACGGACAAGCCGTCGGTAAGCCGTCAGTCTCTCGTCGGCTTTCACTTGGTGGCGGATAATCCCTCGTCAAATGTAGCAGCTAATTCGTGACGGTTTGGCGACTAAGTCCGACGGATTAGCGACGGAATATCCGTCGCCATGGTTCTGGGAAGGTCAAACATATCCAGAACCGGGTCAACGGATTATCTGCCGCGATTCCGTCGCTAAGCTGTCACGAGGTAGCGACGAAAAGCGACGGACCGATACTTTCTGATACGTGTTTACCGACAAGTTTTCGACGGAATTACGACGGACCGATACTCTCTGATACACAGTAACGACGGTTTTCCGACGGACTAGTCCGTCGGTAAGAGTCTCTATAATTCACTGCCTGATACTTGAATTCGACAAAAAAACGTCGGTAAGCCGTCGCTAATGTAACGAATACTGACGACGGAAAGCCGTCGCTATTCCGTCGAGTGGCGACTACCTAGCGACGGACGTTTTTTAGCGACGAGCTGATTGCCGACGGATTATTTTGATCAAAATTCGTCAGTGATCCGTCGCTGATCTGTATTAGCGACGGATGGGTGACGGATGTGGCCGTCACTAAAACAACAAATTTTGGTAGTATATCCTTTTTGAAGCACCCTGGGATTGTCCAGGGTTGGCGACTGGTTTGGATGGGTCGGCTCTCTTCCGGCCCCAGCTTTTTGGCCGTCTCCTTGTCTTTCCCTTCCTAGCGTTCTCCCGTTGTAGGAGGTTTTGTAGGTGCTCGGGCTATCTCCTGGCGCCATCTTTTCCCTTCTTAATAAAGCTTGTTGTTTTATATATATATATATATATATAACATGAAAATGTTTGGAGATGCAAAAATTAGGGATGTTAATCCTTCCTCAAATATTTATTATTTTATGATTTTGTAATTTTATTGTGCTTGTAAATATTTTTTTTTTTTCTATGTGTGTGTATCCTTGCAAAGGGGCTACTTGGATGCCCATAAATATAAATTTCTTGCAAAAAAAACTATTGTTATTGATCTTGTAATTATTTTGGCGGTAACAAATGATGCATAAGCTATGATAAATATTGTAGCTTTTGTTGTACAAGGTGACACCATCTACAACAAAACAAATAATGTATTATAATAAACGTTGTTGCAGCAACATTTACAACAGATCAAACAGGGAGCGAATTTGTTGTCCCCGCAAAATGAGTATCCTAGTTGAGATTGGACAACTTAAAAAGGTGATAGAATTTACATTTTTTTATTTTTTATTTTTTTTGAAGTAAAGTAGCAGTATTATTGAATCAAGTCATACTCACTACATTACAGAAAATGAAGTTTTAATTTCAACCACTAAATTTTAATCTAACACATAAAACATAGGATTCCATAATACAAAACTAACCAGCTAGTTCTAGAATACTTGTTTCTGGAATCGCTTCCACTGAGATTCGAACTCCTACTCTCACGGCTACTTTGTACAATTGAAACCCAAGTTGGGAGAACTTCTTTTCTTGTAGGATTCAAAATGAAGTAATTACACTAATAATTTGGGTAGAAACAACACTTAATTTATTCTCTTCTGTATTAGGCCCTTTTTAACTAAAGATAAAGTTAACTTGACTATGTTTAGGTGGCTATCCAGGCAAGAGCAAGTGAGCTAAAATATCTCCTAAACAATATTAAATAAAATATTCAAGATGCTTAAACAGTTATTTAAAGTAATATTATAAGGAGCTGGATACTCTCTTTTTTAACTTTTTTTTTTTCTTGAGACATTTCATCTTCGTATTCTCGTCGACACAGGCATCCTCTCACCCCTATGCCCACGGACCGGTCGCACCCGCTCGATCGCTCGCACTAGGCAAGACGACACCCACCCGGCCGCGCGAACGGTAAGGAGCGTCCACGGGTTGTACGAACACGTCCGATCGCTCGCACGAAAAGAGGTGACGCCCACGGATCCAGTGGACGTTATTTTCGTAGGTCAGAATATTGTCGCGTTCATCAGACCTCTGATATGTGGAATTGTGGATGCCCCCGACAACAGACTCAGCACAAGACTTCTCATCATCGCCCATAAGGTGCTGGATACTTGAATGTATTATTTACTAAAGTTGCTGAGGACATTTGTTGGAAGATTTGAAATGAAAAATAATAATAGGTGCTTCAATATAAAGCATAACACAACTTCATAACTTGCAGCTAAAGTTTTATCTAACATTAAGTTATGTTAATGGGGTCGATAGAGGATGCGACCCAAGAAGGAGAGACGACAAGACGAAGACAAAATGACAAATACATCTTTTAAACCTAATTCATGGCTCTCAATCTGTCCGAAGGAAGCTTTACAGGCTTTATTCTCCCAGAATAACAAAAAACGACAAAATAACAAAAAACGACAAAAACGATAAAAAACGACAAAGAATCGGTTAAAACGACAAAAATGACCAAAAAGCGAAAAAAAAATGTATAAACGACAAAAAATAACAAAAAAAAATGGTAAAAACGACAAAAATAACCAAAATACGACAAAATCGACATAAAATCGATAAAAACGAAAAAAAAAACCAAAATGCGACAAAAACGACAAAAACAACAAAAAAAACGGTTAAAACGACAAAAAATGACAAAAAATCGGTTAAAAACAACAAAAAATTGGTTAAAACGACAAAAAATAACCAAAAAGCGACAAAAACGAAAAATAATCGATAAAAACGACAAAAAAGGACAAAAAAGGGTAAAAACGACAAAAAATAACCAAAGAGCGACAAAAATAACAAAAAATCGGTAAAAGCGACAAAAAAAGCGACAAAAATGACAAAAAACGACATAAAATCAGTAAAAACGACTAAAAATCGGTAAAACAACAAAAAAGCTACAAAAATTGCTTAAAATGACAAAAATTGACAAAAAAACAACAAAAAAAGATAAATTGGGTAAAAACGACAAAAATAATCAAAAAGTGACAATGTCATGTCCCAGAACCGAAATACCGGGGGACGGGGACGGACTTGGCCAGCTACGTAATACGGGTAGAAGAAATACCGAATAATACGATCAATGCTGTAAACTAGACAAGGGGGTGCATACTATATACAAGTCTCGCTAGGGTCACATGACATCTATCGTCTCAATCAATGAATTAAGAAGCAATAAATAAAGAGCATATATGATAAAGCAGTAAGGCGTCCCAAACGCTCGGCCAAAATGTTCTTGAGATCTGGCTTTACAAAACATACCCAGATGATATGATAAGATATACACAATCGCTATCAGCTGCAGTCTGAATTAATTACAATTATGTAAAAGCAAGTGCTAGACAGTCCGACTAACAGGTCGGTGCCAAAACGGCAAAAGTAAAGTAAAGAGCAAGACGAGTAGGGAGTCAAGGAACCCACTCGTGGCCTCCTGCGGTCATCATTCTAGTATTGACCATCTTGAGGGTAGAAGTAAGCTGAGTCCTCGGGAGCTGGCTCTAGATCTGGCCATGCAAAACCAGAGAGGTTAGACCTCTAATAGCAAGTACCACAAAGGAAGCACGACATGAAGGATTAAAACCAGTAATAAGAGTTAAGGATAGAAATGAGATAAATAAATCTTTGCCTCTTACTAAGGTACGCCTAGCGTCTTGACACTCCGAACCAACTTCCAAACCAAACAAGGACAGAAGTTGGCCCGTCATGTCAGGACGTTCTGCTTACCTCAATAGTTGGCAAAGTAGGATTCAACCCACAATCAAATCAGTTTAAGCAGCCATGCAATTATTACGGCTTACTACTTGTGGGCTCCAAGTTATCCTGGAACCATGCATTAGGGAATTTCTCAGTTATTACTATAGACAAACAAGGCTGGTCGATCCAATAATCGGTTGCGCCATGCGGGAAAACGAGTCCCAGCGGGACGCTCGTTGATCGGGAAAAGTAAACCGGATACCACTCCCTGCCCGTGTGGTAGATATACAGTATCCGTGGGAACCAGCCGGCGTGTCGGGATACTATTTGTCCCAATGACGGCCATCATGTAAGAACTCGAAAATCCATTCTCTCCATGCAGTAATTATTTTATTTAGTTTAGTTGGCCCTATGTTAATTGAAATCTCATGTCGTGGACCATGAGTATTTCGCATGAGTACTTTCGTACAAGGTACGATATGCGTAACTCTACAACGATGCCAGTGCGGTTAGGTTGTAGGTCCTGCATAGCGTAATGCAACAATCAAACCTATCTACGGAATAATCATGCCTTGACAGTAGGATACACGTGCTGCTTTTGTAATACGAAATTAATTATCGGTGCCATAGCACCTACTCAATATTATGTAAATTCATGTACATAATTATAAGTTGGAAATCAGCACGGGTACATGGTCAATGATCAGGATCAGTCAGTCGTTCTCAATGGTTCATACATGAACGTATCCCATTCAGTACAATAAGACGACTAGCCAGTCTCTTAGTTCCAGACATAGGAACGCATGATCAATATTAAGTCAGGATAACAATCATTGTCAATTCGTGACAAGGCATGGTAGTCAAAAGTTCTATATCAAGAATAAGAGAAACTTGTATAAAATAGTTGGTAACATATTCTTGAAGCCAAGGAAAAGATCTACAACTTTCATGTTGGGGGCTAGGAGAAATTCGGGCCAAAAAACAGTCAAAAAGAGCATCAAAAAATCAAAATCAGCCAAAATCAGCCTCATGCGGCTCAACACTATGCAGCTCATGCGGCTCAAAAATGCTCATGCGGCCAGAAATGGTCATGCGGCCAGAAATGCTTATGCGGCTCAAAAATGCTCATGCGGCCAGAAATGGTCATGCGGCCAGAAATGCTTATGCGGCTCAAAAATGCTCATGCGGCCAGAAATGGTCATGCGGCCAGAAATGCTTATGCGGCTCAAAAATGCTCATGCGGCCAGAAATGCTTATACGGCTCAAAAATGTTCATGCGGCCAGAAATGGTCATGCGGCCAGAAATGCTTATGCGGCCAGAAATGGTCATGCGGCCAGAAATGCTTGTGCGGCTCAAAAATGCTCATGCGGCCAGAAATGCTTATGCGGCCAGGCACTATTCATCGTCCCTGCCAAAATCAGGACAGATGAACATAGAAGTTTGACCAAAATTGTTTTGGCCATAACTTCCTCAAATCAAGTCAAAATCTAGCTTTTCAAAAGTCAAAATTGGGTAGAATTGAATTCTCTACAACATAGAACAATCAAAACATGGAAATGATGAAGTTTGATAGATCAAAACCCAAGAAAACTGAGAAGGAGAAAAACTTAGATCTACACAAAACTAACCATGGAAAACAAAAACTACAAGACCTAAACATGCAGAGAAAGAAGAGACAAACACAATGGGCTAAAAATAAATAGGGATGCATGAAATCCTCCATGATGTGCAAGATGTATTTGTCTCTCACAAGTGGGTTAGGGTTTGGTGGAGGAGTAAATGTGAATGAATGAAGAGAGAGAATGAAAGAAGAAGTTTTATATCAAGGTCAAGTGGATCTCCACCATTCATTCTCTCCACCAAATCCAAGCCATCCATTCCTTTCCATGTTGAACCAAACCGAACCAAGTTGGTTTACCATGAACCGAAATGAACCAAGAGCCAAGAAAAAGCAGAAAATAAAATACAGAAAAAATAATTAGCATGAAATTAAAAGAATTAAATACAAAATAAATGCATGACAGATACTAAATAAATTCGGACAAGCGGTATACGTATAAAAATACGCATTCTGGGAACGGGGAGTGACATCTCTACCCTCCTTAGATAAATTTCGTCCTCGGAATTTCAAATCCAAGCAGGTTAGAAATATCAGGGCCAGGCACAAGCATTACAGCAAGCAGTCAATCACCCTATGATACCAATCAGCCACTAATCTGCAACTATATTATCAATCCATGAAACCAAGCTACTAATCATACGGGGATATGCATGTGGAATCAAGACAATCAAGGCATATGGAAATAAAATATACCTTGTGAGTCAAACTAGTGCGGGTACCGCGATCGGATATCATCCTCCCGCTCCCACGTTGACTCTCCTAAGGAGTGATGGCCCCAAGCAACACGAACAAGGTTAATTGTTCGGTTCTTGAGTATCTTCTCCCTTCGGTCCAAAATGGATACAGGCTGCTCCTCATAAGACAGGTTGGTACCCACAACCAGCTCAGAATGATCGAGGATATGACTTGGGTCCGATACATACCTACGTAACTGAGATACGTGAAATACATCATGCACCTCTCTTAACGAAGGCGGAAGGGATAAACGATAAGCAACATCGTCTACCCTATCAAGGATAACGAATGGGCCCACGTACCGCGTACTCAACTTTCCGCGAACACCAAATCTAATGACTCCTCGAGTAGGCAAAATCCGCAAGAACACGTGGTCCCCAATAGAAAATTCCAACGGCCTGCGATGCTGGTCTGCCCAATGACGATGTCGATCCTGTGCAACTCGAAGTCGCTCTCTAATTCCCTTAACAACTTCAACTGTCTGGACAATCATCTCTAGTCCCAACATCTTCCTTTTCCCAATATCATTCCATGCCAACGGCGATCTACACTTCTTACCATACAGTACCTCGAATGGAGCCATTTGAATACTGGCCTGGTAACTGTTATTATATGAAAATTCTACTGAGTGCAGGTGACTCTCCCAGGATCCTCCAAAATCTAAAGTGCAGGCTCGTAACATATCTTCTAAGGTCTGAATGGTTCTTTCTGATTGCCCGTCCGTCTGCTGGTGGTAAGCCGTACTGAATCTTAACTTGGTACCTAGGCTCTGATGTAAACTCTTCCAGAAATGCGACGTAAAACGGGTATCTCTATCCGACACAATACTGACAGGAACTCCATGTTGCCTGACGATCTGCTGTATGTACATCTCTGCTAGCTTTTATGTAGTCTGCCCTACTCTGAAGGGAAGGAAATGTGCTACCTTTGTAAGTCGATCCACTATAACCCAGATGGCATCCTTACCACTAGGTGACCTCGGTAATCCAGTCACAAAGTCCATTGTGATGTGCTCCCACTTCCATTTCGGGATAGGAAGTGGCTGTAATAATCCTGCTAGCCTCTGCTGCTCTGTCTTCACTTGCTGACATATCAAGCAACGGGAGACGAATCTAGCTATCTCCCTCTTCATTCCGTTCCACCAGAAATGTTGTTTAATATTTCTGTACATTTTGGTACCTCCCGGGTGAATAGAATACTGAGAACTATGGACCTCTGCCATAACCTCCTATCTGATATCTCCACTAGGCACACATAGATGCGATCCATACCTAAGTGTTCCATCCTCATGAATTCTCATCTCCTTCCGGAGTCCTGACTCACATTATGTCCTGAGCTTCTGAATCCTTGGATCCTGTGTCTGAGCTGCCTTGATCCTGTCTACCAAGTCAGATTGAACTTGTAGACTAGCCAAGATCCCTACATCTCTAGGAAGTATAACCTCAATGCCCATCTCTCGAAGATCCTCTAAAATCTGCTTCTGTGATATCAACATGAATGCACTGCCCCTTCTACTGAGGGCATCCGCTACTACATTAGCCTTGCCTGGGTGATACTGAAGCTCTACCTCGTAATCCTTGATCAATTCCAACCATCTCCTCTGTCTCATATTCATCTCCTTCTGAGTAAAAATATACTTTAAGCTCTTGTGGTCGGTGAATATATCTACTCGATCGCCGTACAGGTAATGCCTCCAAAGCTTCAAGGAAAATGCTACGGCTGCCAACTCCAAATCATGAGTTGGATAATTCTTCTCGTGGTCCCGAAGTTGTCTAGATGCATACGCTATCACCTTTCCATGTTGCATGAGGACACATCCAAGTCCCTTACCTGACGCATCACAATGTACAGTAAAACCTCCGGGTCCAACGGGCAATGTAAGTATAGGTGCCGAGATCAATTTCTACTTCAAACTCTCAAAGGATGCCTGACACTCTGCCGACCAGAAAAATGGCACATCCTTACGTGTCAAACGGGTCATGGGTGCTGAAATTCTTGCAAAATCTGACACGAACCTTCGGTAATATCCTGCCAATCCCAAGAAACTTCGCACATCTGCTACTGTCTTAGGTACTGGCCAACCTTCCAAGGCCTCCACTTTCTTAGGATACACTGATACTCCGGCCCCTGATATGATATGCCCCAGGAATGAAATTCGATCCGACCAAAACTCACATTTACTGAGCTTGGCGTACAACTGGTTTTCTCTCAAAACCTGCAATACCTTCCTGAGGTGACCTTCATGCTCTTCTTCGCTGGCTGAGTAAACGAGAATGTCGTCGAGGAACACAACGACAAATTAATCCAAGTATGGCTTAAAGATGCGGTTCATCAAATCCATAAATATTGCTGGAGCATTGGTCAATCCAAACGGCATAACTAAAAATTTGTAATGCCCGTACTTCGACCTGAATGTTGTCTTAGGAATATCCTCTTCTCGAACTCTAACTTGATGATATCCTGACCGAAGATCTATCTTGGAAAATACTCTGGCTCTGCTCAACTGATCAAACAAGTCGTCGATCCTCGGTAGTGGGTACTTGTTCTTTACTGTTGCCGCATTGAGTTTCCTATAGTCAATGCACAATCGCGATGACCCATCCTTCTTCCCTACAAGTACCACTGGTGCTCCCCATGGTGATTCACTGTCCCGAATGAACTTCTTTGCCTTCAATTCTTCTATATGCTGGTACACCTTGGCCTGCTCTGAATCTGGCATTCTGTAAACTCGATCCGACACCGGTTCGGTCCCTGGCACCAATTCTATACTGAACTCGACATCTCTCTTCGGTGGTAAACCTGGTAGTTCTTCCGAAAATACATCAAGAAACTCTCCCACTATCCTCGGGACTTGAACTCCTTCCAATGCTGCCACGACTCCGCCTGCCAACTGTTCTGTTCCCGGCCTGACCAAAGCGAACTGTCCCATGCCTGGAATATCAAAAGATACGGCCCCTCTATGGCAATCTATTGTAGCATGACTGTCTTTCAGCCAGTCCATGCCCAAGATAACATCAAAATTTCCCATAGGAAATTCTATCAATCTAGCGGGTAAGGAACGCCCGCACACTACGACTCTACATGCTGGAATAATCCTACTAACTCCTAAAAGCCCATTACCAGTGAGTATATTCAACCTCTCTGGCAATGCTCAAATTCCATTCCTAGTCGTGTTGCAAATCGTGTAGATACAAATGAATGTGATGCTCCCGAATCAAACAATGCTACTGCGGGATATGAGGAGACGAGAACGTTACCTACCACAACGTTCCCCGATGCCAATGCCTCCTCCAAGGACAGATTGAACGCCTGCCCTTGGCCACCATGCTGATTTCCCTGCTGCGGCCCTGCCCGGTATTGCTGCTGGCCCTTGCCTCGATGATGCTGGGGTGGTCTCTGGTGTTGCTGCTGTATCGACGGTCCTTGCAGCCGAAACATCTGAGCTTGTGTCAATAACGGGCGTTGAGCCAACGGTTTTACTGCCACCGCTGGCCCTCGATACTGGCATGCCCCTGGTGCTGGCAGGGCAGGAAATGGTTGCACTGGCCCTCCTGGCCTCGAACTCATGGGGCAAGTGGAAACCCGGTGATCCGGACTCCCACATACCAAGCATAACCTATTAAATGCCCGACATATATTCTTAGTGTGCCCTGCCTTCCCACAATAAGTGCAACCCGCGGGTGGCTGCTGATTCTTCCTCTGCTGCTGTTGCTGTCTGGCTGGGGGTGCTGGCCCTCGCACCGCCACATCATTAATGTGGACGCTAGGGGACGGTGCTGTCGATCGGTGTGCTTCTCTCCCTCCTCCTTCCATCTGGTTGTGAGACCTCTTCTGGCCCCCGGCCCTAGTCGCCATCCTCTGGATAGTGATCTCATGCCTCCGGGCCGCCGTCAGTACCTCATCAAAAGTCTGGTAGTTATGCCCCTCTACCAGTTGCAAGAGTTCAAGATGAAACCCTTGTTGAAACCTCATGGCCCTCTGGCTCTCCGTGGCTACCATCTCCGGGACAAACCTACTCAATCTGCAGAACTCCGCTGCATAAGCATCCACGGTCTTCCCAGCCTGCTTGAGGCTGATGAACTTCTGTTGTAGCTCGAATTGAGCTACCACTCCATAGTACTTGGTCTTGAATCTGGTAGAAAAATCGTTCCATGCAATAGGACGCCTAGCACCTACTTTCTCTGATTCCCACCAATCACGGGCGAGATCCTGGAGTAACAACTTTACTTGGTCCACTTGCTCCTCCGCTGGAACTTTGGCTGCCTTCAAAATGGCCTCAATATCCTTGAGCCACGCATCTGCTGTGATATCATCTTCTGTACCTTCGAAACGTCGGGGGTTGTACTTGCAGAATCGGGTCGACGCTCCTGAATCAGTCCTTACTCCTCTTTCTAATGCCGTCTGCAAGCCTTGATTAAGTAACACATTCTCCTCTTGTTGCTGGGTATGCATCTGTTGCTGGACCAACATCTGATGTTGCTGCGTGGCCATCATCCCTCTGATGATCTCTAGGAGGGCTGGTGTATCTACTGCCCCCGGAGTGGGCAAAATCATCGGTGAGATCGGAACCTCCGGATATTGAGGCCCAACGGCTGGCTCTACTATCACCTCTGCTTGGACATGCTCTTGGGGAAGCACTGGCCCTTGCTGCTGACCAGCATGGTCCTGCTGCTCTGGTTGTTGCTGCTTTGACGCAGACGAGGAGCCCCTAATACAAGGGACAAGAGAACAATCAAACGACCGGACAGGAAAGATCAACGAAGTCAAGGGATACCGGGATGTCAAGATGGGATCGAGAGCAACGAATCATGAGATCAAAGGGAGAACATGTGTGATTGAGACCTCCTATAAAATAAAAGCATCCCACAAGTCTGAAAACAGACCTGCATGGGCCACCACTAAAACCTTGTCACGCCCCAGACCCGAAATACCGGGGGACGGGGACGGACTTGGCCAGCTACGTATTACGGGTAGAAGAAATACCGAATAATACGATCAATGCTGTAAACTAGACAAGGGGGTGCATACTATATACAAGTCTCGCTAGGGTCACATGACATCTATTGTCTCAATCAATGAATCAAGAAGCAGTAAATAAAGAGCATATATGATAAAGCAGTAAGGCGTCCCAAACGCTCGGCCAAAATGTTCTTGAGATCTGGCTTTACAAAACATAGCCAGATGATATGATAAGGTATACACAATCGCAATCAGCTGCAGTCTGAATTAATTACAATTATGTAAAAACAAGTGCTAGACAGTCCGACTAACAGGTCGGTGCCAAAACGGCAAAAGTAAAGTAAAGAACAAGACGAGTAGGGAGTCAAGGAACCCACTCGTGGCCTCCTGCGGTCATCCTTCTAGTATTGACCATCTTGAGGGTAGAAGTAAGTTCAGTGTTCTAAAAATCGGCCTAGGCGCTAGGCGCCCGCCCACCGCACCGAAAACCCCCTAGGCGGTGGGCTAGACGGCTAGGCGGGCCCTAGGCGGCTTGTTTTTTGAATTTTTTGATTTTTTTTGATTTTGTTTATTCTTAGTTGTATTTTGGATATTTGTTTGGGTTTTAAGATAGTATTTGGATTTTAGAACATTAAAATTTCAAATTTCAAATTTCAAAATTCAAAATTTCAAAAAAAAAAAAAAAAAATTTCTAGGCGGCGCCTAGGCGGGCTAGGCGCTAGGCGGACCTCCGTCGCACCGAGTCCGCCTAGCGCTTTTTACAACATTGAGTAAGTTGAGTCCTCGGAAGCTGGCTCTAGATCTGGCCATGCAAAACCAGAGAGGTTAGACCTCCAATAGCAAGTACCACAAAGGAAGTACGACATGAAGGATTAAAAACAGTAATAAGAGTTAAGGATAAAAATGAGATAAATAAATCTTTGCCTCTTACTATGGTACGCCTAGCATCTTGACACTCCGAACCAACTCCCCAACCAAACAAGGACAGAAGTTGGCCCGTCATGTCAGGACGTTCTGCTTACCTCAATAGTTGGCAAAGTAGGATTCAACCCACAATCAAATCAGTTTAAGCGGCCAGACAATTATTACGGCTTACTACTTGTGGGCTCCAAGTTACCCTGGAACCATGCATTAGGGAATTTCTCAGTTTTTACTATAGACAAACAAGGCTGGTCGATCCAATAATCGGTTGCGCCATGCGGGGAAACGAGTCCCAGCGGGACGCTCGTTGATCGGGAAAAGTAAACCGGATACCACTCCCTGTCTGTGTGGTAGATATGCAGTATCCGTGGGAACCAGCCGGCGTGTCGGGACACTATTTGTCCCAAGGACGACCGTCATGTAAGAACTCGAAAATCCATTCTCTCCATGCAGTAATTATTTTATTTAGCTTAGTTGGCCCTATGTTAATTGAAATCTCATGCCGTGGACCATGAGTATTTCGCATAAGTACTTTCGTACAAGGTACGATATGCGTAACTCTACAACGATGCCAGTACGGTTAGATTGTAGGTCCTACATAGCGTAATGCAACAATCAAACCTATCCACGGAATAATCATGCCTTGACAGTAGGATACACGTGCTGCTTTTGTAATACGAAATTAATTATCGGTGCCATAGCACCTACTCAATATTATGTAAATTCATGTACATAATTATAAGTTGGAAATCAGCACGGTACATTGTCAATGATCGGGATCAGCCAGTCGTTCTCAATGGTTCATACATGAACGTGTCCCATTCAGTACAATAAGACGACTAGCCAGTCTCTTAGTTCCAGACATAGGAACGCATGATCAATATTAAGTCAGGATAACAATCATTGTCAATTCGTGACAAGGCATGGTAGTCAAAAGTTCTATATCAAGAATAAGAGAAACTTGCATAAAATAGTTGGTAACATATTCTTGAAGCCAAGGAAAAGAGCTACAACTTTCATGTTGGGAGCTAGGAGAAATTCGGGCCAGAAAACAGTCAAAAAGAGCATCAAACAATCAAAATCAGCCTCATGCGGCTCAACACTATGCAGCTCATGCGGCTCAAAAATGCTCATGCGGCCAGAAATGGTTATGCGGCCAGAAATGCTTATGCGGCTCAAAAATGCTCGTGCGGCCAGAAATGGTCATGCGGCCAGAAATGCTTATGCGGCTCAAAAATGCTCATGCGGCCAGAAATGGTCATGCGGCCAGAAATGCTTATGCGGCCAGAAATGGTCATGCGGCCAGAAATGCTTGTGCGGCTCAAAAATGTTCATGCGGCCAGAAATGCTTATGCGGCCAGGCACTATTCATCGTCCCTGCCAAAATCAAGACAGATGAACATAGAAGTTTGACCAAAATTGTTTTGGCCATAACTTCCTCAAATCAGGTCGAAATCTAACTTTTCAAAAGCCAAAATTGGGTAGAATTGAATTCTCTACAACATAGAACAATCAAAATATAAAAATGATGAAGTTTGATAGATCAAAACCCAAAAAAACCGAGAAGGAAAAAAACTTAGATCTACACAAAACTAACCATGGAAAACAAAAACTACAAGACCTAAACATATAGAGAAAGAAGAGACAAACACAATGGACTCAAAATAAATGGGGATGCATGAAATCCTCCATGATGTGCAAGATGTACTTGCCTCTCACAAGTGGGTTAGGGTTTGGTGGAGGAGTAAATGTGAATGAATGAAGAGAGAGAATGAAAGAAGAAGTTTTATATCAAGGTCAAGTGGATCTCCACCATTCATTCTCTCCACCAAATCCAAGCCATCCATTCCTTTCCATGTTGAACCAAACCGAACCAAGTTGGTTTACCATGAACCGAAATGAACCAAGAGCAAAAAAAAAGCAGAAAATAAAATACAGAAAAAATAATTAGCATAAAATTAAAAGAATTAAATACAAAATAAATGCATGACAGATACTAAATAAATTCGGACAAGTGGTATACGTATAAAAATACGCATTCTGGAAACGGAAAGTGACAGACAAAAAGACAAAAAATGGATAAAAACGACAAAAAATCGCTTAAAACGACAAAAAATTGGTAAAAACGACAAAAAATGACAAAAAAAACGACAAAAAAAAGTTCAAAACTAATCAAAATTGATCAAAAAAGAAGAAAAAAATTTAGGCAATTTTTTTTTTGCCCAGGCAAAAAAAAAAAAAATACCCACCTATTTTCAAGGGATAGAATTCCTATGTTTTGTGGGTAAACTATTTATCCGGGTATTTATAATTTTCGAAAATAAATTTTTTATAAGCCAAACAAACGTGGTAATAGATTATCATCTTAAATTTTTTCGAAAATAAAAAAAAATACTGGGTACCAAACGCCCCTTAGATTTATGTGGACAATCACGCCTCTAAGGGGTTGTTTGGATAGAGGTAATTCTTTGAAAGTGTGAAAGTGACACTTGCAGCAAGTTGAGTTTCAGTGGACTTCCAGCAAGTGGCACCTTCCAAAATGTGTTTGGATGGAGTACTTTTTGTCTGGTGAAAGTGGAAGAAAAATGAGTTTGTTGTTTGGATGGTTGTTGAAAGTGAAAAAAAATAAGTTTGGTTGTTTGGATGGTTGTTGAAAGTAGATGTTGGGGTTGGATGGTAAACCTATGTATGCTTACCCCCACTCCAATTCATTTAAACCTAAAATTTCTCATTTAAACTTAAATGTTACAATATAAATTATTATAAATTATTGTTATTATTATTTTTTTAAAATAAATTAATAATGTTTATTATTAGTATTATTATTATTAATATAAAAACTATCCAGCTCATAAAAGCTATCTTTTGTAAAATAAAATAAAACATAAATAAATTAATATAAAAACTATTTTATTGAGAGAACAAAATATCTAATATATTGATTAAATAAATCAATTAATTAAACTAATGTATATATATATACTGAATCTCTCTCTCTCTCTTCTCTGGACTATTCACTTCCCCACCGGAGACCACTGCCACCACCAGCACAGCTCTTCTCTGTCCTCTTTCCTTTTTCCTTTCCTTTCCTTTCCTCTTCACTCTCCCCTCTTCCCTTTCCTCCTCACCAACATCACCATAAGACCACCGCCGCCACCATCATACCTCTTCACCGCCACCGCCACCGCCACGATCACACCTCTTCACCGCAACCGTCGTCGTCCTGTAGCGATTCTCGGCCTGTGGCGCTTCTCGGCCTGAGGCTACCACACAGGTGACGATTCTTGGCATGTGGCGCTGCTTGGTCGGGGGAGAAGAACTCAACTTTTACCGTTTCTCTCTCTCATGCGTCAAAATTTCACTTTCATCCGAGTTGCGGTGGTTTTTGGTTGGAAAACTTGGGGAGTAGAAATGGAAAGAGAGAAGGGGACAATCTCTGAATCTGTCAGAGATTCCTCCCTTACCATCTTCAGTTTCCTCCTTATCCAAACAAAGAAACTTGAAATTTTAATGGCCAGTTGCAGGAGAAACTATCACTTGCAGCAGAGTTTCATGTATCCAAACAGACCCTAATTGTTTGCTTGGCATTACAAAATATTATGAAATATTGATATTAGGAAATTCAATCCGCCCTTTACACATTATATATGTTTTCCACCAACGCTGCTACATTGTCCGACATTTTTTTTTGACCTGCCACTGCGACATTGTCCGACATTTTTTCACACATTACATATTTATACTATTTCAACATATCCCTCTCTTTATTCTGTGCCTGAGAGCTGAATACTTTTTAATTTGCTTACGATGCACAAGAAAGAAAATTCACACCTGGTTCGCAGAACATCTGTCTTGAAAAAGAAAAGTTATTAATTTTTTATGTTTGGATGTCAAAAAAATAAGCGAAAGAAAAATTAATTTCCAATGAAAAAAGAAAGAGAGAGAAAAATGATTCCACTCACCCATAGATTCACTTTCTCATCCCCAATTAATTATTCACTTTCTCTTTCAATTTTATTTTTCGGGTATTTCCAAAAACCGGAAAAAAAAAATGATTGAAATTATAATTTTTCAAAAAAAAGAAAGAACAGAATTGATTTTCCTTCCTTTCGTGAACCAATCCAAACCAAACGAGGTCTTGTGTGTTCAAATACCATGTTAAAATAATTTCCACTGCAATAAAGCTTCGGAGGAGTTGTAGGATTAAGGACTATATATTTATATATTTTTTGGACTAGAAGCTCAATTCAGCTATAATAACCACAAGAAAGAATACAACATCCAGAAAAAAGAAAAGAAAAATAGAACTACAAGAGTTTAATAGTTACCAAAAGAAGAAGTCGTCCGTCCCTATGGATTCTAGTAGTTGCGTAAATTTTAAGCACGCTAAGTTCTAAACGTGTTCCATATAAATTATTGAAAAATTGGCACAAAAAACTTGATAGAAACCTGCTTAATTAACCAAATTTGACAGCATATTTAAGAATGTAAAACTTCTAACCTCAATATTTCATTTTTTCGAATATTTGACCGAATTTTTTGAATGTATTTTATTTGCACTGAGCTGATTTATATTCGTATTTTTGCCATCCCGAATTGCTAACAAGGGTTGTGACTAGCTGGCATATCCGTTTAGTTTTTCTCGTATTCTGATTTTCTTGCATTTGAAGAATCTTATACTTGGATATTTGTTTCGTTAGTTATCATTAATAGAATACGATCGATTTTATACCAATCGTCAGTATAACAAAAAAAAAAAAACCTTTCACGTCCTTCAATGTTCTTTTTTACAAATTACAATTGTCAATTGATATCATTACATTTTTATACAAATGGGAATTGTAAAATTGTGCATATTTGTTCTGCTGTAGCCGTAGGGACACAGATTCTTTGTCATGGGGTCACCTAGTGCTGCTGTTTAATAAATCATGGAGGGTTATCTTGCCAATGTTGTTGGGGTCCATCTTGTTGAATTGGTTGCAAATCTGCAGTATGTCTTTTTCTCCTATTTTCCCCATCTCCTTCAACTTGTAGATCACGAATTCAGATTTGCTGAAGAAGAAAAACAATTTGTTAAATATTGAGCAACAAAAATCATAAAAGAATTGTCATAAGAAAATATTTAGATGCAAACCAGTTTGCTTAGCATGCAATATAAGACGACGAGTATGACCAAATAACTCAAAATCTTAAAGGTTCCTACTAAACATAATGCTTTTTCGGAGAATTTGTGTAGAGTAAAACTGAAACTAACAACAAAATGGCGCCGTTACATAATTCAACATATGATATGTTAACATGCTTCATCTTGAAGCTTCATTTACGGGTTCATTTGGGAATTAGTTCACTGCAAGTTGAGCATGATGACTGTCATACTAAACTTTGAGGGTGAGATACAGAGGAAGCAATCAGAGGTGGTACATCAATAACATGATGCAAGTTGAGCATGATGACTGTCATAGTAAACTTGAGGGTGAGATACAGAGGAAGCAATCAGAGGCACATCAATAACATGATACACAACAATCACATGCAGGTTGCTACAAGTGCATCAGCAGCAGGACAAGGATATTATCATCATTGGCACAACATAATTTCAGCATTATCATCTTCATATCATAGTGGTCAACAACACAAAAGTGTCTTTCCACAAGTTCGAGTCATGTTGTGTTATTTAGAGCATCTCCAACCCTATTGTGACTTTGGAAAAAAGTTGTTGCCACATAGGAATGACAAAATTTTATTCAAAAGTTCTTCTCCAATGCAATTGTCAAGTCAATTGTGAAGCTTATGCGGCAAAAATTAAAGAAGACATTGTGAAGTTGATTGTCTTGTTCTAGACAATGCACTTGACAATGTCTTCTCTTCCATGTCATCAATTATGAATAAAAAATATTAGAAAAAAGAAAGAAGATGAGTAGTTGTCTTAAAAGTTGCCTTGGAAGTTGGAAAAAATAATTTTTATTGTCTCCTCAATACTTTTGCATTGGAGAGTTTTTCTATCTCATTGTCTTTTGAGATATAATTTTGTCACATAAACAAGACATTGTCTTGTGGCTCATGCCACATAGGAGCCACCTAAGACTCACAACACTTAACAAGACAATAGGGTTGGAGATGCTCTTATGTCTCTTCGTTTTTTTTTTTTTTTGTTTCTTTTCTTTATATCGGAATTTGTACACGTTCAACTGGAGGGTAAGTCGCAAGTGTAGAGGACTGTGGATTCATAGGACATCTAGGATATCCATTTATTTGTAGATTGCAAGTAGAATTTTAAGTCTATTGACTAGGATGAGACTTATGTACTATGTCTATTAGGATTAGGTCTGTCTTTGTATTTTTGGAATTAAAATTAACCTAAGAATAATTTTTATTTTTGTAACCATAACTTCAGCATATAATTTATATAATTAGACTTTATCAATAAATTAATTTATAATGTTGTCACGATCCGGGCATTTGGGTGAACAAAAATGATAAATTACCAAGTTGATATATTCAAAAGTCCAACAAAACCAAGTCTATTTTTTTATTTTTAATCTGTGACATTGGTAACATAGTTCTGTTGGTTTTATCTTTAAGACTTTAGAGAGACATTGATTTTATGCCAATGGCATGAATAAGTCGGTCTCAGTGAAACTATAAGTATAAACTGTTGGTGCTTTCTTTACATGGAGAGAGCTTGCTCTCAACATGCCTTGTAAATTTTAGTCCCACATCGAAAATGTACCATGAGTTATCTCAACATATATACTTGGGTGTGTTGTTGAGAGATGCACATGGGGTGGTGACCCTAAGGAGGGAACCATGTGGGTGATCTTACAAGGAGGTAAGAATAAGGCTCCAAGGATTAAGCATTAATGCTTTTGTCATTCTCTTGGATTAATTCCATTTGGAGCTAAGCCCCAAAGGGGCTTAGCGACTCGGACTCGGACTCATGAGGCGTAATGTGGCGTTTTGTTGGCGCACTTAGCACGTCAGCAGTCATACGGCTCATATGCGGCCATGCGGTCTTATGCAGCATGCGGCTCATATGCGGCACATGCGGCCTCATGCGGCTCATGCGGCACATGCGGCACATGCGGTCCATGCGGCCCATGCGGCTCATGCGGTCCATGCGGCTCATGCGGTCCATGCGGCCATTAGGCTCATGCGGCCAGGCTGCTGCTGCTGCCGCATGGAGGGATCCGCTGACTGTGCAGATTCAAATCAGTTATGGAAAGGGCCGAAAGGCTGAATCAATGCGATTAAATTAGATCCTATCTTTGTGGGATTTGAATTAATTCAGATCCTATCTTTGTGGAATTTGAATTAATTTCGTGGGATTTGAATTAAATCTCGTTGCTATCTTTTGGGATTTGATTCAATCTTTCCATAACTGAAGAGGCGGCTAGGGTTTCCACCCTCTCTCTATAAATACTCTCTTCTGGCCTCCTTTGTGACTACTACGAAAATTACAAGTCAGAAAAGGTGAAAGAGAGAGAGAGTTGCTGCCGCCATTGCAAGTCCATCCGAGGAGTCAGAACAGAGGTGACTTCGAGCGTTCCACAAGTTCTTCAAACTTGCTGGTTCCTGGAAGCAGATCGTGTGGGACGAATCTTGCTTTGAGCAACGGTGTTTTGACACCCCAGCATTGTTCTTCTTTTTATCTCTCTCTAGTTTTATTGTAACTCGTTCTGTCCCAATTGTAACACGTTTGCAAGGAAGAACGAGAGATCTTCTCTTTTTCCCTCCTTCAAATTGTAATTTGGCTATTTGATTTATTGTACCATCGTAGATCTTGAGTTTGATCACTGCAAAGTTTTGTGTGACATCTCAGATCTCGATTGCATTTGTTTTTCATCTTTGATCAAGCCCCGGGAATAACAATCTCAAAGCAAGATCCGTGTAGATGGAAAACATTAATGCTTCGCTCCTCCAATCGGACTTCTGCAAGTTGGAAAAGTTCGATGGAGAGCACTATCAAGTCTGGAAAAGAAAGGTTTACCTAACTCTCCAACTGAAAGACGTTGATCATGTTCTGTTAGAGGAAGAACCCTCTGTTCCAGACACTGGATCTACTGCCGCATCAACGCGGCTACCAAACTCCAGGCCAAGTGGAGAAGGAAAAATAGCATCTGCAGGCTTCTCATCCTGAATGCTATGGAGGACTCCCTGGCAGAATCCTACTCGAAGAAGGAACTTGCCAGAGACATATGGGAGTCTGTGGAAAATCTGTATGAAGAAGACAAGAACAGGAGCAAAATGTTTGTGGTTGAAAAATATCACAAATTGCTCTTTGAGGACGAAAAGTCCATGCTGCCACAGGTGAAGGAATTTCTGAAGCTGCGTCAGAAACTGGAAGACGAAGAGATGCCCCTTCCCGACAAGTTTGTCGTCGGAGGGATCGTCTCAAAACTTCCTGCTGGATGGAATACCTTCTATGCAAGGATGCACAGAAAGAAGCTAGATATTAGCTTGGGAGATCTACTGCAAGAGATCCATGTTGAGGACGAGATGCGTTCCCAACAGAAGGTGGACACTCTGTCCAAACAGTTGGCTAAAGCCAATCTTGTGCAGACGAGAGATTCAAAGGGGAAGCAGGCGGCTTCTCATCCCAAGAAGAAGGACTTCACTAATCTAAAAGTGAAGGGTCCTTCTTTCAAGCAACAGAAGACTAAGTCCCATGTGACTTGTTACAATTGTGGCAAGAAAGGCCACTACAAGAGTGAATGCAGATCTAAGCCTAAACAATCAGAGAAAGGTGAGCCTAATAAGGTTTCATTGGTTTCTAACATTGTTGCTATGATCGGACAGGTCACAACTGTGGGGGTTGACTCTGACTGGTGGATAGACACTGGAGCGACTTGCCATGTCTGTTCAGGCAAGGAATGGTTCGTCACGTACCAGCCGATATCTGAGAAGGTTGTCATGACGAACCAGGCCCAAGCTGAAGTTCTGGGGATCGGGACCGTGGAACTGAAACTCACTTCTGGGAACACTCTGACGCTTCAAGGTGTGAAGCATGTTCCGGCGATTGCCAAGAACCTGATCTCTGGGAGCCTGCTCTGCAACGCAGGCTTGAGGATGGACATCAATGCTGGTCAGATGGTGATGTCCAAGAAAGGAACATACTTCGGGAAGGCTTATCAAACCGAAGGAATGTTTAAAATTCAGCTTGTTAACCAGTTTGAAGACATTAATGCAGTTGCATTTTCTGATTATTCTCTTGAGTTATGGCATAATAGACTAGGACATGTTCATTGTAAAAGAATTAACAAAATATCTAGTCTAGGACTTATCTCCAAATGTGGGGGTAAGGTGGAGAAGTGTGAGGTGTGTGCTCAGACGAAGATCACAAGGAAACCCTTTCATCGGGTCAATCGAAGCACAGATCTTCTGGAGTTGGTGCACTCCGATATCTGTGACTTCAAACATTTCTCCACGAAGGCCGGGATGAAGTATTTCATAACCTTCATCGACGACTTCTCAAAATACGCGTTCGTCTACTTGCTCAAGTCTAAAGACGAAGCTTTCGAGAAGTTCAGAGAGTTCAGGGCCGAAGCTGAACGGCAGACTGGACAACAACTCAAGAGGTTAAGGAGTGATCGAGGTGGGGAGTACAGGTCTCATGAATTCGCATCGTTCTGCAAAGAACATGGAATTATATATGAGACTACTGCTCCATACTCTCCTAAATCCAACGGAGTAGCGGAGAGGAAGAACAGAACGTTGACAGAAATGATGAACTCAATGCTGCTAACCGCGGGTCTTCCTAAATGCTACTGGGGAGAAGCTGCATTGACGGCCACTTTTATTCTAAATAGAGTGCCATATGCAACTTCGGACGTAACTCCTCATGAACTCTGGTTCAAAGTCAGACCAAACTTGAATGTCATTCGAGTGTGGGGGTGTCTGGCGTATGTGAAGCTCCCAGATCTGAAGATTCAGAAGCTAGGGACAAGGACTACGAAGGCGATCTTCTTGGGGTATGCCGAGAAGAGTGATGCTCGGAGATTTCTTGATATTGAGTCAAATCATATCATCGAATGTCGCGATGCTGAATACTTTGAAGACAAGTTTGCAAAAGACAAAAACATTGTTCTTTCGGACATTCCGAAAAATGATGTAGGAGCAAATGAGACTGAAATCTCATATGAGCCAGTAGTCCAAGAAGAAGCTGTTGTTGAGGAAACAACTCTTGTACCAGAACTCGCAGAGCCGTCAGCTAAGCGAGCGAGGAGACCGAAAGATTTCGGAGATGACTTTGTCACCTATCATGTGGAAGCAGATCCGCTTACCTATGATGAGGCGATGAAGACCAGAGATGCTATCTTCTGGAAGGAGGCAGTGAATGACGAGTTTGACTCAATCACCTCCAATAACACATGGGTGTTGGTAGATCTACCTGAAGGAGAAAAGTCCATCGGATGTAAATGGATCTTCAAGAAGAAGATGAAGGCAGATGGAACTATTGACAAGTTCAAGACCAGGCTGGTAGCCAAGGGATTTTCTCAGAAACAGGGGATAGACTACTTTGACACATTCGCTCCAGTAGCTCGGATGACCACCATCAGGATGTTAATCGCTCTAGCAGTTATACATAAGTTGGTGATACATCAGATGGATGTAAAGACAGCATTCCTGAATGGGGAGCTGACCGAAGAGATTTACATGCAACAGCCAGATGGATTTGTCGTCAAAGGTCTTGAAGACAAAGTCTGCAAGTTGGTGAAATCATTGTATGGTTTGAAGCAAGCTCCCAAGATGTGGCATGAGAAGTTTGACAAAGTTATTAGGTCAAACGGCTACAGAGTCAGCGAGACAGACAAATGTGTTTACACAAAGTTCGCTGATGGAAGAGGAGTCATCGTTTGTCTGTACGTGGACGACATGCTAATCCTAGGTACGAATATAGGCTGTGTCACAGAGACAAAGAAGTTCCTCTCAACCAAGTTCAGTATGAAGGACTTGGGGGATGCAGATGTCATCTTGGGCATTAAGATCATCCGGACAGACACTGGAGTAGCGCTGTCACAATCTCACTACATTGAGAAGATGCTCACACGCTATGGGTATAAGGATCTTCCAGGGATCGATACGCCATACAGGTGTGATCAGAAGCTGAAGCCAAATTCAAGGGAAAGCGTCAGGCAGCTGGAGTATTCTAGCGTTATCGGAAGTTTGATGTACGCAACCACTGCCACAAGGCCTGACATAGCTTTCGCCGTGGGAATGCTGAGTCGGTTCACAAGCAACCCAGGGGTTGAGCACTGGAAAGCTGTGAAGCGGGTGATGAGATATCTCAAGAAAACTCAGACATATGCACTGCACTACAACGGGTATCCGACAGTAGTGGAAGGCTTCAGTGATGCTAGCTGGTGTTCAGAGGTGGAAAGCGAGAGATCCACAGGTGGATATGTCTTTTCCTTGGGTGGAGCTGCTATATCGTGGAAGTCGAAGAAGCAGACTATACTCTCTCGTTCCTCCATGGAATCTGAATTCTATGCACTTGAAACTGCAGCAGATGAAGCAGAATGGCTTCGGGAGCTCATGTATGATCTTCCAGTGGTTGGGACTCAGATACCGGCGATACCGATATACTGTGACAACCAGGCGACTGCGGCGGTGGCATCAAATGACCTCTTCAACGGGAAGAAGAGGACTGTGCGGTTGAAGCATAGGACAGTCCACGATCTTATCAAAAGAGGTGTAATTACAGTGATTGATGTTCGGAGTCAGGAGAACCTGGCAGATCCGTTCACGAAAGGCCTCAAGCGCCAGTTGGTCGATGACACAGCTTGTAAAATGGGCTTGAAGGCATTCTGATAGTGTCTTTGTAATCCTACCATAAAGTTTTATGCTATTAGTTCAAAGAGAAATCTACTAGGCATCTAACTTTTGGTTCAAAGGAGGATCACTGACTGGGAAACTATCAGGTAGCAGTGGGTACTTGTTCTCTGGAACATGGAAGGGATACGAACCCATAACCACTGTTGTCTACTATGTATTTTTTCTGCGGAAAAAACTGATCCTGTGGAAGGTTGGCTTAAACGCCTTAATGAGTTCTCAGGCAGAGTGAATGCCTGGTGTGCTTTACAGGAAGCACGGTAGAGCAGCACTACAAGGAGTAAAACTCCATGCTACAGTGGGGTGACTCCACCATGAGGTTTCCAGGTAGGGGTAATGCCTCGGCTTTGCAAGTCAAGTCACAGCGGCGTAGCACCGCAAATAGGCAGGTAGCCTAATGCTGTATGACGTAATTAAAGAGTTGTAGACAGCACTACAAAGGGGAGGATGGCCCCATGTTACAGTGGCACGACACCACGATGAGGTACCCAGGTAGGGGTAAAGCCTCGGCATTGCAAGCCATGTCGTTGCGGCGTAACACCGCAAGGAAGCCTTAGGCTTCATGCTGGGTAGTTTGACACTACAAAGAGGCTTGTGACCTCATGCTACAGTAGTATGACACTACGATGAGGTTCCCAGGTAGGGGTAATGCCTCGGCTTCAGGCCATGTCATAGCGGCGTAGCACCGCAAGGAAGCGCAAGGCTTCATGCCATATCTCTTTAATAAAGAACTCACCTATAGTGTATGGAAAGAGATATCAGGCCGTCTCTTGAGGGTAAACTTGTAGACGCCCAAAATTATACACTGAAACCAGGCTGGCACAGGGCCTTTAATGTGCAGCCAGAAGCACACGTAACTACACTTTGTGAGTGGGAAGAATTACAATTGTGGTGCAGAATTCAAGGCGTAGTCCATTCTTGTATCACATTGTTATTTAACCCATGCGGAAAGATTCAAGTCGTCAGCGACATCTATCCTAATGCAAAATGGACAGTTACTGTGGGGAACGCTCAACCCTGGACACATATATATGTTGTGATATGTGGGGGATTGTTGGTGCTTTCTTTACATGGAGAGAGCTTGCTCTCAACATGCCTTGTAAATTTTAGTCCCACATCGGAAATGCACCATGAGTTATCTCAACATATATACTTGGGTGTGTTGTTGAGAGATGCACATGGGGTGGTGACCCTAAGGAGGGAACCATGTGGGTGATTTTACAAGGAGGTAAGAATAAGGCTCCAAGGATTAAGCATTAATGCTTTTGTCATTCTCTTGGATTAATTCCATTTGGAGCTAAGCCCCAAAGGGGCTTAGCGACTCGGACTCGGACTCGGACTCATGAGGCGTAATGTGGCGTTTTGTTGGCGCACTTTGCACTTAGCACGTCAGCAGTCATGCGGCTCATATGCGGCCATGCGGTCTTATGCGGCATGCGGCTCATATGCGGCACATGCGGCCTCATGTGGCACATGCGGCACATGCGGTCCATGCGGCTCATGCGGTCCATGCGGCTCATGCGGCTCATGCGGTCCATGCGGCTCGTGCGGTCCATGCGGCTCATGCGGTCCATGCGGTCCATGCGGCCATTAGGCTCATGCGGCCAGGCTGCTGCTGCTGCCACATGGAAGGATCCGCTGACTGTGCAGATTCAAATCAGTTATGAAAAGGCTGAATCAATGCGATTAAATTAGATCCTATCTTTGTGGGATTTGAATTAATTCAGATCCTATCTTTGTGGGATTTGAATTAATTTCGTGGGATTTGAATTAAATCTCGTTGCTATCTTTTGGGATTTGATTCAATCTTTCCATAACTGAAGAGGCGGCTAGGGTTTCCACCCTCTCTTTATAAATACTCTCTTCTGGCCTCCTTTGTGACTAATACGAAAATTACAAGTCAGAAAAGGTGAAAGAGAGAGAGTTGCTGCCGCCATTGCAAGTCCATCCGAGGAGTCAGAACAGAGGTGACTTCGAGCGTTCCACAAGTTCTTCAAACTTGCTGGTTCCTGGAAGCAGATCGTGTGGGGCGAATCTTGCTTTGAGCAACGGTGTTTTGACACCCCAGCATTGTTCTTCTTTTTATCTCTCTCTAGTTTTATTGTAACTCGTTCTGTCCCAATTGCAACACGTTTGCAAGGAAGAACAAGAGATCTTCTCTTTTTCCCTCCTTCAAATTGTAATTTGGCTATTTGATTTATTGTACCATCGTAGATCTTGAGTTTGATCACTGCAAAGTTTTGTGTGACATCTCAGATCTCGATTGTATTTGTTTTTCATCTTTGATCAAGCCCCGGGAATAACATAAACTTCATTGCATAAATAACTTCACTAAAACGAAAACAAAATGGATTAATTTTTTTTTACTTCATCTAATGTATGAAATTATGCGAATGTTCAACAATATTTACGAAAACAATGGCTGTCTACAACCAAGAATACCAAAAAGTATACTGCCAGTATATTGGTAACCGCACCAAAGTTTCCAGCAAATTCTCGGGGTCTAAAAACCCTACTCACATTTATAGTGGCAGTATATTGCCAATATACTAATTGGGTCGGGAATGGTTCATTTTGTGTGCGGTCAGATTAAAGGATGCTATTTCGACGATCAAGATTGCTCCTTACTTACACTGGATTGACGATCCTTCATAAGAGCTTTTCTAAGACAGGCTGGTAGGATTAAAGTTTAAGAAGGCTTTGCAAGAGAGTTCTTGGAGGTCATTAAGGGAATCTAGAGATAAAGTTTGAAGAATAGCTCGTTGGAGATCTAGAAAAGAAAGGATTTCGCATTACGGTTTGTGTATATAATTCTTGTAACGTTTTATCTCTTGTTGCTTCAATAAAGTTATTTCGTCCCTTGTCCTATAGAGTAGGTTGAGCTTGACCGAACCACATTAAATATTGCTTGTTTGTTATTGGTTGCTATTGTTCGGATTTTTGTGTCTTGTACACGTCGTCGCTAAGGTTATAGTTTGTGTTGTTTTTGTGTGTGCGCAAAACAATTGGTATCATAGCTAAGGAAATCGTTGGGATTTCAAATTCTTGGATCTATACCAACGGTAAGTAACGATATTGATCCGTTCCCGATCTTTCTATATCAAATGTTTTGAAATTGTTGGTTCCCTAAGGTTCGGAAAGAATTCTCTCTTTGAAATGTTGGGATAATGAGTAACAAGGTTAATAGCATCAAGTTCGAGATGGAGAACTTCAAGCTCGCCTTGACTTCTATTCAAGTACTCCGGTTGGAGAAAGGTTCTCGGACTCAGTAAAGGTCGTGGCAGTTTTGTTGTTTTGGGACAAAGACCGCATCAGAGGCAGTTCAGTTCTAGGGTAAAGACTGTGTCATAAAAAAATTCGCAGCTATGGAGAAAAGACCGTGCTAGACAGTTTCGATATTCTTGAACAAAGACCGTGTCAGAAGAAGTTTCGCAATTCTAGGACAAAGACCGTGTCAAGCCAGTTTCGTTGTTTTAGGACGAAGACTATGTAGAGGCAGTTTCACGGTTCTGGGACAAACCGTGACAGGAACAGTTTTGTGGTTCTGGATAAAGACCGTGTCATAGGCCGTACTAAGTTTTGAATGTTGGTGGTTTAGTTTCACAATGCTAACTAAAGATCGTGTCAGCGGAGAAGTAAACCAAGTGGAAGCTAAAAAGTTAAAAGAGCACGAAGTCTCGACAATATATCATGTGGTGGCTAGTTGAACGATAACCCAAGATGGAGATTGTTCTATATGTCTCGTATTCAACTGTTGAGTGCTACGGACGTCGTCCGATGATCGTAGAGATCAGGAGGAGCCGAAGCATCGATACGAGACTATATAAAGTCAAAGAGTATAAAGTAGTACATTAGCAGTATAATGACAGTATACTAGTAAGTATGCCAAAGTTTTCAACAATTTCTAGGTGTTTAAAACCACCTCTCACTGTATACTGGCAGTATATTGGTTGGGTTGAGGTTGGTTCATTTTGTGTGCGGTTCATATTACATGATGCTATTTCGACAACCAAGATTGTTCACAATTTAGGATTGGATTGAGGATCCTTTACAAGGGAATCTCTATGCCCTGGGGCTGGATTAGAGATCCTTTATAAGGGCATCTACATGCTCTAGGGCTAGTAGGATTGAAGTTTTAGGAGACTTAGTAAGAGAGTCTTTGGAGACCGTAAAGTAAATCTGGGTTTAAAGTATCGGCCGATACCGATACGGTTTGACATGTCCCGATCCGATACCGACCGATACCAGATACTGACCGATACCGACATTGGGGCTCTCTTTTCCGGTCAATTCGGCAAAAAAAATTAAACAAAAAAGGCAAATCAACAAGGGTTTAAAGCATAATAAGATTGTAAAAGCATGTAAAAGAAAAAAATCAATCTATTGTATGTAAACCAATCGGTAAGGGTGACTACTATTTCATTTTATTTCAAAACTACTAAGAAATAACACTGAAAATACTTAAAATTATGCCTAAATGTATAAAATATATGTTTTTAAATGTAAATAATTTATTAATAATTATTTGTTTTCCAATACCAAAAATCCGATACTCCGATCCGAAACCGACGATACTATCGATATTGCCGATACCAATACTCGTAGGAATAGTCCGATACCGATACTGTGAACCTTACTAAATCTAGAGAGAGATGTTGAAGGAAGCGGAAATGAAATTGTAGGGCTTAACTCCCTTCTTACTGAGTTCGTCTCACTTCGATATATCTCGCTCGCTTAATTCGCTCTAACGCTCGTTTAGTAGATAGCGAGTGGAGGGCGTAGCAACGCCTTATTAAAGAGCTCATTGGAGATCTCACAAGGAGAGAGTTTCAAACTATGATTTATACGTGTAATCCGTGTAAGTTCTCTCTTTTGCATATTCAATAAACTTATTTCTCTGCTTACCCCATGGAGTAGGTTGAGATTGACCGAACCACGTTAAATATTGCATGTTTTCATATTTGTTCTTGATTGCTATTGTTCAGATTTTTGTGCCTTGGTATTTACTCGTACTCACTAAGGTTATTGCTTGTGTCGTTTTCACATGAGTGCACAATATCAAATACATGCATGAAAGGGAAGAAGACCATTAGTCACTTTTATGGAGTGCCAAAATGACTCGACCTGTTAAGAAGTCCATCAGATATTCCTCTTCCTCTATGTTCATGAAATTGTAACATATTTATGAACTAAACAACAATGCATAACCTCAAGGTCATAAACCCTGAAAGTGAGTGTAAACCATATTCAATTAAATAATGTGAAGACCACAAGCGTTAAATAATAAAAAACTAACCACTTGTTGGGAACACAAACCCACGCCTTAAATAAATAAAAAAATCACTTGTTGAAAACACAAAACCACGAGAGGGGTTGATACATGAGTTATGCTACTATACTTTGTTCATATAACTACTTGAAAGAAAATCTCATATTAAGCACATAACCATTGTCGTATATATATATACTAGCTAGTGATCCGTGTCGTTGGTACTATAACCGTATCTCTTGGCACTCTCCCAAATATTTTATTTATCTGATAAATAACAATAAACAAAATATTGAAGTAAAGTACTTCCAAATTAATTAAATCTATAAATGATAATAAGCAAAATAAACATATATAGTACAATGAAATATATTAAAATTTAATTAGGATCTTAGTAAGGTTTCGATATAATTTAAATTTTAAGATTAGAAAGTTGAAAATAGACAATCGATCAATTAATCAACTTAAGAATGAATTTATCTACGAAATTGTGGGGAGACTAACTATTTATTAATTGACAGAATAATTAAACAATGAGGGGGAGAGAGTTAATTAACTAGAGAGGGATGGACCAACTATTAATTAATTGGTAGAATAATTCAACACGGAGGGAGAGAAAGTTAATAAAGTAGAGAGAATTCCAAATAATTGGATTCGTCAAATGCATCTTTTGTATCTTTTTGACGGAAATTACCACTTTTTTTATTATATAGACTAGTATATATATGCACGTGCCTTGCACCTAATTTATAATACATGGGAAGAGCAAATAACAACCTTCTTAGTTTTTTTTCTATACGTAATTACATAACTAACTATATTAAATTTAAGGGATATTTTAGCATATGCCCTTATTCAAAATATAGAAACTAGCATATTCCTCCACTATTTTAAAAAACTAGGAAATGCCCCATTCTTTGTAAATCAGTCAAAACTTGATTAAAAAGTGGGGGTATATCTTAAAATTTTATTGGTTACGTACAAAGGAATGGGGGCATTTGCTAGTTTTTTTTTTTTAAAAATGGAGGTATATGGTAGTTTCTACATTTTGAATGGGGGTATTTGTTAAAATATCCCTAAATTTAATGGACAATTTTAATTAATAAACATAGACGAAGACATTTTTGGAACAAAAACTTCCACGGTGAAGCCTATTTTTCTCATTATATAGTAGTATAGATATGCTCTACTCTCCTATTAATTATATATCCAAGCGGGATTCAACTCCTACCAAACTCTCTTTTAGATTGTTACCAAACTTACAAACTTTGACACCCTCAACTATATGAGATACAGTCAAACATACTTAACTACTGGCCAACCATAGTTCTTACTAAATAGATAGGTAGATACCCAATAATTTTTGAAAAGCTCACAACTACACTTAAAAAAAAGACAAAACTAACATGAAAGTAGTCTGATCTAACCTGATGAAACCGTTGTGGTTAAGATTAGCAGCAAACAAATCCTCGACAGTCAAATCCCTTTGAAGCACCCACTTTGCCATCCTGCGATGTCTCTTATCAATCCTTGCCTCGGCCAAGAACAGAAACGCCCTTGCAACTGCCAAAGTAGACACCAACAACCAAAAGGAAGCAAACACTCTTCCGGGCAAGGTCTTGAATGCCCGATCACCATAGCCAACTGTTGTGACCGACATTACAGATAAATAGAAAGAGTCCATCCAGTCCATCTCCTCCAAATAGTACAGAGCCAACGTCCCCGCCCCGATACAAAGAATCACAACTCCAATTGCAAGGCTGACCTGTTAACATTTTACATAATGTCAAAAGGATACTCGAGAAATGAAGACGCAGTTCAAGAATGGGAAAGGAAAAAAAAGAGTGCTTTCGGCTGATCTTTTCAATATTTGATTCAACTCTATGTTAGAACGGACGGGGATAACTAGTATCATATATAGTTGTGTCCATTGGATAATATGCTGAAAACGAGGATAACTAGTATCATATATAGTTTTGTCCATTGGATAATATGCTGAAGTAGCCAATTTGTAACTAAATAACATGAACTATAACAATTTTGTAACTTGCTATCACGAACTTTCAGAATTTTTCAACTTACTGTCATGAACTTTCAAAGCGGTTGCAACATAGTGTCTTCTCGTTGGTCAGTCCATCCATTTTTAAATGTCAACTACAACTAAATAGTTTTATGATTTTATCCCTCAGCAACTTGGAAGGGGCTGTTTGGCAAGTGTGAAGTGGGAAGAGAATTCCACTTCGCTTAGAAATTTGGCCAAATTCTTTAAATTGCTATCTCTACTCTTTATAAGGAGGTTTGAAAATGACTAGCCGTCTAAGCCGTATGTATATGCTTACGTAATTAAAAAATTTATAAATAAATAAATTATAACTAATTATACTCAAACACTTCTAACTCATGTGGTTAAGGTGGAAGGCATTCTTTTTGGATGGATGTGTTCGATTCCACGGGGTAACATTGTTTATAACAAATTTTAATTTGTTTTCAACAATTTTTTTTACATGCACGTTACTAGTGTTTGGTAAGGGGAGGGAATGAATGGAAAAGTCGAGGTTTAACAATGGCTTCAGTTCCTATCCCCTCCCAAAGTGGGGAATTAGACAGAATTGAGTACAGAGTAAAGAAGTTTTGAAAAATTGTAAAAAAGAGAACATTTGGAATATTTTCGAATGGAAGGAAGACACGCCAAGTGACTTGGCGAGAATGATGAGACCGCCAAGTCACTTGGCATGGCCACATGAGAAAATGACATTCTAGCGGGGGAGAGGGGGGCATGCCAACTGAGTTGGCGCGGCCTAGGGGAGACCGCCAACTCAGTTGGCGGTGGGGATTACGTATGTGATTTATCATGGGTTCTGGTTTGATTGGTTTGTTTGTTTTCGTTTTGGTTTGGTTTAATCTTTTAGTTTTATTTTTTTTAGTTTGATTTAATCTATTAGTTAATTTGTTATTATCTATGCTAATATGGATAATAAAACAAATTATTAGTTAATATAGATTTTATTATTATCCATATTAGTTAATATACATATTAATATACAAATTCATTTGAGTATATTAATTTATATATATTTATTTGTATTAATAATAAATTAATATATATGAAAAATATATTTGTATAGCTAACGATAATAAATTAATGACAAATTTAGGTTAAGACGTTCTATTTAAAAAAAATTGATTTTAAATTTAAGTTCTTCTAGATAAGTTTAAATTTTGATCTTAAAAATTTAAAATCTTATATTATAATTTTAAATAAAGTAAACGTTACATAAATTTTTTTGCTTAGTTATAGCTAAGCTTAAAATGCTTCTTTCTCTGGTGTTTTAATTTAAAATGTTAGATAACTTTAAATAATAAAATTAAGATTTGGACATAGTAACTAATAATTTGGATAGATTAACCAATATGGATAATAACAAAATCTATAATAACTAATAATTTGTTTTATTATCCATATTAGTATAGATAATAACAAATTAACTAATAGATTAAATCAAACTAAAAAAAATTAAACTAAAAGATTAAACCAAAACGAAAACAACAAACCAATCAAGAAATCACGTACGAGTAATGGACTGTAATTTCCACTGCCAACTGAGGGTCCGTTTGGATATACTTTTTGAAATTTTTTCCTAAAAATAGTTTTCTGAAAGTAAGTTATAAAGTTGTTTTCTGAGTATAAAAATTTTGTGTTTGGTTACTTTCATCTAAAAAATAATTTTAAAATACAAAAGTTGAAAAATGTGTTTGGTAATTTATTTTATAGAAATTACAGCTGTGTCTACTGCTCGTGTCCAACTAGAGGACCTCTTCGTCGTGTATACTGCTCGTGTCCAGTTGTGTCTACTGCACATGCAGAGTTCGTGTCCTGAGTCCATCGATGTGTCTACTGCTCTTGAACATCACACGGACACGGAGTCGCGGACTCGGGCGCGACATCGACTCGTCTCCTGGGTTACACATCACAAGTGACTTTTCCGGCCAGACGGACGTGGGGTCCTCTTGAACATCACCCCTCTAGAACATCACCCCTCTAGAACATCACAAGTGACTTCCGGCCAGGCGGAGTCGTCTCGACCGCTCGCTGACGTCAGATGGCTCCATCTCCACCGCCGAGGTGGCTCACCGCTCGCCGACGCCCTCGTCCTCCCGCACGGTCGCTTGACCTCGTCGACCACGGCCACTCGATGGGCCATCCTCTTCGTCGCGGCGGTGGCGTCGACGTTCATGAGGTCGCCGCCGCTCGAGGGGGGTTGAGGCCGCGGCATTGGCGTCCAGATCTGGCGAGTGTCCGACGGTGGCCGCAGAGGATGTGTGGGTGGAGGGCGTTGCGTACGTCGACGAGAGTCCGGCGGTGGCCTTGGATCCGGATGACTGCGCACCAGTCATGCCGAAGACGACGTGGTCGGTGGAAGAGGGAGAGGAGACGAGTCAGTAATGAGAAGGGGAAGAGAGAGAGAGAGAGTGAGTGGAAATGGAGTGGGGTGGGTTATGGTCGTAGGGCCCGCCATAATGAGGAAAGTTGTTTTTGGAGAACAACTTTTTCCTACTCCTGAAAAGCTGTGTTATAAAGTAGGTTTTGGAAATTTTGTTTTAAAAGTAACATCTGGAGTGGAGCCAACCAAACAATATTTGTATCCGTTTTTGAGTTTAAAAACAAAAAAGTGATTTATAAATAGCAACCAAACACAGCCTGAGTTGGCAGTCTCCCCTAGGCCGCGCCAACTCAGTTGGCGTGCCTACCTCTCCCCCGCCAGCATGTCATTTTCTCATGTGGCCACGCCAAGTGACTTGGCGGTCTCATTATTCTCGCCAAGTTACTTGGCGTGTCTTCCTCTCATTCAAAAATATTTCAAACTTTTTTTCTTTTTTTTAAAATTTTCTAAAACTTCTTTACCCTGTACGAAAATGTCTGGGAATTAAAATGCTTCCCACATCCTCTCTCTCCCGATTCAGAAGTGGGAGGGGATGATGGTTTTCTTCTTTTTCCTTTCCTTTTGTTCTTATCAAAAGTTTTTTCCCCTAATCAATCAATTAAACTAGTTAATAACAAATAAAAAATTAATTAATATTAGTTAATATTTTAAGTTAAATTTTTTTTATTCTTAATTAGTGTTGCCGGTTAGTATAATAAAATTTATTTATATTAAGTTTTGCTTAGATTGTTAACTTATTTTACATTACCACAAATACTGCACGACACGGTAAACAAGGACACGATGGATATGAGGTATACTTTTTTGTGTCCATGTAGTATCATATACGTATTTGTTCAGTTTTTAATACTTACCTGACACAACAAGGCTGTACTAATCTAGATTTGGTATGAATTTGTTTGAATTATATAATTATTGGTAATTAATTAATAAATAAGATAGTTAATTATTATTTGAAATAATTCACTTTTCTATTATATAATCAGAATAATTAATTAGTAAATCAACATTTTAGTTAATATTAATTAATTGTAACTACTATTCATCTTTGTTTGTTAAACTAATTATCATAATTTTTATTATTATAATGTACTCTCTCACTTTCCAGTTTTTTAATTTATTATCCTAACCAAACATATTTGTCCCCTAGTAGTGGACAAAAAAGGGGCTAATTAGAATTGATATCAGCTTAGAGCATCCACAGTGGAAGAGATTTCAAGTGCTACATTTGACTTTCGTTAAATTTTGTAGCACTTGAAGGCTGCAATGGGCACTTGTCTATACTTGAAAATTACTAGAAAGCTAAGAGAGACTCCAAATTTGGAGCATTCTATAGCTCCGCTACAGTAATTTTGGGTCCGCTAAATCAACCATTCTTACTCAGCAGAGAAGAAAAATAAAGAGGGAAAAGAGAAAAAAAAAAAAAAAATCTTATCAAACAGGGAAGAAAAATAAAGAGAAAAAGATAAAGTATTTAATTTTGGAGTATTTGTTTGGAGTGTACCATTGTGTGCCACTATCAAGGAGACACTTTAAAAATAATAATTTACACAATTTTTAATAATTTGAAGTATACCCACTGTGGATGCTCTTAGAGTTTACGCCATGACATATCCATTTAAAGAGTTTAGCTTCTAAATTTAGTGTTACAGTATATATTCTAGGATCAAGAAAATAACAAACCCAGAGCCCAAATTCTCTAAATGGACATGCTAGGTATAATCTCGAAGCTGTATAAACTCTAGAGTCTAAACACTAATTAGTCCGACAACAAAAAAATGTATGAATTTACATTGACAAATTCAAATACTCCTCCACTTGTGATTTACCAAACAGATCTGAGTAGACTGCTTTCTTGTCTACAGTGTAGCTACAGTACGCGGTGAGTAGACTGCTTTCTTCTTCACCAAAAAAAAAAACAATATATATATATATATATATATATATATATATATATATATATATATATATATATATATATATATATGTTTATAGAAATAGACTTCTTGGTTGCAATTTAAAGAAATGGTTAACCAGTTAGAAATTAGGAATTTTGTTGTCAATTCAATTGAAGAATCAATCATATGTATATAAATATACATACGGTACCTTGAGGCGGATGCGCATCCTTCCCTTGTTGGCGTCGAAGATGTAGGCAAGGGCGCCGGCGCCGCCGCGCGCGCCGGCGAGGATGATGTTCTCCTGGACGTCGAGCACGTAGCCGACCGCGGCGGTGAGGAGGACGTCGATGATGCCGAAGCCGACGAGCACGAAGAGGCAGGAGAGGACCTTGGTGAAGGGGGTGGCGGGGGCGATGTCGCCGTAGCCGATGGTGCAGAGGGTGACGATGGAGAAGTAGAGGGCGTCCACCGCGGGGTGGGTCTCGGCGCCGGAGTAGGCGTCGGGGTTGAAGGAGTAGAAGAGGACGGCGAGGAGGAGGTAGAGGAGGAGGAGGAGGAAGGCGGTGCGGGGGACGGAGCTGGAGGAGGGGCCGGGGGCGGCGGGGGAGGAGAGGTGGGGGAAGATGGAGATGGCCGGGGCGGTCTTGCAGCGGTGGAGGTTGGACTTGGTGGGGAGGAGGCGGGGGTGGGGGTGGGGGTGGGGGTGGTCGTCGGCGTGGTTGATTTCTTCGGGGGAGGGGAGGGGGAGGGGGGAGGAGTGCTGGGTGATGAGTGGGGGTGGTGGGGCTAGGAGGGGTGGTGCTGCTGCTGCTGCTGCAGACTCCATTAGAGAGGAGTAGAGAAAAGGAGAGAGAGAGAGAGAGAGAGTGAAGACAAGAACGGAACGGACGTTGTAAATTATTAGTTTCCAGCAACCGCTCTCTTAACCCAACCATTATCTTATCCTTTTTTGGACAAATTTTTGTTTCGGTCCTTCCAACTTCTTACATATCCTTTGTTGGACAAATTTTTATTTCGGTCCTTCCAACTTCTTACATATCCTTTGTTGGACAAATTTTTGTTTCTGTTTCGGTCCTTCCAACTTCTTACATGTGTTGGACAAGTTCCGTGAGAATGGAATTTGGGTTGGGAAGTAGAGCAATGCTATTGTGACAACCAAATATTTACAACTTTTTTACAACCACTAATTCATTTTCTGACATGTGGACCAGGTGGTGGCCTGGCCCACATGTCAGCAAATGGGTGTAAGTTGTAAGAAGGTTGTACAAATTTGGTTGTAAACCAAATATTTTCCTGGGAAGTATAGGCAGGCAGGGGTCTATGGATGGGATATGAGAGTGCAGAGATGGGACAGAAAATTTGGAAGTCAGAAAATTTATATAATAATTTTTATAAAATTGGTTAAAAGATTAAAAAAAATTAATAATTATGGGAAAATCTAAACATAGCCAGACGGTCTAGCGGAAAATGAGTATGTTCAAATTCAGCCAGACCGTCTGGCGGAAATTGGACGGCGTTTGGTTTGGTTTTGAAAGTTTGGGTTTGGTTTCTTGAAAATTTGGGTTGGTTTTTCGTTGGTTTATTTTTATTATGGTTTTGGTTGATTTTTATTTTGGTTTGGTTTTTTTTTATTGATTTTGATGTTGGTTTTTTGGTAGTTGGTTGATTTTTGTTCAAAAAATTTACTCAATCGATAAAAAATTTAACTAAAATTTGTTAAAAGATAACAAGTTTTAAAAAATACCTGGAAAGATGAACATAGTCAGACCGTCTGGCGGAATACGAGCAGCGCTCAATGGATGACAACCTCAAAATCAAAATTTTATCGGTTGAGTAAATTTTCTGAATAAAAAACCAACCAACACCAAAAAACCAACATCAAAATCAATCAAAATATAAAAAAAAAACCAAACCGAAATAAAAACCAATCGAAACCATAATAAAAATAATAATTTTTTGACTTTTATCCCACTTATTAATATGAATTTGTACTTACATCCCACTTTTTTTTTTAAGACTTACATCCCACTTTTCGTCATTAAAAGTATTTTTCGTGACAAAATAAATACTTTTTGTGACAAAATGAATGTTTTTCGTGACGAAAAGTGGGATGTAAGTCTAAAAAAATTAAAAAGAGGGATGTAAGTCTAAAAAAATTAAAAAGAGGGATGTAAGTACAAATTCATATTAGCAAGTGGGATGAAAGTCAAAAAATCCCTAAAAATAAAACAATGAAAAACCAAACCCAAACTTTCAAAACCAAACCAAACATTCAAATTCAGCCAGACGGTCTGACGGAAATTGGACATGTCCAATTTCTCCAATTTTCGCCAGACGGTCTGGCTAAATTTGAGCATGCTCATTTTTCGCCAGACCGTCTGGCTATGTTTATCTTTCACCATAATTTCCAAAACTTTTACCTTTTAACCAATTTCATAAAAATTATTATTTGTACAGTAAATTTTCTGAAAGAAATACTATGTGTCAATTTTATATTAAAAGAGTTGTGATGTAGTGGTTATCGTGTTAACCTTACATGCTAGAGATTCTTAGTTCAAATCTTGGGGCTATAATTATTTTGTTATTTTTTTATTTTAGTTACTTTTTTTCTATATTATGTAAAGGCGTTATGTTTCGGGAGTTTGTCTCGGACCTTCATAAACTCAAGGTCGACCTTGAAAAAGTTTACAGTACTGACAGCCCTATAAGAGATTAAGACTCTAAACAAAGTTTACAGTACTAATTGAAACTCACTGTTAGTATATTCAAACCCCCAATCATTTAGGACTCTCATCAAACTTGACAGTCCAAAATTCTGGTAGGACTGTCAATCAGTTGACAGTCCTAATTGGAACTCACTGTCAACATATATTTTAGCTTCCCAATCATTTAGGACTGTAAATAAATTCTAAAGTCCTGCTTATATACTAGACTGTATCCATATATAATCCATGATTGTAGGAGTCCTACAGATACTATAGGACTGTAGACAAATTCTATAGTCCTATATATATAGGATTGTAGAATTTGCCTACAGTCATGTTGGCTTGAACCCCGATTGTCGGCTCTGTTCGATTTTTTGAAACCCTAAATTTAAATATATTTTTAGGGTGTGAAAGTTCGTATATCAACCCTAAATTAGTTCTAAAACTATTTTATCTAACTAATTTAGGCATTGCTTGTAATTGGAGGAGTGAAGAGAAAGGGGTTGGAAAATTTGAAGAGAGAAAATAGAAATTTAGAATGATCGAATTTGGGAAGGTTTGGGGGTTTGAGCAGCCCAAGGTAAATTTGGGGTGTCCTAAGTAAAAATTGTAAATTTTTGGATTGTCCTGAAATAATGGACTGTCCTAAGCAGTGTTTTAAAAATCGAACCAGAGGTTGACCCGGCCAAGGCACTGGGTCGGATCACATTGGTTCAACCACCGGGTTAATCTAAGTGGTCCAAATTAATTCCTTATGGACATTAATTTTTTACAAAAATATCAATTTTTATAAAAATACCGAGTCAATACTGAACCGGACCGAAAAAACAACCGGCTCACGGATGAAACGGTTGAACCAGCCTATCCGGTCCGGATTTTAAAATTCTGGTCCTAAGCAAAATACGAAGTACCTTTATAATTTCCCTAACAGATTTGTGCTATATTTGACTGGTCATAAGGACCAGCAGCAATTTATTAACTTAGAAGGGAACCAAACCGAACTTGTCTTGTCGCCTTCATGGTTTAGACAGCGAGATGGGAACCATTTCATCATCCAGATTATAATTGAAGGATCATCTCCAAGCTCCTCACCAATGAATGAAAATAAAATTGTTGTTAAAGAATTCTCAAATTTGTATCACTATCCTACTTTTGCAAGACATGTATCACTAAAAATCTGGACAATGACGTTTAGGTTTATACGTGATAGCTTGTGTGGACTGTGGACCAACTTGCTACAACTCCAAAACAAGTATGAAAATATATGGTCAATTAGCGTTTAGACCTTTAGATTTTATATCAGTTTGACATGGTCAATTTAAAAAAAAATATTAGTGTTAGAATTTGTTTTTTTAAATTTTTCACTATATCCACTTTTAGCTCATGTTGAAAATATAATAAAAAAGTAATGCTATTCGTATCTACAAATTATTTCTCAAAACTATTTCTCCTTATGTGACAGCTGACGTGACATGTTAAATAATATTATATTTCATCTGATATGGCATATGACATAGCAAATTTTAACCTAAAAATTAATTACCTATTTTTTTCCATATTAATTTAATGTTAATATTAATTAACGTTAATGTTAATATTAATATTAACGTTAATATTAATATTAGTATTAATATTAATATTAATATTATTGTTAACGTTAACATTAATTTTAATGTTAATATTAATTTTAATTTTAATGTTAATTTTAATTTTATTTTTAGTTTTAAAATTTATCACGTCAGCTGCCACATCAACATATCATATCAGCTGTCACATAAGGAGGAATAGTTTGGAGGAACAATTTGAAGGAACAATAGTATACATGTCAAAAATAAAAATTTAGAATCTAGAATTTTCAATTGGACATATCACGACTTAAAGCCTGAAATAGTACAAGATTGAGGATTTAAACACTAATTAGTCCGAAAATATATATAACCAATTTAGTGTTGCTAGAGTAAAAAGTATTAGTCACTGAAAGACACTTTTTAATTGGTGGTTTTATAGTATGATTTGGCCATCGCACTTACTTATGTAGATAAGTGCTTTGCTCAATTATGGAAGATTAAGTATTATTATATTATGGACCACATGGCATTAAATATAGGTTAAAAGAGTAGTGTATTATGTAAAAAGAAGCTCTATTGTCATTGTTTACTCTATTTGATTGAAATAGAAATATTATTACAGCTAAGAAAAGACGTGGCGAGCCTCCAATCATTATCAACAATTTTTTTTTATTCTAATGGTTGTTAAACATTCAAAATGAAATTTGTTGGAAACTAACGTCACGTGCTCCGTACTAGGTAATTATGATATATTATGACAAAGGGATAGTTTTAGGGATAATTTAGCAAATGTCCCCATTCTAAATGTTGAAATTAGCATATACCCTCACTATTTTATTTATCTAACAAATACCCCCATTTTTGATATAAAATAATAAAAATTTAAGATATACCCCCACTCTTTTACATAGGAGTGGGGGTATTTGCTAAATAAAATAAATAGTGGGGGTATATGCTAGTTTTAACATTTGGAATGGGGGTATTTGCTAAATTATCCCATAGTTTTAAGGGTCTTCTCACATATTCGGATTTGGGTTAAAAAATGACAGATATTAGAGTTTAGATTTCGAGATCATATATGTGAGACCCTAAAACTAAATAAAATTGTTTATATTAGTTCTTTGAATTTACCATAGCGTGCGGTCCGGGGTACTCACGCTCGCACGTATCAGAGGCCTGATGAAAGCGGCAATATTCTGAGCCACGGAAATAAGTCCACTGGACTCATGCACGTTACCTTGCCTCGAGCGAACGTTCGTGCGGATGCGACCGGTCCGTGAACGTGCCTTAATTCGGACACAGGATCAGAGAAGTTACATCGCTTCGTGCATGCGGTCGAACGGGTACGACCGGTCCGTGGACGTCTCTTATCTCGTGCACGACCGAGAGTGTCAGTGTTGACAGAGGTGCAATTACAATGATGAAATGTCGTGAGAATGTACAGCCGTCCCACCCACGATCCCACAACATCAGAGACCTGATGAACGTGACATAATATGAGTCTGCACGAAAATAAATTAAAATAAATAAATAAATCTTCTAAATTTTGTGAATTGTTCTGCTAGGGTGTGTTTGGTAAACCGTATTTGGAGGTGGCCGGATTTGAATTTTTATGGATTTGGAGACAAATCCAAGGAATCCTATGTTTGGTTGGAGATGGATTTGGATATGGAAAGTATGACAAAATCAAAAACTTGGATTTGGTTGGATTTTGGAGGAAAAAAAATTATTCTTTAATAATTTCGTTAATTAGTTTAAAAAAATTAGTTAATTAGTTAATTTCGTTAATTAATTTTGTTAATAATTTCGTTAATTAGTTAATTAGTTTCGTAAAAAAATTAGTTAATTTCGTTAATTAGTTCACTAGTATTATTAATTAAAAAATTAGTTAATTAGTTAATTTCGTTATAATCATAATTAATAATTTATTAGCATTATTATAATATTAATTAATAATTTGTTAATTAGTTAATAATCATAATATACTAGTATTATTATATTATTATTATAATATTAATTAATAATTTATTAATATTATTATAATATTAATTAATAATCATATCCTATGTTTAGTATTATTAATTAAAAAATTAGTTAATTAGTTAATTTTGTTATAATCATATTAATAATTTATTAGTATTATTATAATATTAATTAATAATTTGTTAATAACTATTTTATTATAATCTTAATTAATAATATTTTAATCACAATTATAATTATATTTTATAATAATTTAATTAATAATTTACTAATCATAATAATATTAATTTATAATTACTATTTTTAAAATATTTAATTTATAGTTAATTAATCGTTAATTATTAATTATTAATCAATAATTATAATTTATAATTATTAATCGTTAATAAAAAATTATCAATTATTAATTATTAATTATTAATCAATAATTATAATTTATAATTATTAATCGTTAATCAAAAATTATCAATTGTTAATTTTAATTATTAATCGTTAATTATAATTTATAGTTATTAATTGTTAATTATTAATTATTAATCTTTAATTATTAATTGTTATTTATTTAAAAATTAACTAATTATTAATTATTAATTTTATAATTAATAATAACTAATCATCAATTATTAATTACTAATCGTTAATTACTAATCGTTAATTATTAATTTTATAAATAATAATAACTATAATTAATCATAATTAATTAATAGCTTAATTATTGATCATGACTATAATTTAATTATTAATCATAAATCCAAATCCTATGTTTGGTTGGAGTTGGATTTGAATCTTGAAATTCATGATTTGGATTTGGAGGATTTTCAAATCCAAATCCAAATCCAAATAGTAAAATTCGGGTAAAAAAAAAAAAAACAATTCCGTAGCAAATTTCATAAATTTAATACTTCAATTTTTTTAATAAAAGCTTGTTTTTGACTCTGATTTGTCACATCTAAAGTTTTATTTCTTGTCGAACTTCTCAATCTTGAATCGTGGTCTTTTCTATTATTGTCCATCTTCTGGACGGAAATGGTAGTCATGAACCATACGTGCAAACGGTAAGAAATATCTTGCAAAGAAAATATTAGAAAATTTTGGGTTTTTATTAACAATGTATCCTTAGACCATCTCCAATGGTGATTTCTAAAATTTAATTCTTATCCTACTTGGCATTGTACTCTAACACTGTGTTTGGGAACATTTGGGGGGGAGGGAGAGGAAAATTTGAGAGGAAGGAAAATGGAGGGGAAGGAAAATGGAGGAAAGTTAATTTTTCCTTCTTTTGTTTGTTGGATGGACAAAAAGTAGGGAAAGGAAAAGTTTAAAAATAATTTTTTATTTGTTTATGGATATAGGTATAATTACTATTTCCTCCTAATTTTTTGGTGGGACCCACCTACTTTTTTCTCTCAAATTTTTCTTCCCATGTTCTCTCCCCCTTTCCAAACACCATCATTTAAAATTTTCCTCTCACTTTTCCCTCAACTTTTTCCTTCCTCCCATTTTCCACCCTCCCCAAACGGTACCTAAGGCCTCGTTTGGTTCACGGATTCAAGGAAGTAGGAAAGAAAAGTTGTTCATTTTCTTTATTTGGTAACCACAAACTTGGGAATCAATTTCCTCACAAGGGAAAAAATTGGAGGGAATATGGTTCCACTCATGACCCATGAGATTGATTTTCCCTCCTCCTTCCCAACATTTATTACAAAAGTTATGACAAAATAACCATGTGCTATTGCTTATTTTACCATTAATGTTATTTTTCATAATGTTATTTTTATTTTATATGTAAGGATATTATTGGAACATTGTTATATTTTTGTTTTCCTTTCCTGCACCAACCAAACAACGGAGAGAAAATGTGACAGGAATCCTACTTTTCGGAATGCATTTCCTTTCCATGAACCAAACGAGGCCTAAGAAGATTACTATCCTGGAAGAGTTTCTACAAAAATTATAGACATACAAAAACGTTCTGCAATGGTTCTCCATTTCTATCCTTGTGTCACATAGTAAAAGGAACAATTTAATGGTGTAGGGCCTAATAATAATTGTCATGAGATAGGAGAATTTCTATGAGAGTTTCTACATGTAGAAATCCTCCTAGAAAATTTACATCCTACATCATTACCACTTAGGATAGAAATGGTGATAGAAATCACAATTGGGAGAAGTTTTTTCTAAAATGGATTTCTTCCATAGAAATAGGGAAGATAGAAACCCCCATTGGAGATGGTCTTAGGACACATGTTAAGGACAATTAATTGACAGTCATTTTTGTTTTGAAAATTGCCATCTACATTGATCCAATAGACAATTAATATAGTTATTTTTTGCTTTGAAAAGTTTAATCTAGGTCTAATAAAATTATTTTTAAAACAATATTTTGAATAATTAATTATTATTTTTGGTTTAAATGCACTTTTTAAAAACAAAAATTATATAAATTAATTGTCTATTTAAATGCACTTTTTAAAAACAAAGAAAGAAACACCTAAAACGTCCTTTTGGGACTATCAGACAACCAAACGATCCTTCAATAAAGGGGGATTCTCAAAGTCAGTAAAAAGTTCACCCTTTTCTAAAGAAAAAGGTGGGAATATGTTCCTCCCACGTAACAAGTCTTTATACTGAATCATATAAAGATCATCCAAGAAATATTCGTTAATAATAATATCTATGTAATTGCTCAACAGTATAATATTAGAGCAAATCATGTTGGAGCTTTTCCTTGACATGTAGAAAAAATTTGCTTCCAATACATGCCGAGTGATATTTAGTCCCACATTGAAAATGCATCATGAGTTGTATCTCAATATATACTTTGTATGTTGTTGAGATGTGTACATGGGATGGTGACCCTAAAGAGGGAACCATGTTGGTAATTTTACTAGAAGGTAAGGATAAGACTCCATAGTAAAGCATTAATATTTTTTGCTCTTGGAAATTTATTTTCATTGGAGCTAGGGGCTTAGCGACTCGGACTCATGAGGCATAATGTGGCGTTTTGTTGGCACTCGTTCGCGTGGCCCAGTGGCACGCCAGTTGGCGCGGCCTGATGGTGCTGCCAGATAGCGGGAGCTAAGTCCCGTAGGGGCTTAGCGACTCGGACTCGGACTCATGAGACGTAATGTGGCGCTTTGTTGGCACCCAATCGCGTGGCCCGATCGCGCGACCAATTGGCGCTGCCCAGTGGCGCGCCAGTTGACGTGGCCTGATGGCATTGCAAGATGGCGTGCAGTTGGCGCGTAGTACGCGTTGTGCGCAGTTGGCACAGCGGTGCACAATTGCGCGCGAAGTGTGCCGTTCGCCGCGCACTATGCGCTAATCGGCGCGCTGTGCGCCAGTTGGCTCAATCGTGTCTGTGCACGATTTGAGCGGTTATGGAACGTTTGGAGCGGTTTTTTCTCACGTCATGAACGTTCTGTATACCGAGCAGTTACTGGGTGCACCTATATAAAGTCCATCTCTTCTCTCTCGTGGTACAGTAGTAAGTATCAGAAATTTTCGTACGAAATTGTCTAAGTTCAGAGCATAGAAGAGAGGCACTTTGTGAGCAGAGTTCCGCTCCATCCGATGAGTCAAAAGAGCGGAATGTTCCGAAGTTCTCCGTCAAACTTGCTGGTTCCTGGAAGCTATTCGTGTAGGGCGAATCAAGCTTTGAGCGCCGGTGATAATTCACCCCAGCAGGCTTTCTTTTTCTCTGATCTAATCAGAACCTTCTGTTCTTCTACTATCCACTTGCAACTCGTTCTGAGTGAAAGCTTTTCTGATCTAATCAGAAAAGTTAGTGGACGTTCGTTGCTACTGCTGCTACGAATTCTTCTGTGTCTTCTTCGAAGTAACACATTGGCTTTCGTCTCTTAGAATTCTCCAAGGATCTCTGTCTTGCACCTTCCTTGAAGTGTTGCATAATTTTCAGTTTTCCATCGAAAAATTACGTCCCAGGATTAACAATCTTAAAGCTTGATTTCACAAGATGGAAAACTTTCGTGCTTCACTAATCAATCCTAACTTCACCAAGTTAGAACAATTTGATGGAGAGCACTATCAAGTCTGGAAGAGGAAGGTTACTCTCAATCTTCAACTTTTCGAAGTTGACCACATGTTAACCGAAGAAGAACATACTGTTCCAGAAACTGGGTCTGCAGCCGCAATTACTGCTGCTACTAAAAATCAGGCCAAATGGAGAAGGAAGAATAACATATGTAGGCTTTTAATCCTAAATGCTATGGAGGACTCCCTAGCGGAATCATATTCAAAGAAGACAATTGCCAGAGAGATATGGGAGTATCTGGAGAAACTGTACGAAGATGACAAAAACAAGAGCAAGATATTTGTCGTTAAAAAATATCATAAGTTGCTCTTTGAAGACAAGAAGTTTATGCTGCCGCAGGTGAAGGAGTTCCTGAAGCTACGACAGAAGTTGGAAGATGAGGCAAAGTCCCTCACCGACAAGTTTGTTGTTGGAGGGATCATCTCAAAGCTCCATGCTGGGTGGAGCAAGTTCTATGCAAACATGCATAGGAAGAGTTGGAGATCAGTCTGGAAGATCTCCTACAAGAAATCTATGTTGAGGACCAGATGAGGGCTCAACTGAAGGTGGACGCACTGTCCAAACAGATAGCTAACGCCAATTTGGTTCACACCAAGGAATACAAAAGAAAGCAGGCGGCTTCCCACAACAAGAAGAAAGACCCCAATAATTTGAAAGTGAATGGGACTTCCTTCAAGCAACAGAAGGCAAAGTCCTAGATGTCTTATTTCAAGTGTGGCAAGAAGGACCACTTCAAGAGTGAATGCAAATCCAAACCCAAGCAATCAGAGCAAAGTGAGCCTAGTAAGGTTTCAATGATCACTGACGTTATTAAATGATTGCTCAAGTCACTGCGGTGGAGGCTGACTCTGATTGGTGGGTAGACACTGGTGCCACATGCCATGTCTGATCAAGCAAGGAGTGGTTCACCACCTACACACCAACTTCTAAAGTTGTTATGGTGGCGAACCAGGCACAAGCTGTCACGATCCGCACCCGCTAAAAGGGCACGTGACGCGACAACGCCCAGCCCTCACTGGAAAAACGGCGTGGAAAGTTGTGTATTTTCTAGTCTGACAACAGTTTATATATATAACAAAACCTGTCGAGAATATAGTCAACTCCGAACGGAGGACAAGCAATGAATATATATAATGCTCAATCACAACTCTAAGACGAAAAGTAAAGACTGAAAGATAAAGACAACAAGACGATAAAATATAACCTGTCAAGTCCAGATATAAATAATATACAAGTCCAGTCTCTAAATACAGTCCAATATAATACAGACTCAAAAGTAATACAGTCTCAAAAAGTAACTGGATACTAAGTCCAGTACAAAGACCTACTCTAAACTATACAAGTGGTATGGTCTCGTCAGGCGGAGCTACGCCCTGCGGGACCAAGTCTAGGCCCACTACGTCGTCCGGACCGTAGTAGGTACTGCAATCTCCCTCGTCGAAATCTGTAATATTTTATCAACAGTCCAGTCAGGATGGAACGAGTACATATATCTCATAACAGATCTCAAGATAGAATAAAAGCTATAAGACTGTAAATAGAGCATATACAATGAATCATGGAGTGTACATGTATGTATCATGGCATGGTAAGCTGTAAAGCTAGAGCTAGAACAAGAAAATAGAACGGGATCATGGCATGTACATAATCAAGGTAAGCTATATATCCAATGTGTGTGAGTAATAGTTTCAGCTTGTGATCGGCTTGGGAACCTGTCGAGAATCGGCCTGGCAAGTCATAAGTGCGGTATATGACTCACACTGTTCAAGAATACAAGGGGATATGATCACAGGCCTACGCTACTACTCCCCCTACCCCAACTGGTAGAATGGATCCAAACAGGACACGTCACTGCACGAGATTCTAATGAGAAGGTAGCTAGCCTTCTCTAGAATCAGTGACCATATATCGAGCAAGAGCTACAAGGGTGCTTGCACAATATATCCCAACCTAAGAAGGAGAAAACATCTCTCGTCGGGATCCAAGAATACCAATCCGTGAGAACCATGTGTCGGGAATAAGCATATCAACACTAAGTACATGAATCATAACAGTTATCATAAATTGGGAATAAGTATAAGCACTACACCAAAATAGAGGATTACCAACAGTTATTACCGTGACAAATATTTTTTGTGACAGTAATTACCGTGACTAATCAGGTGTGACAAATTGTTGTGACGCTTTTTTGTCACGGTTATAACCGTGACGAAAATAAATTTTTGTAACGTTATTTGTCACGATAATAACCGTGACAAAATTAAATTTTTGTCACAATAATAACTGTTACAAATGTTAATTTTGTAACATTTTAAATTGACACGACATAAAACTTTGTGACAGTAATTACCGTTACGGCACAAGTTTTTGTTACAATTTAAACCGTAGTGGCTAAAAACTGTCACTGATTTAACCGTTACAAATTGTCAATTTTACCAATTTGTAACACTTATTTTTCAAGTTTTGTCATGAAAATAACCGTTTTATATATATATATATAATGTTGACACATGCAAACCATAACCTCTCATTATATATACATAAAAGAAAAAAATACACTCAAACTCATTTTATTACCCAAGAAAATGCAGTAAAAAATCCAGATACACAAATTCTCTCTATACAATGGGATAAACTTATCCAAAATTGTTTATACAAACAATAATTCTACATTGAAAAAAATTAGAAAAATCACCAACACGATGTTCATTACATGAGACTATAAAAGACATAATTTACAGTGGAGCCGAACGGACGAGCTGTAGAAAGACTCTTCGACATGAGACTAGAATCAGCTACTGCATAAAGATGGACCTATCTTCATTTTTTTTCTCTGTAAGCTGCAGCAAAGTCGCTACCATAAAGATGGACCTCTTTAAAGGAATTTATTGCAACCAAAACATTTCCTGCTTTTGTCTACAGAAGAAGGCACAAAAAAATAATCAAAGGTAACGAAAAAACAAGGGCATTAATAACAGAAGAAATAATCCATATGAAACATAAATGTCAATAAATATAGTGGAAAGCATGTGACTGTTGATGGTACTAATTCAAAAGGGATCAGAACATGCAATCATTGATAATGATTGCAGGTTACATGCAAAAGTAAACCTAGTAGCTTGAGCAGTTGTAACCGGTCAAAGAATTACCTAAAATAGGTAAAGTAAAACCTGTTAGCTAATACTGAATGACTTCTTATGTATTCCGATAGATTAAAATATGAACAAGTTCAGAGAACCTTCTGATTAGCCAAGTGTTACGTTGTCCTGAAATGTGGCAACTACTATATACTGACTAGTTAAATATGCAATGTTATAATGAAGAAAATGAGAAATATAATTTTGGGGTAAGTTTTCTGACTAATAAATAGTCCAACATCAAACATGTTTCTTTCTTTTGCAGCTGATGCTAATTACACTGTACAGTAGATAATGTGAACAAGTTCAGAGAACCTTCTGATTGGCCAAGTGTTACGTTGTCCTGAAATGTGGCAACTACTATATACTGACTAGTTAAATATGCAATGTTATAATGAAGAAAAATGAGAAATATAATTTTGGGGTAAGTTTTCTGACTGATAAATAGTCCAACATCAAACATGTTTCTTTCTTTTGCAGCTGATGGCTGCTAATTACACTGTACAGTAGATAATGTTACTGACTGATAAATGTCTACAGAAGAAATTAATAACAGAAGGGATCAGAACCTGCAATCATTGATAATGTGACTGTTGATGGTACTAATTCAAAAGGTTACATGCAAAAGGTATATCCTAAAATTTACTTTTATTTATCTGTTTGTGTTCATGCATGTGTGTATACATGTGGTGTATGTTCACATGTACTTGCACAAATATTAAACCTAGTAGCTTGAGCAGTTGTAACCGGTCAAAGAATTACCTAAATAGGTAAAGTAAAACCTGTTAGCTAATACTGAATGACTTCTTATGTATTCCGATAGATTAAAATATGAACAAGTTCAGAGAACCTTCTGATTGGCCAAGTGTTACGTTGTCCTGAAATGTGGCAACTACTATATACTGACTAGTTAAATATGCAATGTTATAATGAAGAAAAATGAGAAATATAATTTTGGGGTAAGTTTTCTGACTGATAAATAGTCCAACATCAAACATGTTTCTTTCAACAAAGTAAATGTAAAACAAGATAGATTACCTTTAGAACTTCAAATGACAAAACTGATCAAAATGACTAAATTAACATAATACACTTATCTAAAGTTTCAAAACCAAACATGAATGTCAATAAATATAGTGGAAAGCACGACTTTGAACAAACCTCTAACAACTTTGGTTCACTGCTAATATGCAGGTAGTGGGAAACTCTATCCTTCTCACGCTTCAAGCATTCCTCAGCCTAAAGACAGCCACAAAAGAATCAAGTACCATCCTCATAGGGGCAAACACATATTTAAAAGACTAAGAAACAAAATACCTTCAACATGTAATCTGGACATGAATCCTCCAGAATCCAGTTTGAAGCTTTCCGTGAATAGTAAGCTGCAGTATCGGTAAGCATGTCTGCTTCAAAATCATTTTCATAGCACTCCATATTTCCCAAACCAATTTCAACAAATATGTCCAATACATTCTTTAATAATGCTCTGTCAATTTGTTCCCCCTCGCGTTCTTGGTCAATCTGCTTCCCGAAGTAAAGTTAACAAAACCAACGTTTGTAAAAAGTTCTACAGAATATTCAGCAGCTACCACCAAGAAAAAAATGAGTTCCTACAAAAGGGGAAAATAAAAAAAAAAACAAGTTCTTGCAAAAGGGGAAAAAATGATGTTTACCAACCATAGCAGGTCTTCAAGTTCCTGCAAAAAAACAAGTTCCTGCAAAAAAACAAGTTCCTGCAAAAGGGGAAAAAAAACAAGTTCCTGCAAAAAATGAGTTCCTAGAGAATGTACACCAAACTACACATTCGCCAACAAAATCCGAGTGATCCAAATTCAATCTTCTTTGGAGTTACCAAAAGATTCACAACTCACTAGCAAATAATATGAAAGTAAAAAGCAAATCAAAACATTGAATGCATCCAAAACTCACTGTAACAGAAACTTCCATCATTTTCCAAAGAAAAGTCTTTGGAGTCATAACAAGTATAAACCAAAGAAAAGGTTCCATTTATATCTTGAAAAAAGTCTAGTGTTCTACAAATTCTCACTTTCGGGTCAAAATATTCCACATGCACATTTAGCAAGATTGCTAACAATCAGAATTCTATGGTAAATTCTGCAACTTACCAACTGTTATGTCTAATTAACTGTCTCAGCAGTATCATTGGAATGACGTCTAAAATTATATTATAAAGAGGCCAACATTGGGGTCATTCCACCAAAACTAACCAAATTTTTACAAAGAGGCCAACATTGTACTTTGTTGGCCTAGACCATATTATCTGCAAGTTTCAAATTGGTGCACGTGAACCTCTAAAACAGCATATGTTTATCGATATCATTTGAATGTCCAAGCCATCATCACAAGTAAGTAGATATCTAACATAAGTATGCAGAGACTGATCGAATGACTGATCGAAGCAGAATAGTGTGTTGGTGAGGGTCGAGGATCGAAGCAGAATATTGAGGATTCGAACATTGGTTGCACCAAAACTCTAGTGTGTTGGTGAGGGTCGAGGGCTAATTTTAAATTATTCAATAATTTATTTTTGGAAATATCCTTGATTCCCAGTGACAACAACTGGGTGCGAGTAACTTGATTGGGGTAGTTGTTAAACCGTACCACATACTTCCAACAACAAGAAAACTGCATAATAAATAAACTACTATACTACTAAAGAACAGTGTCCATATTGCCCATAAGTAGCCCAGTAACCAGGGACCTTCTTGACGACTGAGAGTTAAGAGTTAGGGTATTTGCTATGGGGAATCAAGGTCTATTGTGTCCCTAATAAGCCTGGAAGAGTAGTAATTATAGCTAGGATGAGTCACATCATCTTACCCATGCTCTAGAAGGTTGATCCAAATTTGTGCTTTCAAGTTAGAAGTTTTTTTTTGATTTCGCTAGTCCCACAAGTTTTTTCAAGTCAACTTGAGCATATATCGACAATCAATGTGCTCAAAGGCTAGGAAAGGGCTCTTTCAAATTTTGGAACTAACAGGGATTGCAATGGTTGCTATTTCATGTGGCTACAGTGACTGATATACCCGTTCTGTGGAGATATCATCTAGTATTGTCAAATTATGCTTCATCTGAAGTTGCTGGATACCATAGTTTATGATGTCCAAAACCGGCATGAGATCTGTGCTACACAGGCCATAACAACCATTATTTGAACTTCTAGTATGGAACTCATCATCTTATATGCTTGCTTAGAGCTGCTACACAGGCATAGATCTGTTTGTCTACATTATTGCATCAGCATTGGCAATAAAGTCATGTTTCAACAATATGAAAGTATTTATTGCATTGATTCTCTATGCAGTAAAGCTTGTGGTCCTATGACATGGTTTACTTATTTCTGATCTTTGGACTTTGTAGGTTTGGAGCATTGTAACTCTGCACCAGTATATAATAGCAATAGTTTGGTATGCAGAAGCCATGAACTTCTTTTATCTAGATCAAAGACTGATAAAAAGGAAGCTACAAAGTTTGGTACGAAACTGGATAGATTATCTGAGAGTGAAAAGGTAAACAAATAGTATATATAAACGTCATTATGAACTTCTTTTATCTAGATCAAAAAATGATAAAAATGAAGCTACAAAGTTTGATATGAAGCTGGGTAGCTTATCTGAGAGTGAAAAAGGTAAACAAATAGTAGATATAAGCGTCATTATGTGTTTGCATGTTTGTGTATATAGACAAATGTCTGTCCTTCATATTTGCTGGGGCACATCTCCTGTACTTTGTATGTTCTTGAATTTGCATAGTGTCCTTGGTAGCTTGCCGCAATCATGAAATGCACATGATATACAGAACATCTAATGTACTTCATCATTAGAAGTACCACATAAAGAGAACTACTGGAATATCTTATTATTCTTTTAATCTTCATCTATTTCTGTGCTTTCCAGTTCCATTTTGTATACCTGAATTTGAATATATGCTGCTTGTTTAAATACAGACACACCTATTTGGAATTATATATTTCAAAATATGTGAAGGTCATATAACATTTTTATTTTGTTTATGCACGCACAACAGAAAAAGATCATCGAGGACCTTGTCAAAATTCAGAGTGATGGTACAGTTGAAGTTGATGTAGATCGTAATGCACCTGTAGCGTCAGAGCTATTAGAGCTTGATGATGTTGATCCTACACCATGCGAAATTGGGCAACCTGCATTCACGAAGTCAACCCCGAGACTGAACATCGCAATACTTGTAGTTGGAACAAGGGGAGATGTGCAACCATTTTTAGCTATTGCTAAAAGACTTCAGGCATGTGTACCAATAAATCTTCATTACGCCTTATTGTTCACTATATCTCATTGATTTCTATTGATATTTGGATATTGCATGATCGTAGTTCTACCATGTGGAGCAATATAGCAGGAGTATATAAATTTTGCTTAAATGACATAGCGATTCAACTTTTTGATCATTATATTGATTCCATGCATTACAGAAGTAGTTCCTTCAGAATGAATGCATTTGAGCTGCTTCCTGAATTGGGGATTGCTATTAAACTTTCACTAGAACTACTTATTCGATTCATTCAATACTACCTATCATCATCATTTACATTGGTGAAATTGTCAAAGACTCGTGATATCAACTTTTGATAGATGAAAAAAAAAAATTGGATGTTCTTTTACCATGGTTTTGCATTTCTGTGAAAATTGACTTGTGATGATGGCTACACTATTCTGCTTCGATCAGTCATTCCAAAATCAGACAAAAACAATGTGACCATAATCAGACAACATTGGGGTCATTCCACCAAAACTAACCAAAATAGGTTCAGAATTTGTGTCGTTGTGCAAACCATAATACAAGACAATGGAGGAGAAAATGATCAACTATAAATTCAAAAACACTAGATATTCTTGAACTTACATATTTCTCCATGGCGCATGGAAGCACTTTCCCAGTAGTCTTCTTTACATGGGCTCTCTTCCATGCTGCTGTTCGTGTAGCTGGCACCCCTGGGTTTTCTTCCTTCTACAAGTACAAATAATGATTACTAAGATTTATATAATGACCATGATTTTCATCTATAAATAATAGAGAGAATTGATACGCACCAATTCTTCATACACTCTGCTGTAGCTTTTCCTTCCAAGAGTGTGGGTGATTTTTGCTAAGGCCTTGCTTTCAGCATTTTTCTTGCGTTGTTCAATCTTCTTTGGAGTGTACTTATTGGCAATGAACTGCTCCCACCAGATTTTATCAATGTCATCAGGACATTGATTCAATGCTATATTTCTGGGTAAGTATATTCCTTGTTTGTCCTTGATTGTGCGTCGGAGGTGATACTTTTCTGTCCGAAAAAATTGTGGAAATCTCGGTTCCAACATTGGTCGAACAAGTACGGGTTCAATATTAAAATCAAACTCTTTCTGGTACAACAACAACATGGTAAATAATGAAGTGTTTAAGCAAATGAGCAAGTCAATAAATTACATAAACTCTCAAAATACATGTAAACAAGTAAAAGAAATAAGACATAAAGTAGTAGCCATTTACCATCAGTGATGTCCAAAGAGCATCTTTGTACACCTTATCTACGTGCCTCCAATCATCATAACCAATTGGGATGTGAGCTCGAATCAGTTTTCCACATGTAGAACTCCATTTTGCTTCATTTGTGCCTTTAACTGATCCATTTGCTTCAATATGGATTAAATATTTTCTGCCATTGGATGGTGGGGCACCTTGTGGCTCTTGACTTTCTTCAGTACCTAAGGGTGCAGTATGATTTGATGACATCCTGTACTCCAATTGCATCATTAACAAATAGCCAATCAAACAAAACACAATGCTTCATATTAACAACCTAAAAAAGTAAAAACAACAAACTAATTTGAGCCCAAAAGAATAACATGTATATGAAAATTTAAATTCACCATATATTAAAAAAAGAGTCAAACAATATCCAAAAGAGTAGTAATCTTTAACAAAAATTATAATCATTTATTTTTCAACACATTTTAGTAGTGGAGCCAAGTGAGGTTGCTCCACAATACATGATTGGAATTTTTCTGGTACGGCAAGCACATCAACTTCATCAGTCATACGCTTCGGAGAACGTAGAACAACATACCAATCTGGATTTTGGATGTCTCTTACATAAAAAACTTGACTCGCTTCAAATGACAAAATTGCTGGCTCATCATACTTCCCATCGGTGCTCTTTAACTTTTTTAAATTCACCATCAACATGTTAGAGTCCGGACATAACTTACAACCATTGGTCTTGTCTCCAACATTTGCCCACTCGCAATAGAAAACAACATGTTGGAACTCATAATAATCCACCTCTATGATCTCTTTGATAATCCCATACCAAGTAGTATCATCATCCTGGAGGTTTGTGTCTTTTGCACTTGCCCTAAATGTGGTGATTGCATCCATGCACACACCGCTATCTTGTGTCGCAACCTTGTCGTCATAACTCTGGGGAGAGAAAACATAACCATTGACCCTGTACTTATATATTTTTAGCTTGCCGCCTTGGTCCACTTACGTATCGCCAAAGTTCGTCCTTCATACATTTTTCTTCAATTAACTGGTAAAACAATAATATGCAATGCAATTAACAAAAGTTACTTGTATATATAATCTTAATTATATACACACCTTTTTGTGCAACCAGTCAATGAATTCAGATTGTACTACTACTTCTGCAAGTTTGATACCTCTTCCATTCCCATGGATAGTAGTTTCCAAAGAAGATCGATACAAACTGGGAATCATTTAAACAAAATAAAATATAAATTATAAGATAATATATAATTTTTTTATTCAAAAGTGAATATGAGAATCAAGCACCTGTAGTACTCATCTAGTTTCGGTATTTCTAATCTAAAAAGTATCCATCTACGAATTTGTCTCCATTGTACCCCTGTTAACTTAATATTTTTACCCTCAATAATAGAGCGCTCGTACACATCATCACCATTTTCAACTAAAAATGGTGCTTGAGTTGAACTATGATTGCCATCACGAGGATTTGGCATGTACTCCATGGCATATCTAACAGATTCTGAAACAAGATAAGCCTCGGCAATCGACCCTTCAACATAACGCTTGTTGCTGGGAATGTCTTTGCACTCCTTCATAGACCTTATACAAAAAGAACATTAGAACTTGTTATTTTCCATATAAATTTAAAACATTAACAACATGACAACAAGATAATTATCTAACCTTTCAAATGGATACATCCAAATATATCTCGTAGGTCCGCAAAGTAGAGCTTGGTCAGCAAGATGCACCATAAGGTGGATACTTATATCAAAAAAGTAAGCTGGAAAATAATGTTCCAATACGCACAGTGCCTCAGCAATCATATCTTTTGCAGCTTGTACATGCTCTCGGACTAGTATCTTCGAGCATAATATGTTAAAATACAGACATACTTGCATAATAGCTCGTTTAAGTTCACGGTTCTTTTGAAATGAATGTTGAAGCATGACTGGAAGCAAATATTGTAAGATGATGTGGTAGTCATGTGACTTCTTTATATGCAAACCGGGTGGTTGAAGACTTACAAGTGTGCCCAAGTTAGATGCGAATCCCGATGGAAGCTTTACGTCTTTCAACACTTGGCAAAATTGTTTTTTTTGAGCATTATCCAAGGCATAACCCGAATCTCGTTGCCCCTTTTTATCTAAAATAAGATTTATTAAATGTTCGGCAACATTCTTCTCAGTATGCATTAAGTCAATAGCATGTCGTACTTTATGTGATTGCCAGTATTCCAGACTAAAAAGAATAGACTTTTTGTACCATGCTGACCTTTCTTCATTGCCATCATGACAATCATCATCATCACTACCATCGCCCTCAACTGCCATTCGCTTCTTGCCAGAAACTTTTACCAATTTACCGGGTATATAGTTGATGCGGTCAAGCTTTTCCAAAAGTGCACGTCCAGTCAGTCGTGCCGGAGGTTCCCTGTGCTCTACAGACTTATACCATCCACGTTTGATTGATCTAAATGGATGACCATCCTTCAAAAACCTTCTGTACTTTGTGTACACATTCTTTCTAACAATCCGCTCTGACTCTGTCTCGGTGCCGCAAATAGGACATGCTTTGTAACCATGTGTTGTACAACCAGATAAATTACCCAATGCCGGGAAGTCATGGATCCCCCACAACAACATTGCTCTCAAAGTGAAATTTTGTCCTTTGTCCATGTCAAATGTCTGCACTCCTGCCCAAAGTTGCTTCAACTCATCTACAAGAGGCTGCAAGAATACATCAATATCTTGACTTGGTGCTTTTGGCCCAGGAATTAATAAGCACATTATCTGGAACTCAGGTTTCATGCATAATGAAGGTGGCAAATTATATGGAACAACATAAACTGGCCAACAACTGTAACTACTAGATAGCACGCCACGTGGATTAAATCCATCGGTCGCTATACCAAGCCAAACGTTGCGCCCCTCATTAGCAAACTCTGACCACTTGCATTTAAGTGTTCTCCATTCAGCTGAGTCACAAGGATGTCGCATTAACTCCCATGAAGGCTCCGCTTCCTTGTGCCATTGCATTTTTTTAGCTATCCAAGGTATCGTGTACAATCTCTTTAACCTTGGAACTAGAGGAAAGTGTCTCAAAACTTTTCTCGGCTCTTTTGATTCTCTGTTAACCCTCCCAGGCTTCATTGTCTCCTTAACTTTAAATCGAGATGTTTGACATTGAGGGCATTCAGTCGCATCTGCATACTCCTTCCAATACAAAATGCAATCATTCTCGCAGGCATGGATGCACTTCGCCTTCATTCCTAAATCTCTCAGCATTTGCTTCATAGTAGGATATTTGTTAGGAAGTGTGTTCCCCTTTGGAAGCCATTGAGTCAGACGCTTCAACAATTCTGTTACACTATTTCCTGACCAGTTAAACTCCTTCTTTAAGTTATGCAACTCTACAATTACAGATAGAGTTGTGTGTCCATCTTCACAACCGGGGTATAATTTTTCATTTGCAATTCTCTTATATTCGTTGTACTTATTACCATGGTTAAGAATAGGAGCAAAAGAATTATTAGGCATTGCATTTGTCTGAGCATTATTCACATCGCCACTATCTCCACCACCTGGAGTCTCATGTACACCATAAGCATCATCAACCAGGTTCTCCAATGCACCCTCATTGTCATCAATATCTTCGTCTAGAAATTGATCATGGATTTGATCTTCTTGTATAAATTGGTGTTTAGGATCTTCTGTCATATTCATGCCCGGCTTCTCCCCATGATGAAACCATTCATCATATGTCGGATGCATACCGAACCGGATCAAATGACTTTCAACTATTCCAAAAGAAGCTCTTTTTTTATTTTCACATTTCCTACAGGGACAACTACATGTTGTAAGTCCAGGAGGGGAGTGCTTCATTGCAAAGTCCATAAAAAATTTAATTCCCTGTATGTACTCATAGTTATTTCTACGAGGATTTTTTATCCACCCTTTCGGATTTGATTGTGACATGGTGACGAAAAATTATATTCTCAACCCAATTAGAAACCTAACCATAAAAAAAGATAAAAAAAGTCAGAAATGATATCATTATATATCTTTGCAAAACCAAAGAAAATTATGGAAAATTGAGCTTGTGACATGAAAATAACAAAAGTAATTGAATATACAGCTTGTAAAGACTCATCTTGCTCTCAAATCAGTCAATTAATTGCACACAAGTATGCAGAGACTACAGAAAAATTAGTTAGAAGAGAAGAAAGTAAGTAGATATCTAACATAAGTATGCAGAGACTACAGAAAATTCGCATATGCTGTCTTATGTAGATGTTTGCAATTAACCAATACTAAGAACTGAGCATCACTTTTGCTGGTTCTAATGAAAACTTAATCTAACAAAAAACCAAATTTATCAAGTTAACAACAGTTCACTGTTATCTTCTTGACTTTCAGTTTTTTAAATTACAGATATCGATACAATCATATTGAGAATATTCCCTCTCCCTTGAATTCCATTTTCAACAATTCACAGATTAATTCTAAGTATGGATTGCTTCTTCATAGGACTTCTTGAACAGCTCAATATACAATGAAGAAAAAAGTAGCACAACATAAAAGTTCTAGTAATGGTATAAACAAAACAAGATTCAGCTAAATGAAAGATAACACACTCACAATTGATAATTATATCAACTAATTGAAAGATGTTGTACTAAGGCGGTAAATGACACAGATCTTCAAAAGGATTGGTATGATAGGAAGGCAAATGTAAAAATCTGTTGCCATTTCTTTTATCGAGTTGGCTTAAAAGTTTGTAGACTTACTAAATTTTGCTAGCTATTTAGTAGGTTTCTTCTCTTTTTACTTACCTCAAGGCCTCTGATGCATTACTCTCCTCTATCAAGCTGTATGCAAAGGCCAGCCAAGCCAAGTTATCATGATTAGTCCAAGTATTATCACAGTACAAACTATTAGGTTCATCTTTCCTGTGACATGTCCCAGAAGCTGGATGCCAAGGCCAGCCAACTTATGTCATTAACCTAGAAACTGGTTACATTATAATAAACTATTGTAGATATTAGGATAACCAAAAAATTTGCACATTGCACATGCATTACCACTATAAACTACTAAGTTCAACTTTCTCGTGTCATTTCCCAGAGTCAGCCAACTCGAGCCCTTAACCCAGAAACTGGTTACACTTAAATCATGTTGCCTAGGATATTAGGATAACAACAATGTTTCCACCACCCAAATTCCACAGGCCCAAATACACTTTATTTCCCAACAACACTAGCCAACTGATAGATTATAATTGGCGTACACTATTTATTTCCCAACAACATATCGGGAACCTCCACGGGTTGTTCCAGTACCTGCAGTACCACGACATCATACAGCTACAATGAGATATATCATCTTTGTGCAACTAAGCAGATTACCCAGTCCTGGACTAATCATGATACCCTCTAATGAAATAGCCATGAAATAGATGTAAAAAAGCATCAGCCATGAGATCACTATGACAACCTACAATCTGAGCATAGCCATGAAATAGATGTAAAAAAGTAAAATATTAACACATAAAATAATTAAAAATTTGATCATCACCTTGGTGCCAAGTGTCAATTTTTTGCAGTTCCTTCTTGGGGAGATGATCGATGTTGTGAGAAAATCTGTGAGAAAAAAGTCAAAAAGGAAATATCAATTCGAAACCCTAAACCCTAATGAAATTGCAAACCCAATTAGAAACCATAAACCCTGATGAAATTGCAAACCCTAACGAAACAATAAGGAACCCACATCTTCTTCTTTATCCCTTTTTCTCTTTGAAGTCCTCAAATCAAAGATTAGTTCTTCCTGTAGATGAATTAGGGGCCGTAACAAAAAAATAAACCATCAGACCCAAGAATAAGAGAGAGAGAGAGAGAGAGAGACAAAAAGAGAGATTAATTATATACTCACTTCGTCGGTGCCCTTGTGGTGCTTTGGGGCATCGTCGAAGGATAATGGTTGTGGCTGCCACTTTACTCGGAAGTCCCAGCAGGAAGAGAGCACGTGTGAGAGCAACCGTACGTCAGGGCCGGAGGGAGGGAGGGAGGGGGAGCGAGAGAGAGGGCCGGAGGGAGGGAGGAGGGCCGGAGGGAGCGAGGGCGAGGGAGAGGGCCGGAGGGAGCTAGGGATCGAGGTCCCGATCGAAGGATCTGGAGGGAAATAAAACTGATCCCTATGTGATTTCCCTTATAATATAAGGTGATAATTTAGTACGGAGGGAAATAGTTTGGTAAAAAAAAATTTGGAGGGAGGGAAATATTTTGATAAAACTCTTGCTTTGGAGGGAATAACACTTTTTAGGAAAAAAATTAAAGAGGGATAATTATGCAATGGAAGAGATAATATTTTTAATAACAGTTATTACTGTTACCAAAAATAAACTAAATATAAATATAAAATAAGTATTTTAGTAACGGTTATTAAATTATTGTCACGATAATTAATGTTACAACTTGTAACGGTAATAACTGTTACGCATTAAAAAAAATAGTGTTACAAAATGTCTATTTTGGTGTAGTGAAGAGAATGTACTCGCCTGTAATGATAAAATACGTCGACTGGAGCAACTGCAGTGTCTCGAGGACCTATAGAGAACAAGACATATCAATACTAAGTTTAGGAAGTAAAGTTAAATCAAATTAAACCCTATTTAGTCATTCTAGGTCAAGACATGTCTAGTCGGGTCAATCTTGGTCATGGGAGAACATTAGAAGTTAAACCGGATCAATCTAGGTCGAAAACTGGCTTACCGTTGACTTTTGGTCAACGGATCAATTCTGGTCAACCCTAGGTCAACTCTAGGTCAACCCTAGGTCACTGGTGACTAATAGTTGACTTTTAGTCAACTGTCCAAGTTAGATGGAATTTGGGACCAAATTGGGTAAAGTATTGACCCATAGTTGACTTTTAGTCCAAAAAGTCAACCGTGGTCAACCGGGTCCAAGACTAGGTTTAGACAGCTAATCCTACTCATTACCAACCTATACAACCCATATCCAAGTCCATCTTGGACTTGGAAACTCGAATCTTGGCCGTGGGCCAAATCTCTATTTTACCCTTTTTAAGGATAAAATTCTACCCTCGGCGATAATCTAGATAGCCTACTTACGCTAGTTATTTTAACCCGATCTCCTAGGGTAGTAGGGTACTATCCTATAGGTTCGTTATCTACCATAATACCTAAGTAAAGTAGACGTCTAGTCCACCTTACGGCCCGTTGCAGAAATCTCGAATATTTTGAGATACGCACTGACACGGCGCGATACCGTACCGGTGCCCCCCCTATGACCCCGATTTCCACCCGGGAGCTTACCCACAAAATCTAAATCACGTAACCTAGGCCCATGTCAAGTTTCATCGCGATCCGATGCTCCGGGCTCAATTTCGCCCTCTAACTCGATTTCTACCAAAAACCCCTCTTTTAGTCTCATTCTCAATATCTTCGTTGATTCTCGATTTTAGTTCTTCTTCTTCTCAACTTCTCTAATCTTCTTCTTCTCTCTAATTCTTCTTCTTACTCCTCCTTCCTATTCTTCTTCAATTTTCTAACCTACTCTAATTCCTTCTCATTTCTCCCTATTCTTTCTTCTTTCTTTCTTTCATTCTTCTTCTTAAATTCTCATCCCAACTTCCTATCTTCTATCTATATATACATACATATATATAGATACCTACCTACATATATACCTATATATATTACTAGGGGGGTTTTGGGTGTATAGGGGGATGAATTGGGGGGGGAGGGAGCTGCCAATGGCAGCCCCTACTGCTGCCACTGCTACTGCTTAAGCTGCTGCTGCTGCTGCTTGCCCTGCAGCTGCTGCTGCTGCTGCTGCTGCTGCTGTGCAGCTCCTGCAGCTGCTGCTGCTCTCTTCCTTCTCTCCTTCTACTCCTCCTACTTCACTCCCTCTCCTCTCTCATATATATATATACCTATATATTTACCTATCTATCTATGTATCTATCTATTTCTATATATATCTATATATCATATCCTCTCTCCCCATCTATATATATATACACTCACACACATATACATATATATACACACATACACATATATATACACACATATACATATATATACACACACATATATATATATATATATACCTACAACCACAACCACACCACCACTCACAACCACACCACCAATCTCTACACACACACCACACAAATACTACATACATACATACATACATACATACATATAATTTCATATATATATACATATACCATATATATATATATATATATATATATATATATATATATATATATATATATATATATATATATATATATATATATATATATATATATATATATATATATATATATACATAAATACAAACCCTTAATTACTCCTAACCTAGATTTCTAGGGAGAACCTACAAAATAGGGGGCAAAGTGTAGAGAATTGAATTCTCTACATTTATTGTAAAGAACTTAATTGAAAAGGAGAATTAATGAAGGGTTTTAATGGCATACCTAATTGGAGTTTGGAGAGAGAGAGCTTGGAGAGAGAATTTGAGAAAGAGAGAGAGATGACTTTGTGGAGAAGACAAAGGGGGGGCCTCCTAGTCATGGCCGGCCACTTCCCCTTGGGCTATTGGGTTGGGATCCAATAGCCCACAACCCATTAATCCAAGTTTGGTTTGTTTTGAAATCGGGTTGGTTCGGTTTGGTTCTAAATACAAATTAAGTCTCTAAATTGACTAATTAAGCCATGGAAGTTAGGTTAATAATTTCTAGCCTATTTATGATGGTATATGGGCTAAGCCCAGCTAGTATGGGGGTCCCACTAGGGTCCAGGTTACCCGGGTCTCCAAATTGGGTCCGAATTGGATAAAATTCAAACCGACTCAAATAAATTCCAAAAATCATATAAACAAATAAAATTCCTAAAATATTATTAAACTTGAAAATGACAAAAATACCCCTAATTTGAAAAACTGGGGTGACAAATCTACCCACCTTAAAAAAAATTTCGTCCTCGAAATTGAATGAGGGCTAACACAGCAATCATGAACAGAACAAGGAAGAAAAAAAATTTTACCTCAAGGCTCGAAGAGGTATGGAAATCGCTCCCGCATGTCGTCCTCCCTCTTCCAGGTGGACTCACCTGGAGAGTGGTGTCTCCATGCAACGCGAACCAAGGGAATGACCTAGTTCCGGAGCACCTTCTCTCTTCGGTCCAAGATCTCGACTGGCTTCTCTGGGTAGCTGAGTGTCGGTCCCACTATGATCTCTGAGTGGTCTAAGACGTGACTGGGATCTGCCACGTACCGTCTCAGCTGCGACACGTGGAACACACTGTGCACTCCCTCTAGTGCAGGCGGTAACTCCAGTCGGTAAGCCACTGCACCGACCCTGCCCAGGATACAGAATGGTCCGATGTATCGTGGACTAAGCTTCCCGCCGCCACCAAAACGAATCGTGCCACGCGTCGGAGAAATTCGCAGAAGACAAGATCATCAACCTAGAACAAAACAAGGCTTAGAGCTTTATCTAAAACAATCACAATCAGACTCAAATACTAGAAAAATCTAGACTATACCTCGAACTCCAATGGTCTCCGGTGGCTATCGGCCCAGTGCCGCTGCCTATCCTGCGCCACCCGAAGTCTATCTTTGATAACCCTGACCTTCTCTGCAGCATCTACCACCATCTCAGGGCCAAGCAAAACCCTCTCACCGACATCATCCCAAGATAAGGGAGTACGGCACCTCCGTCCGTATAGAGCCTCGAAAGGTGACATCTCTATACTGGCTTGGTAGCTGTTGTTGTAAGCAAACTCTACCAAGTGAAGGTGGTCCTCCCAAGATCCCCCGAAGTCCAAGACACAGGTACGCAGCATATCCTCGAGGGTCTGAATCGTCCTCTCCGATTGCCCGTCTGTCTGGGGGTGATATGATGTACTGAACTTGAGCGATGTGCCCAAGCTAAGCTGTAAACTCCGCCAGAAGTGGGAAGTGAATCGGCTGTCCCGATCCGAGACTATACTCACTGGCACCCCGTGTAATCGGACTATCTGCCACACGTACATCTCGGCCAACCTCTCCGTCGACAAACCCACTTTGAAAGGCAAAAAGTGGGCCGATTTGGTCAATCGATCAACAATGACCCAAATCGCATCCTTCCCTCCTGGAGAGCGCGGAAGCCCAGATACAAAGTCCATAGTGATATGCTCCCACTTCCACTCAGGAATGGGTAGTGGCTGGAGCAATCCACCGGGTCTCTGCCTCCCGACCTTCACCTGCTGGCACACCAAACATCTCGACACGAACTGAGCCACCTCACGTTTCATGCCATACCACCAAACATGCTGTCTCAAATCTCTATACATCTTTTGGCTCCGGGATGCATAGAGTACTGAGAACGGTGCGCCTCCTGAAGAACCTCCTCCCGAAGTCCTCCGTCGGCACGCACAATCTGGTACCATGCCTCAACGACCCATCCCCTGCTAAAGAGAACTCCTCCAACAGTCCTATCGGGACTTGCTCCCTGATGACTCTCAGAGCCTCATCCTCAAACTGAGCTACCCTGACTCTGTCCATCAGCTCCGACTGCACCTGCAGACCCCACATCTGCGCCTCGAACCCAGGAACTATCACCTCTATGCCCAAGCTCTCCAGATCTGCCAGAAGGTGACGATCCATCGTCAAACACATAGCCACGGGATATCTGCTCAAAGCATCCGCGACTACATTAGCCTTACCCGGATGGTACTGCAAGGATATATCAAAATCTTTCATCAGCTCTAACCATCGCCTCTGCCTCATATTCAGCTCCTTCTGGGTAAACACGTACTTCAAGCTCTTGTGATCTGTATAGATCTCAACTCGCTCTCCGTACAGATAGTGTTTCCACAGCTTCAAAGCAAAGATGACCGCTGCCAGCTCCAGATCATGGGTAGGGTAATTCCTCTCATGAGGACGTAACTGCCTAGATGCATAGGCAATTACCTTCCCGTGCTGCTGAAGCACACAACCCAAACCCCGTCCTGAAGCATCACTGTAGATCGTATAACCACCAGATCCAGATGGCAGCGTCAAGATAGGAGCTGTAGTCAACCTCGCCTTCAACTCCTCGAAGGCGGCCTGGCACTCATCGGACCAAACAAACTCCTCGTCCTTCCTGGTAAGGCGGGTCATCGGCTGGGCAATCCTGGAAAAGTCCTGCACGAACCTCCGGTAGTAACCTGCCAGACCCAGAAAACTCCGAACCTCTGCCACTGAGCTCGGCGTCGACCAGGACTCCACTGCAGAAATCTTCTTCGGATCCACTGAAATCCCCTCGCCAGAGACAACATGGCCTAGGAACTCCACGCGATCCAAGAAGAACTCGCACTTGGACAACTTCCCGTACAGCTGCTCCCTCCTGAGAGTGTCCAACACATCCTCAGGTGCTCCTCGTGCTCCTCTGGTGTCTTCGAGTAGATGAGAATGTCATCAATGAAGACCACTACGAACTTGTCAAGGTACTGGTGAAAACCTTGTTCATCAAGTTCATGAATACCGCCAGGGCGTTGGTCAACCCAAACGGCATGACGGTATACTCATACTGGCCATAGCGGGTCCGAAAGGCAGTCTTCGGAATGTCATCCCGCTTCACCTTCAGCTGATGGTACCCTACGCAAGTCGATCTTCGAGAACACCCTCGCGCCGCTCAACTGGTCGAACAAGTCATCAATCCTCGGCAAAGGATACTTGTTCTTGATGGTAAGGTTGTTGAGCGCCCTGTAATCAATACACAGACGTACCGTACCATCCTTCTTAGGGACAAAAGAACTGGCGCGCCCCAAGGTGAAGAACTAGATCGAATAAAGCCCTTGTCCTCCAGCTCGTCGACCTGCTTCTTCAGCTCCGCTAACTCACTGTTGTTGATTCTATAGACGTGCTGGGAGATAGGCTCAGCACCCGGCACTAGATCTATAGAAAACTCAACATCACGATCTGGCGGCATCTCGGGCAACTCCTCGGGAAAAACATCCAAGAACTCAGCAATGAGTGGATGTGGCAACACCGGCCCCGCCAACAACGCTCCGCAGAATCCATCTCCCTGCTCCACAGCACCCCTGGTGAACTCATACTCCGGCTCTCCGGCGGCCTAAACAGAATCCTGCCCCCTCTGCAGTCGATGCTAGCGTGGTGCGTGCTCAACCAATCCATGCCGAGTACCACATCGTAACTCGGAAGTGGCATTACGAGCAGACACGCACTCAGCTCCCGGCCTCTCAAAGAAACTCTCCGCCCCTTGCAAACATTATTAACTAGGATGATGCCATTCCCAGTCATAATCTTACAAGTCCTACCCAGATATTCAGCAATAATATTGTGCCTAAGAGCAAAAGAAACAGACACAAAACTGTACGTAGCACCAGAATCAAATAAGGCCAAAGCTGGAAAAGAATCGAGCAGAATAGAACCTGCGACAACATCCGCAATAGGCTCCACCTCCTCGGCTGCAAGAGTAAAGGCTCTACCCTGACCACCCCTCTGGCGGTGCTGAACAAACTGCTGCGGCTGAGTCGGGAGCGGACCTCGCTGAACTACCGGCACACTAGCTGGTGCCTTCTGAACTGGTGCCCTATGAGCTGCTCCAGCACGGGTTCTTGGGACACTCCCGCATCTGATGTCCAGCGGCACCACAAAAGAGACATAGCCCCAGTCTCCTCCTACAGAACTCGAAGAGATGACCGGGCTTCTTGCAGAAGTGGCACGGTGGATCATCCTGCCATGGACGCTGCTGACTCCTCTGGACAGACGCTCTGGACTGCCCCTGCTGCTGGTGATGCTGGAACGACTGATGCTGAAGCTGAGGGCGCTTAGCAGGCCCTGCGCTGCTACTGGCCCCAGAAAAATATTTCGATCCCTCTTCGGCTTCAAGCCCAACTCCCTCTCCACCTTCCGAGCCTCTGCATAAACCTCCGCATATGTCGCATAGAAGGAAGGGATCAGGATCTTGATATCCCATGCCAATCCCTTCCGAAAGCGCTCCGCTCGATCATCGGGTCACTCACCATGTACTCGGCGTATCGGCTCAGCCGGCCGAACTCCGCCGCATACTCCTCTACGGTCATGCTGCCCTGCTGCAGGTTCTGGAACTGCCACACTAGGCCAATCTTGTCCGTAGGGGAAAAGAACTTCTCTCTGAACAGGGTCCTGAACTCCCCCAAGTATGGCCCTCTCCTGCAAGAGCCGGCTCATTCCGGAACCATGTCCGGGCAATATCTAACAACTGCAACCCAACCGCCTCGACCCTCAGGTCGGCTGCCAGGCGGCAGGCCCCCATCTGGCGCTCGATATCCTCGAGCCAGTCATCAGCATAGATAATGCCCTCAGTCCCCTTGAAATCCCTCGGACCAAGCTTCTTGAAAGCCTGGATATCTCCGATCTTCGGCTACTGCTGCTGAACCTCCCTCTGTGGAGCCTGACGCTCCACTGCCGCCATAGCCAATCTGTGTACATCCTCCATGCCCTGGCGCATGGCCTCTATCTGCCTCAACTGAGCCTCGTGCTGAGCCCGCTGGGACTCAAGCACCTGGTGGAAGAACGTGAGCATCTGCCCCATGTCTGTGGACAGAGGAGGCAATGGAGGAATAGCTCCCATCATCACCGGAGGAGTCCCCTGCTGAGGAGGAAGAATACCCTCGACAGCTCCCGCTATAGCCCCTGGCACTACGGGAAGAGCACCCGCAATGGCCCTAGGGACGGTCATAGAGGTAGCTGGAGGAGTACCTCCGAGAGCCCCAACAGAAGTCCCATCAGCCGGGGAAGTGACCGGAGCCTGTCCGCCAGAAGTGGCAGACCTCTCCGTCTTCCCGTGCTCCTCGCCAGAGAATGAGTCATCAATATCCTGGAGACAAATTGAGAAGAAGATATCAATATGGCACATGAAGGCAATATCAAAGGAGGACAGCTAAAAAACAGTAAATCAATATCAAAGACGGTAAGCAAGATAAGCAAGGAAAGATCCTACTGTGATTGAGCACTCTTAGCCTACTACTTCCTATGGGTAACACAGGCTCATAGTCAACACTCTAAGACGAGTGCCGCTACGACATCGCACTAATCGCGACTTCAGGACCTGCGTGGGCCACCACTAAAACGTGTCACGACCCGCACCCGCTAAAAGGGCACGTGACGCGACAACGCCCAGTCCTCACCGGAAAAACGACGTAGAACGCTGTGTATTTTCTAGTCTGACAACAGTTTATATATAACAAAACCTGTCGAGAATATAGTCAACTCTGAACGGAGGACAAGCAATGAAATATATAATGCTCAATCACAACTCTAAGACAAAAAGTAAAGACTGAAAGATAAAGACAACAAGACGATAAATATAACCTGTCAAGTCCAGATACAAATAATACAAGTCCAGTCTCTAAATACAGTCCAATATAATACAGACTCAAAAGTAATACAGTCTCAAAAAGTAACTGGATACTAAGTCCAGTACAAAGACCTACTCTAAACTATACAACTGGTATGGTCTCGTCAGGCGGAGCTACGCCCTGCGGGACCAAGTCTAGGCCCACTACGTCGTCCGGACCGTAGTAGGTACTGCAATCTCCCTCGTCGAAATCTGTAATATTTTATCAACAGTCCAGTCAGGATGGAACGAGTACATATATCTCATAACAGATCTCAAGATAGAATAAAAGCTATAAGACTGTAAATAGAGCATATACAATGAATCATGGAGTGTACATGTATGTATCATGGCATGGTAAGCTGTAAAGCTAGAGCTAGAACGAAAAAACGGGATCATGGCATGTACATAATCAAGGTAAGCTATATATCCAATGTGTGTGAGTAATATTTCAGCTTGTGATCGGCTTGGGAACCTGTCGAGAATCGGCCTGGCAAGTCATAAGTGCGATATATGACTCACACTGTTCAAGAATACAAGGGGATATGATCACAGGCCTACGCTACTACTCCCCCCCCTACCCCAACTGGTAGAATGGATCCAAACAGGACACGTCACTGCACGGGATTCTAATGAGAAGGTAGCTAGCCTTCTCTAGAATCAGTGACCATATATCGAGCAAGAGCTACAAGGGTGCTTGCACAATATATCCCAACCTAAGAAGGAGAAAACATCTCTCGTCGGGATCCAAGAATACCAATCCGTGAGAACCATGTGTCGGGAATAAGCATATCAACACTAAGTACATGAATCATAACAGTTATCATAAATTGGGAATAAGTATCAGAGAATGTACTCGCCTGTAAGATGATAAAATACGTCGACTGGAGCAACTGCAGTGTCTCGAGGACCTATAGAGAACAAGACGTATCAATACTAAGTTTAGGAAGTAAAGTTAAATCAAATTAAACCCTATTTAGTCATTCTAGGTCAAGACATGTCTAGTCGGGTCAATCTTGGTCATGGGAGAACATTAGAAGTTAAACCGGATCAATCTAGGTCGAAAACTGGCTTACCGTTGACTTTTGGTCAACGGGTCAATTCTGGTCAACCCTAGGTCAACTCTAGGTCAACCCTAGGTCACTGGTGACTAATAGTTGACTTTTAGTTAACTGTCCAAGTTAGATAGAATTTGGGACCAAATTGGGTAAAGTGTTGACCCAAGTTGACTTTCAGTCCAAAAAGTCAACCGTGGTCAACCGGGTCCAAGACTAGGTTTAGACAGCTAATCCTACTCATTACCAACCTATACAACCCATATCCAAGTCCATCTTGGACTTGGAAACTCGAATCTTGGCCGTGGGCCAAATCTCTATTTTACCCTTTTTAAGGGTAAAATTCTACCCTCGACGATAATCTAGATAGCCTACTTACGCTAGTTATTTTGACCCGATCTCCCTAGGGTAGTAGGGTACTATCCTATAGGTTCATTATCTACCATAATACCTAAGTAAAGTAGACGTCTAGTCCACCTTACGGCCCGTTACAGAAATCTCGAATATTTTGAGATACGTACTGACACAGCACGATACCGGTGCCCTATGACCCCGATTTCCACCCGGGAGCTTACCGCAAAATCTAAATCATGTAACCTAGGCCCATGTCAAGTTTCATCGCGATCCGATGCTCCGGGCTCAATTTCGCCCTCTAACTCGATTTCTACCAAAAACCCCTCTTTTAGTCTCATTCTCAATATCTTCGTTGATTCTCGATTTTAGTTCTTCTTCTTCTCAACTTCTCTAATCTTCTTCTTCTCTAATTCTTCTTCTTACTCCTCCTTCCTATTCTTCTTCAATCTTTCTTTTCTTTCTTTATTCTTCTTCTCTTCTTTCTTTTCAATTTCTTTCTTTTTTCTTTCTTCTTCTTATTCTCACCCACTTCCTATCTTCTATCTATATATCTATACATATATATAGAGATATCTACCTACATATATCCTATATATATACTAGGGGGTTTTGGGTGTATAGGGGATGAATTGGGGGGGGGGGAGCTGCCAATGGCAGCCCCTACTGCTGCCACTGCTACTGCTTAAGCTGCTGCTGCTGCTTGCCCTGCAGCTGCTGCTGCTGCTGCTGCTGCTGCTGTGCAGCTCCTGCAGCTGCTGCTGCTCTCTTCCTTCTCTCCTTCTACTCCTCCTACTTCACTCCCTCCTCTCCTCTTATATATATATATACCTATATTTACCTATCTATCTATGTATCTATCTATCTATTTCTATATATATCTATATCATATCCTCTCTCCCCATCTATATATATATACACTCACACATATACATATATATACACACACATATACACATATATATACACACACATATACATATATATTACACACACACACACACATATATATATATATATATATATATATATATATATATATATATATATATATATATATATATATATATATACCTACAACCACAACCACACCACCACTCACAACACCACCAATCTCTACACACACACACACAAATACATACATACATACATACATACATATAATTCATATATATATATACATATACCATATATATATATATACCATATATATATATATATATATATACTAATTAACATACAAAACCCTTAATTACTCCTAACCTAGATTTCTAGGAAGAACCTACAAAATAGGGGGCAAAGTGTAGAGAATTGAATTCTCTACATTTATTGTAAAGAACTTAATTGAAAAGGAGAATTAATGAAGGGTTTTAATGGCATACCTAATTGGAGTTTGGAGAGAGAGAGCTTGGAGAGAGAATTTGAGAAAGAGAGAGAGATGACTTTGTGGAGAAGACAAAGGGGGGGCCTCCTAGTCATGGCCGGCCACTTCCCCTTGGGCTATTGGGTTGGGATCCAATAGCCCACAACCCATTAATCCAAGTTTGGTTTGTTTTGAAATCGGGTTGGTTCGGTTTGGTTCTAAATACAAATTATGTCTCTAAATTGACTAATTAAGCCATGAAAGTTAGGTTAATAATTTCTAGCCTATTTATGATGGTATATGGGCTAAGCCCAGCTAGTATGGGGGTCCCACTAGGGTCCAGGCTACCCGGGTCTCCAAATTGGGTCCGAATTGGATAAAATTTAAACCGACTCAAATAAATTCCAAAAAATTATATAAAATCAAATAAAATTCCTAAAATATTATTAAACTTAAAAATGACAAAAATATCCCTAATTTGAAAAACTGGGGGTGACACAAGCTAAAGTGCAAGGAATCGGGACAGTGATATTGAAGCTGACTTTTGGAAAGTCTCTCATGCTTCAAGGTGTGAAGCATGTACCTGCTATCGCAAAGAACTTGATCTTGGAAGGCCTACTCTGTAATACAGGCCTAAGGATGGACATTAATGCTGGCCATATGGTAATGTCCATAAAGGGAACATACTTCGAAAAAGATTTTTATACCGAAGGAATGTTCAAAATTCAGCTTGTAAATCAGTCCAATGTTGTTAATGCAATCACTCATTCTGCTTATACTCTTGAGTTGTGGCATAATAGACTAGGATATGTTCATTGTAAAAAATAAACAAAATATATAGTCTAAGACTTATCTCCAAATGTGGGAAGGGTAAGGTAGAGAAATGTGAAGTATGTGCTCAGACGAAGATCACAAGGAAACCCCTTCCTCAGGTTAATCGAAGCACAGATCTTCTGGATTTGGTATACTCTGATATTTGTGACTTCAAACAGTTCTCTACAAAGGCCGGAATGAAGTATTTCATAACCATCATCGATGACTTCTCAAAGTACGCGTTCATTTACTTGCTGAAGGCTAAAGACGAAATATTCGAGAAGTTCAAAAAGTTCAGGGCTGAGGCTGAACGGTAAACTGGACAACAACTCAAGAGAATAAGAAGTGATCGAGGCGGAGATACCGGTCTCATGAATTTGCATCGTTCTGTAAAGAATATGAAATTATCAACGAGACTACTCCATATTCTCCTCAATCTAACGAAGTAGCAGAAAGGAAGAACAGAACTTTGACAGAAATGATGAACTCAATGTTGTTGACTGCGGGTCTTCCAAAATGCTACTGGGAAGAAGCTGCATTGACGACCACTTTTATTCTAAATAGAGTGCCTCATGCAACTTCAAACATTACTCCTCATGAATTTTGGTTCAAAGTTAGACCAAACTTGAATGTCATTCGAGTGGGGGTGTCTGGCATATGTGAAGTGTCACTCCCCGATCCCGATAGACGTATTCTTTCATGAATTTTGTACATGGTATCCTGTATTTAGCATCTGCATAATTTATTTTTAATATTTAATGGTTGCATGTAGTTTTAAGCATGTCATTAGTGGAATGGTGAGAGCATGTTTAGAGGTTAGGGTTTTCTTAAGCCAACCCAACCCCTATTTATATTCTTTTTCTCACTCTCTCCTCATTCACTCCTCCATTTATTTTCCTCAACCACCATCCTTAGGCAAGTACAACTTGCTCAAAAGTGGAGATTTATGCTTTTCATTTTAGATTTTTTTTTGATATTATTTGTCTATATTGTTCTTCTTTTCATTCTCTACAAGTTTAGTTCTTGGAGTTTTTGATTTTAATGACTAGTTTGGTGTAGATCTAAGTTTCTAAAACTAGAGTTTTATGTATTTACATGGTTTTGATCTATCAAACTTGATTATTTTCGAAAACTATTGGTCATAGGTTGTAGGAAATTTGATTCTACATAATTTTGACCTTTGAAAAGTTAGATTTCGACTTGTTTTGAGGAAGTTATGGCCAAAACAATATTTAGATATTTTCTATGTCATCTGTCCTGATTTTGGCAGGAACGATGAATAGTGCCGCATGAATAGTGCCCAGCCGCATAAGGATGCTGTATAGTGCTGCATAGTGTCCAGCCGCATAAGGATGCTGTATAGTACCGCATAGTGCCCAGCCGCATAAGGATGCTGCATAGTGCCGCATAGTGTCCAGCCGCATAAGGATGTTGCATAGTGCTGCATAGTGCCCAGCCGCATAAGGATACTGTATAGTGCCCAGCCGCATAAGGATGCTGCATAGTATCGCATAGTGCCCAGCCGCATAAGGATGCTGCATAGTGCCGCATAGTGCCCAGCCGCATAAGGATGCTGCATAGTGCCGTATAGTACCCAACCGCATAAGGATGTTGCATAGTGCTGTATAGTACCCAGCCGCATAAGGATGTTGCATAGTGCTGCATAGTGTCCAGCCGGATAAGGATGCTGTATAGTGCCGTATAGTGCCCAGCCGCATAAGGATGCTGCATAGTGCCGCATAGTACCCAGCCGCATAAGGACGTTGCATAGTGCCGCATAGTGCCCAGCCGCATAAGGATGCTGAATAGTGTCGCATAGTGCTGAATAGTGCCGGATAGTGCCCAGCCGCATAAGGATGAATAGTGCCGTATAGTGCTGAATAGTGCCGCATAGTGCCTATTTTGGCTGTTTTTGGCTATTTTAAGTTCTATTTGGCTGAATTGTGGCCAGAATTTCTCCTAACTCCCAACATGAAAGTTGTAGATCTTTGTCTTAGCTTCAAGAATCTTCATGACTATCGAGCTCTTCATACCCTAAGTGCATAGTATCTTCTTGTTCTATTTTCTCTTGTGTTTTGGTCCTCATTTCTGATCTAACTCCTATGCGTATGCTGGATAACCCTATGTGTGTACTAAGGTACAATCTATATGAGCATCGATGTGCTATCCTATGTGCTAAGTGTTCCTATGTGATACCTGTCAGTACCTCCAAGAGTCCAGCATTTACATAGCGATTGGTCAGTAGCAATGACGTGGTATGTGTTGTGTGTCGCATTACACCAAGAAGGGGGTACATACGTATGACTCTATGAGCCAATAAGGATCACTTCTTGGGGTACTCGTACAATGTTCGACATCTAGGGGAGTGAGCATGTGACCACGACATGTGAACTCCGAGGATAACCTAGGGATTAACTAGGCAACTAACTTGGTAGATGCATTGGGTGGAAAGAATTCCGAGATCGTGCCATACTAGCCACCCCAGGCCCAGTCCTGACGTGTCGGGTTGGCCACCACGGATATGGTTTCACTCGCCTATAGCGGATGGCTATATCCGACTCCTACGAGCTATGTGTTATATGTTTTAGCGCGGTAGCCCTCCGGGGGACCGGTGCATAATCAATGTGCTATATGTCTTACGGTTTGGCTAGCCCTGCTGGGTTGACACGATCTGAGGATTCCTTTTAATCATTATCGCGGGGATAACTCGCCAAATATAGAAAGCCGCATGAATGAATGGCCGCTTGAAAAATGACTTGACTGTGCCTTGTAACTTCCGTTAGTAGCCGAGGGACATGGACTGTCATGGTGCGTGGTCCAACCCATGTCCTTGTTTGGTTGTTGGGTTGGACTATCGTGCTAGGACAGGCTGTGGACCGAGGTTACGACCGGATGCTTTTATTATTACTAGTATTATTATTTTGTGCTTGGATTTTATCTCACTCTTTTGTGCTTTCTTGTGGTACTTGCTATTCGGGGCTGACCCCGCTGGTTTTGTTTGGCCAGATCTCGTAGCAGCGCCTGAGGATCCAAACTTCCTCCCCGACGTCAATGGTGCATACTATGAGCATGGCTGGCGGGGGACTCGAGTGGGTTTCTTCTCCACCACTCTAGTATCTTTACTTATGTTCTGGCGTTTAGCCACCGGCACTGTTAGCCGGCTAATCTGAATATTTGTCTTGCATAACTATAATTAAATTAGACTGCAGCTGAATACAATTATGTACTTATGACTCTCTGGGCTAGCTAACTTATAAAGCTAGATCCCCATGATTATTTTGATGATGCGTCGGGGATGCCTTACTGCTTTATCTTATATGATCATTATTTTCTGCTTCTTGTTTGATTGATTGAGACCTAGATGCTCTGTGAGACCACAGGAGACTTGATTGTAGCATGTACCCCTTGTCTCTTGACAGCCACGATCGTCGTATGACGTTTATATACCTCATATGGAGTAGCTGGCCTAGTCTGTCTCCGTATTTCGGTACTGGGGCGTGACAAGGTTTTATTGGTGGCTCATGTATGTCTGATTTTCAGACTTGTGGGGTGTTACTATTATAGGAGTCTCAATCAAAACTTGTTCCCTTTGAATCTCTTGCCTCAATTTCTATTTCCTCGCCTTGATTGATAACTTGAATTGCATCCTCGAATCTTCCTCGTCCTGTCATTTGATATCATGTATCTTACTCTATAGGGGTACTTCGTTCTCAGTAGCTGGTGAGGCCAACATGGAGGAACGTCCAGTAGAGCATGGCTCGACGGGGCAGCAGCCGGAAAGAATGCCTTCTCCTGACCAAATCCGAGTGGAAGTTATATCTGAACCGGTAGAACCACAGGTTCTAGAAACTCCGCACCCCGGCGGTACCGGCAGCAACGACAGTACCTGATGCTGCAGCACTCCTGGAGGTCATCCGGGGATTTCTGGCCACTCAGCAGCGTCAGGTGGCAGCCCATCAGAAACAACAGACCCAGCAGCAGGAACAGAATGTGCTATTGAATCAGGGGTTACAATTAGCCCTTGAGAGAAGTGTCAGAAATGATTCGGGAGCGTCAGGGAGGTTTTGTCGACTTAATCCGAGATATTTTGACAGCACAGAGGATGCCATCACGGCGGATGCATGGCTTCAGGATACTGAGGCTATATTGACTGCAGCTAAGGTTCCCGCAGAAGAGAAGGTTGACCAGGTTAGACTGTTACTTCAGGATCTCGCCCGCGACTGGTGGGCATCGGAAGAGGTAGGAATGAGGCATCATATTCCTTGGGATAGCTTCAGTACCAGATTCAAGGCCAAGTACTTTGGCGTGGTAGCGCGGTATGAGCTACAACAGAGGTTTATCAGTCTCAAACAGGCTGGTAAGACGGTGGATGGATATACAGCGGAGTTCTGCAGACTGAGTCGGTTTGCGCCAACGATGGTGGCTACAGAGCCAGAGAAGGCTATGAGATTCCAGCAGGGACTTCATTTGAAGATTCTACAGCTAGTAGAAGGGCACGGCTATCAGACTTTTGACGCCATTTTAACGGCTGCTCGGAGGCATGAACTCACCCAACAAAGGTTGGTGACACGACATGGGGGCCAAAAGAGGTCCCATCCCAGAGTAGGGGCGGAGGAGCAGTACAGCGAACATCGGCGCCAGCACCGGCATCCGTATTCATGAGTCAGGAGCACCGCGGAGGACGGCGGTATCAGAAATAACAGCGCCAGCTCGGCATCAGTAGCAGAGGAACCAGCAGCAGCGCCAGGGGGCGCCCATTGGATGTACTTACTGCGGTAAGGGAGGGCACACTAGGGATGTGTGTCGTTCAGCTAACGGATTGTGCATGAAGTGTGGCAGTCCAGACCACAGGATTGCCAATTGTCCTATGATGCAGAGGCCAGGAGGGCCAGTTCAGCAGTTTTCGGCGTTGCCAGCTCCGGGGGCAGCACCGAACCGAGGACCAGCAATGGCCATAAGGCCGCTAGCCCAGCGTCTACCGACACAGGCTCAGATGTTTCGCCAGGCGCAGAACTAGGAAGGCCCGCAGAGGCCGCAGCAACAGCATGGTCGAGGAAGGCAGCACCAGGAAGCTCAGCAAGGCCAGGGCCAGGCCTTCACCTTATCACTGGAGGATGCACTAGCTTCAGGCGACGTGGTTGCAGGTAATATTTCTGTTACCTCTTTTCCTGCAGTAGCATTGTTTGATTCGGGGGCTACCCACTCTTTTATATCTGCACGATTTACGACGCGTATTGGATTAGATTTCGAAGCATTGCCAGAGAGGATGAATATACTCACTGGTAATGGGCTCGTAGGAGTTAGCAGAGTGTGCCTAGCGTGTCCGATCGTAGTGAGTGGGCGATCATTGCCCGCATCTTTGTTTGAGTTCCCTATGGACAACTTTGACGTTGTCCTAGGCATGGACTGGTTGAGAGACAGTCATGACTATAGATTGTCGGAGAGGTAGGGTAGTATTTAATGTACCTGGCATTGAGGAGTTCGTCTTTGTTCGATCATTGGAGGATCGACCCAAGGGCATCGTTGCAGAATCATTGGCAGAGCAGGAACAGATTCCAAGAGTGGTCAGAGAATTTCTTGATGTATTTCCAGATGAGCTTCCAGGTTTACCACCGGTAAGGGATGTGGAGTTTTGTATTGAGTTGAATCCTGGGACGGAGCCTAAAGTCGGCAGAGTTTACAGGATGTCGCAGTCAGAGTTGGACAAGTTGCACCAGCATGAAAAAAAACTGAAGGCGAAGCAGTTTATCAGAGACAGTGAATCACCCTGGGCAGCACCGGTGATTTTAGTACCCAAGAAGGATGGATCGACGCGAATGTGCATTGATTACCGGCAGTTGAATGCAGTAACAGTGAAGAACAAGTATCCATTACCAAGGATTGATGACTTATTTGATCAATTGAGTAAGGCCTGCGTCTTCTCTAAGATTGATCTTCGATCTGGATATTATCAAGTGAGGGTCTGGGAGCAGGACATACCTAAGACAGCATTTAGATCGCGGTATGGGCATTAAGAGTTTCTGGTGATGCCATTTGGACTGACTAATGCCCCAGCCGTGTTCATGGACTTGATGAACCGCATCTTTCTACCCTATTTGGATAAGTTTGTAGTAGTGTTTATAGATGACATCCTCGTTTATTCCAGTAGTGAAGAAGAACATAAAAAACATCTTCGGACAGTTTTACAGACCTTGAGGGAGCATCAACTTTACGCGAAGCTTAAATGTGAGTTTTGGTTGGATCGTATTTCGTTCCTGGGACATTATTTCTGGAGCAGGAGTGTCAGTAGATCCGAAGAAGGTTGAGCAGTGAGGCAGTAGAGATTGGCCAGTTCGAAGACGGTAGCAGAAGTGCGTAGTTTCTTGGGATTGGCAGGTTATTATCGGAGGTTGTGGCAGATTTTGCCAGGATTTTGGCACCCTTGACGCGTTTGACGCATAAAGATGTAGAGTTTGTTTGGTCAGCAGAATGTCAGATATCATTTGAAGAGTTAAAGAAGAGATTAATCTCAGCCTCGATCTTGACACTTCCAGTAGGATCGGGAGGGTTTACAGTGTATTGTGACGCATCCGGGAAGGGACTTGGGTGTGTTTGATGCAGCATGGTAAGGTGATAGCATATGCATCTCGACAGCTTCGGGACCATGAAAATAACTATCCGACCCACGACCTGGAATTAGCAGCAGTAGTGTTCTCGCTTAAGTTATGGAGGCACTATCTATATGGGGATCGAGTGGAGATTTACACTGATCATAAGATCTTAAAGTATGTATTTACCCAGAGGGACCTGAACATGAGACAGCGAAGATGGTTGGAGTTACTGAAGGACTTTGATGTAAATCTTCAGTACCATCCAGGCAAGACGAATGTGGTAGCAGATGCCTTGAGCATGAGAGGTGGTGCATTCGTTTTAACCTCGCAGAGACATATTTTGGAAGACATTCAGGAAATGGGAATTGAAGTGATCTTGCCACAAGATACAGGAGTTATGGCTAGTTTACAGATTCAGTCTACTTTAGTAGAGAGGATCAGAGCAGCCCAGGTAGAGGATCCGCGGATCCAGAAGCTTCGATCAGAGTGTGAGTCAGGTCTCAGGAAGGAGTTAGTAATCCATGAGGATGGTACACTTAGGTTCGGAAACTGTCTTTGTGTACCAGGTGGAGACCTTCGACAAGAAGTTATGTCAGAGGCTCATAGTTCTCCTTATTCCATTCATCCCGGAGGCACAAAGATGTACTAAGATATAAAGCAACACTTTTGGTGGAATGGTATGAAGAGGGAGATAGCGAGGTTTGTATCCAAATATTTGGTATGCCAGCAAGTGAAGGTAGAGCAGCAGAGACCAGCAGGATTGTTACAGCCGCTTCCTATTCCGGAGTGGAAGTGGGAGCACATCACGATGGACTTTGTGACCGGTTTACCTAGATCTCCGACCGGTCGAAACGCAGTTTGGGTAATCGTGGATCGGCTCACGAAGGTTGCTCATTTTCTTCCTTTCAGAGTAGGACAGTCTACTGAGCAGCTGACAGAAATGTATATGAAGCAGATTGTAAGGCAGCATGGTGTTCCAGTCAGCATAGTATCAGATCGAGACACACGGTTCACCTCTCACTTTTGGCGAAGTTTGCATCAAAGTTTGGGTACTAAGTTGAGGTTCAGTACAGCCTATCATCCGCAGACGGACGGACAATCAGAGAGAACCATTCAGACCTTGGAAGATATGTTACGGGCTTGTAGTTTAGACTTCGGCGGAACTTGGGAAGATCATCTTCATTTAGTAGAGTTCTCTTACAACAATAGTTATCAGGCAAGTATACAGATGGCACCGTTTGAAGCATTATAGGAAGGAAGTGCAGGTCCCCTCTGGCATGGGACGATGTGGAAGAACGAAAATTGTTGGGACCAGAGATGATCACGCAGACAGTGGAGACAGTCAAGTTGATCAGAGAGCGGCTTCGAGTCGCGCAGGACAGACACCGACATGGGCAGATCAGCATCGTAGGCCTCTAGAGTTTGGCGTTGGTGACCAAGTATTTCTGCGAATTTTGCCTACTCGGGGTGTCATTAGATTTGGAACCCGAGGAAAGCTTAGTCCGAGATTCGTTGGTCCTTTTGAGATTCTCGCTCGGGTAGGCGATGTTGCTTATCGGCTTGCCATTTCTCCCTCTCTATCTGGCGTACATGATGTGTTTCATGTATCTCAGTTGCGTGGGTATGTCCCGGATCCGAGTCATGTCCTCGATCATTCGGAGTTAGTTATTGGTACCGACCTAACTTACGAGGAACAACCCGTGTCTATTTTGGACCGGCGAGAGAAGGTGCTTAAGAACCGGACTATTAACCTTGTCCGTGTCGCTTGGGGCCATCACTCTCCGGGAGAGTCAACCTGGGAGCGCGAGAACGAAATTAGATCTCGGTATCCGCACTTGTTCGACTCAGAAGGTATGTTTCTCCTCATGCCTTGGTAATCCTATTACATGCATATTTTGCACCATTTTGAAATATATGATCAATGACTGCTAATGATAGGTTGCTTGTGTAGATTGTAATTGCACCTTGCTTGCCCGAATTTCTCTATCTTGTCTTGGCAGAAATTCCGAGGACGGAATTTTTCTAAGGAGGATAGAGATGTCACTCCCTGATCCCGATAGACGTATTCTTTCATGAATTTTGTACATGGTATCCCGTATTTAGCATCTGCATAATTTTATTTTTTAATATTTAATGGTTGTTTATAGTTTTTAAGCATGTCATTAGTGGAATGGTGAGAGCATGTTTAGAGGTTAGGGTTTTCTTAAGCCAACCCAACCCCTATTTATATTATCTTCCTCACTCTCTCTCCTCATTCACTCCTCCATTTATTTTTCTCAACCACCATCCTTAGGCAAGTACAACTTGCTCAAAAGTGGAGATTTATGTATTTTTCATTTTAGATTTTTTCCTTTGATATTATTTGTCTATATTGTTCTTCTCTTCATTCTCTACAAGTTTAGTTCTTGGAGTTTTTGATTTTAATGACTAGTTTGGTGTAGATCTAAGTTTCTAAAACTAAGGTTTTATGTATTTACATGGTTTTGATCTATCAAACTTGATTATTTTCGAAAACTAATGGTCATAGGTTGTAGGAAATTTGATTCTACACAATTTTGACCTTTAAAAAGTTAGATTTTGACTTGTTTTAAGGAAGTTATGGCCAAAACAATATTTGGATATTTTCTATGTCATCTGCCCTGGTTTTGGCAGGGACAATGAATAGTGACGCATGAATAGTGTCCAGCCGCATAAGGATGCTGCATAGTGCCGCATAGTGTCCAGTCGCATAAGGATGCTGCATAGTGCCGCATAGTGCCAAGCCGCATAAGGATGCTGCATAGTGCCGCATAGTGTCCAGCCGCATAAGGATGCTGCATAGTGCCGCATAGTGTCCAGCCGCATAAGGATGTTGCATAGTGCTGCATAGTGCCCAGCCGCATAAGGATGCTGCATAGTGCCCAGCTGCATAAGGATGCTGCATAGTGCTGCATAGTGCCCAGCCGCATAAGGATGCTGCATAGTGTCGCATAGTGCCCAACCGCATAAGAATGCTGTATAGTACCGCATAGTGCCCAGCCGCATAAGGATGTTGCATAGTACTGCATAGTGTCCAGCCTCATAAGGATGCTGCATAGTGCCGTATAGTGTCCAGCCGCATAAGGATGCTGCATAGTGCCGCATAGTGTCCAGCCGCATAAGGATGTTGCATAGTGCCGTATAGTGCCCAGCCGCATAAGGATGCTGAATAGTGCCGCATAGTGCTGAATAGTGCCGCATAGTACCCAATCGCATAAGGATGCTGAATAGTGTCGCATAGTGCTGAATAGTGCCGCATAGTGCCTATTTTGGCTGTTTTTGGCTATTTTAAGTCATATTTGGCTGAATTGTTGCCAGAATTTCTCCTAACTCCCAACATGAAAGTTGTAGATCTTTGTCTTAGCTTCAAGAATCTTCATGACTAGCGAGCTCTTCATATCCTAAGTGTATAGTATCTTCTTGTTCTATTTTCTCTTGTGTTTTGGTCCTCATTTCTGATCTAACTCCTATGCGTATGCTGGATAATCCTATGTGTGTACTAAGGTACAATCTATGTGAGCATCGATGTGCTAAGTGTTCCTATGTGATACCTGTCAGTACCTCCAAGAGTCCAGCATTTACACAGCGATTGGTCAGTAGCGATGACGTGGTATGTGTTGTGTGTCGCATTACACCAAGAAGGAGGTACATACGTATGACTCTATGAGCCAGTAAGGATCACTTCTTGGGGTACTCGAACAATGTACGACATCTAGGGGAGTGAGCATGTGACCACGACATGTGAACTCCGAGGATAACCTAGGGATTAACTAGACAACTAACTTGGTAGATGCATTGGGTGGGAAGAATCCCGAGATCGTGCCATACTAGCCACCCCAGGCCCAGTCCTGACATGTCGGGTTGGCCACCACGGATATGGTTTCAGCCTATAGCGGATGGCTATATCCGACTCCTACGAGCTATGTGTTATATGTTTTAGCGCGGTAGCCCTCCGGGGGACCGGTGCATAATCAATGTGCTATATGTCTTATGGTTTGGCTAGTCCTGCTGGGTTGACACGATCTGAGGATTCCTTTTAATCATTATCGCGGGGATAACTCCGCCAAATATAGAAAGCCGCATGAATGAATGGCCGCTTGAAAAATGACTTGACTGTGCCTTGTAACTTCCGTTAGTAGCCGAGGAACATGGACTGTCATGGTGCGTGGTCCAACCCATGTCCTTGTTTGGTTGTTGGGTTGGACTATCGTGCTAGGACAGGCTGTGGACCGAGGTTACGACCGGATGCTTTTATTATTACTAGTATTATTATTTTGTGCTTGGGTTTTATCTCACTCTTTTGTGCTTCCTTGTGGTACTTGCTATTCGGGGCTGACCCCGCTGGTTTTGTTTAGCCAGATCTCGTAGCAGCGCCTGAGGATCCAAACTTTCTCCCCGACGTCAATGGTGCATACTAGGAGCATGGCTGGCGGGGGACTCGAGTGGGTTTCTTCTCCACCACTCTAGTATCTTTACTTATGTTCTGGCGTTTAGCCACCGGCACCTGTTAGCCGGCTAATCTGGATATTTTGTCTTGTATAACTTGTAATTAAATCAGACTGCAGCTGACTACAATTATGTACCTATGACTCTCTGGGCTAGCTAACTTATAAAGCTAGATCCCCATGATCATTTTGATGATGCGTCGGGGACGCCTTACTGCTTTATCTTATATGATCATTATTTACTGCTTCTTGTTTGATTGATTGAGACCTAGATGCTCTGTGAGACCACAGGAGACTTGATTGTAGCATGCACCCCCTTGTCTCTTGACAGCCACGATCGCCGTATGAAGTTTATATACCTCATATGGAGTAGCTGGCCAAGTCCGTCTCCGTATTTCGGTACTGGGGCGTGACATGAAGCTTCCAGATTTGAAGATTCAGAAACTCGGGACAAGGACTACGAAGACAATCTTCTTGGATCATGCCGAAAAGAGTGATGTTTTTGAATCAAATCATATCATTGAATCTCGAGACGCATAATTTTTTGAAGACAAATTTGCAAGGCACAACAATATTGTTCTTGCAGATATTTCGGAGAACAATGAGGGTGCGCAAGAAACTGAAGTTTTCAATGATAATGTAGTTGTTGTTGAAACAACGATTGAACCAGAACTCGTTGAGCCGTCAGCTAAGCGTGTGAGGAGGCCGAAGGACTTCAGAAATGACTTTGTCACCTATCATGTAGAAGCAGATCCGCTTACCTATGATAAGGCGATGAAGACCAGAGATGCTATTTTCTGGAGGGAGTCGATAGACAATAAAATTGATTCAATCACCTCAAATAACACTTGGATGTTGGTTGATGTTCTTGAAGGAGCAAAACCTATCAGATGCAAATGGATCTTCAAGAAGAAGATGAAATGAGTTGGAACTATTGACAAGTTCAAGGCTAAGCTAGTAGCCTAGGGTTTTCTCAGAAGCAGGGGATCGACTACTTTGATACGTATGCTCCAGTAGCCCGGATGACCACCATCAGAATACTGATTGCTCTCGTAGCAATACATAAGTTGGTGATACATCAGATGGATATTAAAATGACTTTCCTAAATGGCAAGCTGACCGAAGAGATTTACATGCAACAGCCAGAGGAATTTGTCGTCAAGAGTCTTGAAGACAAAGTCTGCAAGTTGGTAAAATTCTTGTACAAACTTAAACAGGCTCCCAAGATGTGGCATAAAAAGTTTGACAAGGTTATAAGGTCAAATGGCTACAGGGTCAGCGAGACAGACAAGTATGTTTACACAAAGTTCGCTGATGGAAGAGGTATAATCGTTTGTCTGTACGTGAACGACATGTTAATCCTAGCTACAGATATGGGCTGTGTTACGGAGACAAAGTAGTTCATCTCGACTAAATTCAGTATGAAGGGCTTAGAGGAAGATGATGTGATCGTGGGGATCAAGATCATCCGGACAGTGTAACGACCCGCTCCGCCCTAGCGGAACGCCGATCCAAACGGCAAGTGCAACGACTCGAACGAGTCGTCGACCCGAAGAGTTGGCCTCGACCAGATGTAGAATCAATGCAATGCTTGTATTGGCCTGTCAAGATGAATCCAGACTTAGACTTTCAAAGGCGCGCTCGGAGTATCGCTTGGCCGATGCAAACATCGCTAAGGTGGGTGGCTCCGATGAACCCGTCTGTGCTTAGCCTAGACACATAACAATACGGATACTATCACGAGAATCGCTAGGCGATAACCCGCGCATGCTAATAAATGACTCAACGTACTTAGCTAAGGAAATAATCCCATCTTGCATGCTTGTTTAGAACATGGAAAAGAACTCGGCAAATATAGAAACTCTCGTACCGCGCTCTACGCTCGTGCTACGGCACAAGCTTACGTTCAAGTCCCGTACGCGTTCAATAATGAAACAATGAATGGATTACAACAATGAAATGGGAAGACTATCAACATAGTCGCTCCGAGTAGCGTTTAGCAACATTGGAAGGCTATGGGACCGATGGGTCGCCAAGGCGACTCCCACACTGGGAGTTGCATAATGCATGAATGAATGAATCAACGAATGAACAAAAACATGAATGACTCTATGATCATACGAACAAGTAAAAGAATAAAATGAAAGAAAGAATACATGAAAGATAAGACATGGAAGACGCTAGCGACAGGTGTGACGGACACGTGCAACGGGGCTCGCTACCCGCGCTGTACGGACGCCAACCTGGTCGTTAACGCATTATGGCTAAGGGTTAGCCTACGGCTCGAAGATAGCCGCTAAGTAAAAGACAAGTAAAATACGAAATGGTCGTGGACAAACGGCACGGGCGATGGAGGGAATACCGTGGCCGTCTTGAGGAAGGATTCTGCGGCACGGGCGATGGGGGGGAATACCGTGGCCGGCCTAGGCGGAATCAGACATGGGGCTTACGGGCTGCTTTGAGTGGGGGCTCGGCCACTCAAAGAGACGTAAGGCCAGGCATTTCAAGAAACTATCAAGGTGTACCAGCCATCACGCTTCGATAGGTGAGAATGTCCACGTGATATGTCCAAAATGGCTTGTAAAGCCAGCGACCCATGCATGTAGATTAAGTAGACTATGCTGGTGGCAATCCACGTGCAAGTTCTTGCATTGAAACAAGTAGTCTAAGTTAACTAAATGAAGTGTCTCCTGAACATGCTCGAGTTATAACACTCCTGAACATGCCCGAAATGTAATACTCCTGAACATGCTTGCAAAGTAACGTCCTGAACATGAACATGCTCGAAATGTAACATGCCTGAACATGCTTGAAATATAACACCCTGAATATGCTGGAAATGTGCCTCCTGAACATGCTCGAAACGTAACACTCTGAACATGCCTGCGACGTGAATGAACATGCCTACGACGTGCTAGAACCCGAGACACGGACATGCCCGTAACATTGAATGTTTACATAAATCACGTCATGTTACTTCATGTTAATGTTGACTAACTTGGTTTACCTTGGACAGGGAAGGCCGGACGGTAAGTATGGGTAAGTTGTGCATGCATTTTCCATGCGATACTTGAAATCAGCAACACGAGATAGGTCATGATATGTGCCATAAAATTCACCCTAAGGCAAGATTAGAAAGACAATGAATGATAGTCGGTGCACAAAAGTAAATGCAACGTGTTTGGTAATGATAGCATTGTGGGCGAGCTAGCCTCCCCACCAGTGCATAACAATGTACTGATAACCCACAGTCTGCTTGCAGGAAGCAGGAGACGCCGGCTGGTGCGGAACTTCCATCGAACGTGTTAAGGCACGGAGCCAACTCCGGGGCCTTGGGACGTTGCAGAAGCTGAAGCACCCTATACATGACATAATGTATCGGAACATCGCCATGTATCATTCCATCTTGTTAGCCACTTGGCACGCCTTTTATGTTTCAGAGAGAGAGCTTGAGCAATTTGTAATATCGGCCTAGCGCCGCTTGTAACCTTCGTGAATATCAATAAAGAGATCGAATTTGCTTCTACTTGTGTTTATTTACTTTCCGCTGTAATGGGGACACTCTGTGCGACTCTGTGGCCTAGCTCAAATCGGCCGTTTCTGGACTTGGCCTTGCACGGGCGCAACCTAGGCCCGTGCGGCATCATGCCTTAGCGAGGACGATCGCTCATACGGGAGCGGGGCGTGACATATTGGTATCAGAGCACGGCTTTACGTCCTTGGACTTCATTTCGATTTTCTCAGTTTTGAAAGCTCGGTTGGTTACAAAAGAAGTGTGCGCTCTCTCTCTCATTCTGCCTTGGGATGTTCCATACAATAAGTCTAATATTTTCGAAAGCTCGTATAAGTGCTCGGGTGATCGGGACTTGATAGGCGAAGGCCTTTGTGCCAAACCACGACGGACTTGAGTTGGACGGAATCGATGCTAAGAGTTAGCAACGCGAGGCGTGCTTGAATAACTTTACGCTAACAATGTCGAACGATGTTAAACTTGACTCGATAGAGATCATATGCTAAGTTAACATGTCGCGTGCGTGCCTGACTAGACTTGCGTCGACCTAGCAAGTGAGCGTGCAAACTCAAATATAGTCCACACGAGATGGTTATGCGGCACAACTTAGTCCGTGTGTCGCGCACCTCGACTTCTGGTGCAATCGAGTTGCGAGCGATAGCAAGTACCGCTCGGTCGGGAACGGAGATACACTTAGAGTGTATATCGATAGGAACGCTATCAACTAACGCTTAGGCGTGCACGAGAGATTGGCTTGGATTTTGAGGATTATCCTGAACGACTAAGTACGTCGAGGCGACTTGAGCGATTACGCTAGAGATTCGTCGAACGAATCTGAAGGATGTCTTAGCGCATGACGCGAACGTGATTGAGGACTAGATCGTATGGCTTGAATTCGAGTGGCTCGAACCCTGAGTGGTGTATGAACGTTATAGAAATTGTTCGAGCAAGACTACAAGATATACGGATAGAATGGGTATGTCGACGAGGCGATGCGATCGCGCAAAGCCTTAGAACGTGTCACGCTTAGTTGATCGTGACTTCGAATGTCCCGAACGAGATGTCGTTCAGACAACTTGTGAATAGGCAACGCATGTTAGAAAACGATTCGGAACGATGAATGGAAGTGAATGGTCTTGATCGAAGAAACTTAGAGGATTGCGCGTACGATTTGGGATTGATTTAAATGAAATGTGGCTTGAGTTTTGAAACAAACGATCTTGAAACGAGCTTGAGGAAGAGCGACGGAACTTGATCTTGAATATTAAATGAAATTATGGATTATCCAACTCGGACAACAGCATCAACGCACGACTCAAAATCTGTTGCAAAAGGAAGATCGTCAGGTTACGCATATCGTCGATGGTATTGAGGCGTATCAAAGATCGATATGCGATAACTCGGGGGTACTCTGACTCAACGAATGACGATCGTGCAAAAGTCATTGTTCTGTTGGATGCTATACTTGAGATGTAAAAAGAATGTATCGAGAAAAGATAGACTTGGCTCGAGGATTTTCTAGTTGAACGCATGATGAATGGACTATCGATCTTGGCTCGAATAAAAATAAAAATACTTGGATTTACTTCGACGATAACCCCAACGTCGACATGCTTGTCTTATGCGAGCACAACTCCAGTCTCGCACATATGTCGCGCCGAATAGGGCGATCACTCCGCGTGAGCGCTGGTATGGTGATTCATACAGCGAGGGTGATTGAACTAGCATGGCGTGGCAATTTGTGTGCCTCGACTTGTGGTTTGATGCGAAGGTGACTTGAGAATGATTCGGTGTGCTTGATGATTAAGCTTGAGGATTGCGTAGGTCCAATCCGCGTATCGAGAATGAATTAGTCTGGACCCAAACAAGAGTTACGCCCCGATGAGAATGATCATTCCACGGGAGCGTTGCATGGTGATTCATGAACCACCGTGGATAATCGGACTCGCGTGAGATTGGGGCGCAACATATTGTCAAGTTAGATGAACTCGTGATCGAATACGTGAATTCGTTAGATTGGATATATGAAGTATGTCAATTTAGTGATTTGAATGGATTTGAATTCGTTGCGGTGTGCGACGAATACATTGATGCGAATAGGTGATCGTGCTCGATGTTTAGAAATCTGAGTGACGCGAGCGTGGGTAGAAAAATCCCGTACTATCGACTTTGGTTTGACCCTAGGATTGGGGTCAGTGTTGGCATTATTGTTGGGGAACTATGATTCCAATCCTAACATTGACTTAGCTTCGAAAAAAAATGGCCTAGCGGGTAGGCGAGACGCCCTGTTTCATGAGTTATCAATCGAAGGATTGATCTTGAGGATTGGCATGGATGGATAGTATGAATCACGAATATAGGAATACCCCTCACGAGATTCGGCTGACATGCATATATTCAGGGACGCTTGAGTATGTGCACGATGCGACTCGAGTGAGAATGACAAACTTCTAGATCATACGGCTTGGCTGAATGCATGTATTTTGGGGACGCTTGGAATGCGTGCACGATCCAGCCAAGTGATACATCGAGTTCAAGCAAGACTTGAGGAATGGGAGAGTGTCGAAGATTTTGAAATTGCGTTAAGTAAAGGATCGATACTAGTACGAACGTGGCTCTGAATCAAAGAAACGTGTAAGCGGAGTGTGCGTGAACGACAACGAAATTGGCCCTAATCAAGTGAATGATATGGAATCGATATCGTGCAAATAAAAGTTGGTATAACGAATTGGACCATTGATAGGAAGATATACTCGAGGATAGTGCAATACTTAGTCTTGAAATCGGACGAAAATTTCATAGACTTGGTCGACCCCGCTAAGTAGAAATTATACTGATTTCATGGACACGAACGCTTGAGAAGCGAGTCGGGTCATCTCGATGACCGAGATAAATAAAAGTGAGTTTGCCTCAGCCTACGACCCTCGTATTTGACGAATTACAATATGCCTCGTGAAACCATTTTCATCCCATGACACGAAAAAATAGCAACCAAGAGAAGAAACACTCGAATTGAATAAGTACAATCAACTCTAAAATGAATGAAAGGCTATTCAATAAAAATCGACAAACGCGTGCGACACGGAACTTAGAAAGATATCAAAGTATGGTTCGATGCCATCGAACGATAGAGCCGTTCGATGAAAATTGTCTAAGAAACACGACAACACGAGTTAAGGAATGATAGGATGACCTGCACTCAAGAAGTCTCGAGGACGAGACTTATTTTGAGTGGTGTATTATGTAACGACCCGCTCCGCCCTAGCGGAACGCCGATCCAAACGGCAAGTGCAACGACTCGAACGAGCCGTCGACCCGAAGAGTTGGCCTCGACCAGATGTAGAATCAATGCAATGCTTGTATTGGCCTGTCAAGATGAATCCAGACTTAGACTTTCAAAGGCGCGCTCGGAGTATCGCTTGGCCGATGCAAACATCGCTAAGGTGGGTGGCTCCGATGAACCCGTCTGTGCTTAGCCTAGACACATAACAATATGGACACTATCACGAAAATCGCTAGGCGATAACCCGCGCATGCTAATAAATGACTCAACGCACCTAGCTAAGGGAATAATCCCATCTTGCATGCTTGTTTAGAACATGGAAAAGAACTCGGCAAATATAGAAACTCTCGTACCGCGCTCTACGCTCGTGCTACGGCACAAGCTTACGTTCAAGTCCCGTACGCGTTCAACAATAAAACAATGAATGGATTACAACAATGAAATGGGAAGACTATCAACATAGTCGCTCCGAGTAGAGTTTAGCAACATTGGAAGGCTATGGGACCGATGGGTCGCCAAGGCGACTCCCACACTGGGAGTTGCATAATGCATGAATGAATGAATCAACGAATGAATGAACAAAAACATGAATGACTCTATGATCATACGAACAAGTAAAAGAATAAAATGAAAGAAAGAATACATGAAAGATAAGACATGGAAGACGCTAGCGACAGGTGTGACGGGCACGTGCAACGGGGCTCGCTACCCGCGCTGTACGGAAACCTGGTCGTTAACGCATTATGGCTAAGGGTTAGCCTACGGCTCGAAGATAGCCGCTAAGTAAAAGACAAGTAAAATACGAAATGGTCGTGGACAAATGGCACGGGCGATGGGGGAGAATACCGTGGCCTTCTTGAGGAAGGATTCTGCGGCACGGGCGATGGGGGGGAATACCGTGGCCGGCCTAGGCGGAATCAGACATGGGGCTTACGGGATGCTTTGAGTGGGGGCTCGGCCACTCAAAGAGACGTAAGGCCAGGCATTTCAAGAAACTATCAAGGTGTACCAGCCATCACGCTTCGATAGGTGAGAATGTCCACGTGATATGTCCAAAATGGCTTGTAAAGCCAGCGACCCATGCATGTAGATTAAGTGGACTATGCTGGTGGCAATCCACGTGCAAGTTCTTGTATTGAAACAAGTAGTCTAAGTTAACTAAATGAAGTGTCTCCTGAACATGCTCGAGTTATAACACTCCTGAACATGCCCGAAATGTAGTACTCCTGAACATGCTTGCAAAGTAACGTCCTGAACATGAACATGCTCGAAATGTAACATGCCTGAACATGCTTGAAATATAACACCCTGAATATGCTGGAAATGTGCCTCCTGAACATGCTCGAAACGTAACACTCTGAACATGCCTACGACGTGAATGAACATGCCTACGACGTGCTAGAACCCGAGACACGAACACGCCCGTAACATTGAATGTTTACATAAATCACGTCATGTTACTTCATGTTAATGTTGACTAACTTGGTTTACCTTGGACAGGGAAGGCCGGACGGTAAGTATGGGTAAGTCGTGCATACATTTTCCATGCGACACTTGAAATCAGCAACACGAGATAGGTCATGATATGTGCCATGAAATTCACCCTAAGGCAAGATTAGAAAGACAATGAATGATAGTCGGTGCACAAAAGTAAATGCAACGTGTTTGGTAATGATAGCATTGTGGGCGAGCTAGCCTCCCCACCAGTGCATAACAATGTACTGAACCCCACAGTCTGCTTGCAGGAAGCAGGAGACGTCGGCTGGTGCGGAACTTCCATCGAACGTGTTAAGGCGCGGAGCCAACTCCGGGGCCTTGGGACGTTGCAGAAGCTGAAGCACCCTATACAGGACATAATGTATCGGAACATCGCCATGTATCATTCCATCTTGTAAGCCACTTGGCACGCCTTTTATGTTCCAGAGAGAGAGCTTGAGCGATTTGTAATATCGGCCTAGCGCCGCTTGTAACCTTCGTGAATATCAATAAAGAGATCGAATTTGCTTCTACTTGTGTTTATTTACTTTTCGCTGCAATGGGGACACTCTGTGCGACTCTGTGGCCTAGCTCAAATCGGCCGTTTCTGGACTTGGCCTTGCACGGGCGCAACCTAGGCCCGTGCGGCATCACGCCTTAGCGAGGACGATCGCTCATACGGGAGCGAGGCGTGACATATTGGTATCAGAGCACGGCTTTACGTCCTTGGACTTTATTTCGATTTTCTCAGTTTTGAAAGCTCGGTTGGTTACAAAAGAAGTGTGCGCTCTCTCTCTCTCATTCTGCCTTGGGATGTTCCATACAATAAGTCTAATATTTTTGAAAGCTCGTATAAGTGCTCGGGTGATCGGGACTTGATAGGCGAAGGCCTTTGTGCCAAACCACGACGGACTTGAGTTGGACGGAATCGATGCTAAGAGTTAGCAACGCGAGGCGTGCTTGAATAACTTTACGCTAACAATGTCGAACGATGTTAAACTTGACTCGATAGAGATCATATGCTAAGTTAACATGTCGCGTGCGTGCCTAACTAGTCTTGCGTCGACCTAGCAAGTGAGCGTGCAAACTCAAATATAGTCCGCACGAGATGGTTATGCGGCACAACTTAGTCCGTGTGTCGCGCACCTCGACTTCTGGTGCAATCGAGTTACGAGCGATAGCAAGTACCGCTCGGTCGGGAACGAAGATACACTTAGAGTGTATATCGATAGGAACGCTATCAACTAACGCTTAGGCGTGCACGAGAGATTGGCTTGGATTTTGAGGATTAGCCTGAACGACTAAGTACGTCGAGGCGACGTGAGCGATTACGCTAGAGATTCGTCGAACGAATCTGAAGGATGTCTTAGCGCATGACGCGAACGTGATTGAGGACTAGATCGTATGGCTTGAATTCGAGTGGCTCGAACCCTGAGTGGTGTATGGACGTTATAGAAATTGTTCGAGCAAGACTACAAGATATACGGATAGAACGGGTATGTCGGCGAGGCGATGCGATCGCGCAAAGCCTTACGACGTGTCACGCTTAGTTGATCGTGACTTCGAATGTCCCGAACGAGATGTCGTTCAGACAACTTGTGAATAGGCAACGCATGTTAGAAAACGATTCAGAACGATGAATGGAAGTGAATGGTCTTGATCGAGGAAACTTAGAGGATCACGCGTACGATTTGGGATTGATTTAAATGAAATGTGGCTTGAGTTTTGAAACAAACGATCTTGAAACGAGCTTGAGGAAGAGCGACGGAACTTGATCTTGAATATTAAATGAAATTGTGGATTATCCAACTCGGACAACAGCATCAACGCACGACTCGAAGTCTGTTGCAAAAGGAAGATCGTCAGGTTACGCATATCGTCGATGGTATTGAGGCGTATCAAAGATCGATATGCGATAACTCGGGGGTACTCTGACTCAACGAATGACGATCGTGTAAATGTCATTGTTCCGTTGGATGCTATACTTGAGATGTAAAAAGAATGTATCGAGAAAAAGATAGACTTGGCTCGAGGATTTTCTAGTTGAACGCATGACGAATGGACTATCGATCTTGGCTCGAATAAAAATGAAAATACTTGGATTTACTTCGACGATAACCCCAACGTCGACATGCTTGTCTTATGCGAGCGCAACTCCAGCCTCGCACATGCGTCGCGCCGAATAGGGCGATCACTCCGCGTGAGCGCTGGTATGGTGATTCATACAGCGGGGGTGATTGAACTAGCATGGCGTGGCAATTTGTGTGCCTCGACTTGTGGTTTGATGCGAAGGTGACTTGAGAATGATTCGGTGTACTAGATGATTAAGCTTGAGGATTGCGTAGGTCCAATCCGCGTATCGAGAATGAATTAGTCTGGACCCAAACAAGAGTTACGCCCCGATGAGAATGATCATTCCACGGGAGCGTTGCATGGTGATTCATGAACCACCGTGGATAATCGGACTCGCGTGAGATTGGGGCACAACATATTGTCAAGTTAGATGAACTCGTGATCGAATACATGAATTGGTTAGATTGGATATATGAAGTATGTCAATTTAGTGATTTGAATGGATTTGAATTCGTTGCGGTGTGCGACGAATACATTGATGCGAATAGGTGATCGTGCTCGATGTTTAGAAATCTGAGTGACGCAAGCGTGGGTAGAAAAATCCCGTACTATCGACTTTGGTTTGACCTAGGATTGGGGTCAGTGTTGGCATTATTGTTGGAGAACTATGATTCCAATCCTGACATTGACTTAGCCTCGAAAAAAAATGGCCTAGCGGGTAGGCGAGACGCCCTGTTTCATGAGTTATCAATCGAAGGATTGATCTTGAGGATTGGCATGGATGGATAGTATGAATCACGAATATAGGAATACCCCTCACGAGATTCGGCTGACATGCATATATTCAGGGACGCTTGAGTATGTGCACGATGCGACTCGAGTGAGAATGACAAACTTTTAGATCATGCGGCTTGGCTGAATGCATGTATTTTGGAGACGCTTGGAATGCGTGCACGATCCAGCCAAGTGATACATCGAGTTCAAGCAAGACTTGAGGAATGGGAGAGTGTCGAAGATCTTGAAATTGCGTTAAGTAAAGGATCGATACTAGTACGAACGTGGCTCTGAATCAAAGAAACGTGCAAGCGGAGTGTGCGTGAACGACAACAAAATTGGCCATAATCAAGTGAATGATATGGAATCGATATCGTGCAAATAAAAGTTGGTATAACGAATTGGACCATTGATAGGAAGATATACTCGAGGATAGTGCAATACTTAGTCTTGAAATCGGACGAAAATTTCATAGACTTGGTCGACCCCGCTAAGTAGAAATTATACTGATTTTATGGACACGAACGCTTGAGAAGCGAGTCGGGTCATCTCGATGACCGAGATAAATAAAAGTGAGTTTGCCTCAGCCTACGACCCTCATATTTGACGAATTACAACGTGCCTCGTGAAACCATTTTCATCCCATGACACGAAGAAATAGCAACCAAGACGAAGAAACACTCGAATTGAATAAGTACAATCAACTCTAAAATGAATGAAAGGCTATTCAATAAAAATCGACAAATGCGTGCGACACGGAACTTAGAAAGATATCAAAGTATGGTTCGATGCCATCGAACGATAGAGCCGTTCGATGAAAATTATCTAAGAAACACGACGACACGAGTTAAGGAATGATAGGATGACCTGCACTCAAGAAGTCTCGAGGACGAGACTTATTTTGAGTGGTGTATTATGTAACGACCCGCTCCGCCCTAGCGGAATGCCGATCCAAACGGCAAGTGCAACGACTCGAACGAGCCGTCGACCCGAAGAGTTGGCCTCGACCAGATGTAGAATCAATGCAATGCTTGCATTGGCCTGTCAAGATGAATCCAGACTTAGACTTTCAAAGGCGCGCTCGGAGTATCACTTGGCCGATGCAAACATCGCTAAGGTGGGTGGCTCCGATGAACCCGTCTGTGCTTAGCCTAGACACATAACAATACGGACACTATCACGAGAATCGCTAGGCGATAACCCGCACATGCTAATAAATGACTCAACGCACCTAGCTAAGGGAATAATCCCATCTTGCATGCTTGTTTAGAACATGGAAAAGAACTCGACAAATATAGAAACTCTCGTACCGTGCTCTACGCTCGTGCTACGGCACAAGCTTACGTTCAAGTCCCGTACGCGTTCAACAATGAAACAATGAATGGATTACAACAATGAAATGGGAAGACTATCAACATAGTCGCTCCGAGTAGAGTTTAGCAACATTGGAAGGCTATGGGACCGATGGGTCGCCAAGGCGACTCCCACACTGGGAGTTGCATAATGCATGAATGAATGAATCAACGAATGAATGAACAAAAACATGAATGACTCTATGATCATACGAACAAGTAAAAGAATAAAATGAAAGAAAGAATACATGAAAGATAAGACATGGAAGACGCTAGCGACAGGTGTGACGGACACGTGCAACGGGGCTCGCTACCCGCGCTGTACGGACGCCAACCTGGTCGTTAACGCATTATGGCTAAGGGTTAGCCTACGGCTCGAAGATAGCCGCTAAGTAAAAGACAAGTAAAATACGAAATGGTCATGGACAAACGGCACGGGCGATGGGGGGAATACCGTGGCCGTCTTGAGGAAGGATTCTGCGGCACGGGCGATGGGGGGGAATACCGTGGCCGGCCTAGGCGGAATCAGACATGGGGCTTACGGGCTGCTTTGAGTGGGGGCTCGGCCACTCAAAGAGACGTAAGGCCAGGCATTTCAAGAAACTATCAAGGTGTACCAGCCATCACGCTTCGATAGGTGAGAATGCCCACGTGATATGTCCAAAATGGCTTGTAAAGCCAGCGACCCATGCATGTAGATTAAGTGGACTATGCTGGTGGCAATCCACGTGCAAGTTCTTGCATTGAAACAAGTAGTCTAAGTTAACTAAATAAAGTGTCTCCTGAACATGCTCGAGTTATAACACTCCTGAACATGCCCGAAATGTAATACTCCTGAACATGCTTGCAAAGTAACGTCCTGAACATGAACATGCTCGAAATGTAACATGCCTGAACATGCTTGAAATATAACACCCTGAATATGCTGGAAATGTGCCTCCTGAACATGCTCGAAACGTAACACTCTGAACATGCCTACGACGTGAATGAACATGCCTACGACGTGCTAGAACCCGAGACACGGACACGCCCGTAACATTGAATGTTTACATAAATCACGTCATGTTACTTTATGTTAATGTTGACTAACTTGGTTTACCTTGGACAGGAAAGGCCGGACGGTAAGTATGGGTAAGTCGTGCATGCATTTTCCATGCGACACTTGAAATCAGCAACACGAGATAGGTCATGATATGTGCCATGAAATTCACCCTAAGGCAAGATTAGAAAGACAATGAATGATAGTCGGTGCACAAAAGTAAATGCAACGTGTTTGGTAATGATAGCATTGGGGCGAGCTAGCCTCCCCACCAGTGCATAACAATGTACTGATAACTCCACAGTCTGCTTGCAGGAAGCAGGAGATGCCGGCTGGTGCGGAACTTCCATCGAACGTGTTAAGGCGCGGAGCCAACTCCGGGGCCTTGGGACGTTGCAGAAGCTGAAGCACCCTATACAGGACATAATGTATCGGAACATCGCCATGTATCATTCCATCTTGTAAGCCACTTGGCACGCCTTTTATGTTTCAGAGAGAGAGCTTGAGCGATTTGTAATATCGGCCTAGCGCCGCTTGTAACCTTCGTGAATATCAATAAAGAGATCGAATTTGCTTCTACTTGTGTTTATTTACTTTCCGCTGCAAGGGGGACACTCTGTGCGACTCTGTGGCCTAGCTCAAATCGGCCGTTTCTGGACTTGGCCTTGCACGGGCGCAACCTAGGCCCGTGCGGCATCACGCCTTAGCCACGCTCGTGCTATGGTTATCATTCACCTCGAACAACTATATCTCAACTTAGGTAACTTACTCTCGTCGTGCACACGTACAACTCTTTTCTAGGCAAACCATCCGATCAATCAATATTCAAGTTCGTCTCAATTCAACGCTCGCATTACCATCAACATTTCTTCAAAACTCAGAATTTCAAAATACTCGACATTTTCCTGTTCCTCACTTGATTCAATGTATCACTTAGTTGGATCGTGCACATATTCTAGGCGTCGCCAAAATACATGCATTTCAGCCAAGCCTCGTGATAAAGAATCCGCCATCACCACTCGAGTCGGATCGTGCACATATTCGGGCGTCCCTGATATACGTGCATGTCAACCGAGCCTCATGAGTGGTGCCACCACACATCCTATCGCTTTGCATCGGGACGTCTTGCGAACCGCTAGGCTATGCCTTTGGGCTAAAGCCATTCGTCAGTATTGGAATCATAGTTCCCAAGCAACAATATCAACACTGACCCAATCCTAAGGTCAAACCAAGTTGATAGTACGGGATTTTCTACCCAAGCTCGCATCACTCCGATCTCTAAACTTCGAGCATCGATTCCCTACACACATCCCAACGTTCGTCGTACGGGGTCCGAGTCATTCAGCAAAGCCATCCTACGTAAGTTCACTCAACCAATTCTTCGATACATCAATATCGCTCGACCAATAAGCCATTTCGCATAGTCTATCTCTTCGAACACATTCGACATAATCTGCCTATCAATCCTTCCAAGTCAAGCACGTTACGACACAATTCATCGCTAAACCATAATTTATATTTCATATTTCCTAAATCGTTCATCACAATTCACGTATTCGATCATAAGGTCGTCTACCTTAACAATATGTTGTGTCCCGATCTCACGCGATTCCGATTATCCACGGTGGGCATGAATCACCATGCACGTTCCCGCAGGATAATTATCCTCATCGAGACGTAGCTCTTGCTTGAGTCTAGACTAGTTCATTCTCGATGTGCGGATTGGACCGACTCACTCCTCAAGTTTATTCAATCATCAATCACAAGTCCTAACATCCACGAATTTTTTTCGCATCAAACCAACAAGTTGAGACAATCAAAGTTGCCGCATCCTGATTTTTTCGAGTTCGATCATTCCCGCGACATGAATCACCATATCAGCGCTCACGCGGAACGATCGCCCCAAATCCGATGCAACGCATGTGCGAGGCTAGAGTTGCGCTCGTACAAGACAAGATCGTCGACGCTGTGGTTATCCGCATAACCATCAAGACACGATCACTTTCATCCAACATTCGTCTCAATCAAAATCCTAAGTATTGCATCCAACTGAATAATAACACTTGCACGATCGTCATTCGCCGAGTCAGAGTAGCCCCGAGTTATCGCATATCGATCTTTGATACGCCTTAATACCATCGACGATATGCGTAACCTGACGATCTGCCTTTGTAACCAATTTCGAGTCGTACGAATGATGCTATCGTCCGACTGGATAATATCCTCGACATTCAGTTCAAGTTCGATCATTATCCCTCGAATCATTTACAACATCAATTTTTTTCCTCAAACCCAGACTCACGTATTGTTCATCCGTCTATCTTAAATCATTGACCAACGTATTTTCTCAATTCACATCATTCCTTGCTAACTCAATTATCGAACGACATCCATTCCAATCCTTAGAGTCATTTTCAAACATTCGAATCAAACTTTTCATGCATGCTATCTTCTCGTCGTGCTAACTTTTCGTATATGATCCGTATCAATTTCTTCGATCAAGTCATCCATTCGTACACCCTAACTTTTTCTCGATTCGATTTCACCTACTCAATCATTTTGTATTTCATACTCGCACAATCTTCGATCCCGTACACGTTCCGTGCGCGTCAATTTCTAGGTTGTTCGAATCAACTCGTTAAATCTCAAGGCTACTACTTATTCAATAATACTCAATCTACGACTTTGTATACACGCAACGCTTGCTAATAGACTCATCGACACCCCGTATCCTCAATCCATCAGTCGACATTCCTGAGGCTATCGTATACACCACTCAGGGATGAAGTCATTCTACAAACCCTCAACACTCTCACTCGGTTCACAATCGATTACTTCAAACTTCTGTCCGAACGATTCCTCAATTTCCTAGCACGCTCGTCTACATCGCATCGACGATATCGTCGCTCTATAGCACCCCTATCGATAGTCATCTCATTTGCTCAATCAAGTCCAACTCATTTCGTACTCGAAACATTACGAATCTCGCACTCGACTTTTCTAAGGTCGACACAACTTTGGTGTATATGCCCAGCCCGACTTAGCCAATCGTGCTTACGCAAACCATCTTTTTTGTTTTATCAAAAACTGTTCTCCTATGTTTTACAAAATAGTTAGAATTATTGTATGGACATCCCGTGGGACATTTGAGAGAGAGCACACCAACGATATCAACTTGCGGAAGCAACATTTAGAGTTCGCAAAAACATCGGAGTTAAAGAATTCAATCGATAGTCCAAGAACGTAAAGCTGTGCTCTGATACCATTATGTCACGCCCCGCTCCCGTAGGAGCGATCGTCCTCTCTAAGGTGTGATGTCGCACGAGCCTAGATTGCGCTCGTGCAAGGTGGATTCTATAACGGCCGATTTCAGCGGCTGCGACGGGGTCGTCGCACAGAAGTCCCATGCAGAGACATTGAATAATAGCAGCAGAAATTTAGGACAAAACAAAAATCATTACAAAATACTCTTTATTGATATTGAAACAAATATTACAAAGGGCGCAAGGCCAAGATTACAAGTCTCTTAAGCTCACTTTTCTCTCATTACAAGTTCACTCTGCTCTCTCTCATCTCTCAATACAAGTCTCGAGCCAGCGGATGCTTCGAAAGACAATGTCCACAGTCTTGACTCTATGCGGCCGCACGCTACAAATCGCCAAGGGACTCCGTGCCTCGATGCATCCAAGCAAGCTCCACGCCATGAGCTTCTACCTGTGCCTGTACATATAAACTATGTGAGTGTCAGTACTCAACTGTACTGGTGGAGCGAGCTCCTTGCCCACCCATAAAAACCAACACGTTTGATTTACTTTGTGCAACATAGTCCATTCTTATCAATTGTCTTTCTAGCATTGTCTTAGGATCAGTTTTATGACAAACGCCTTGACATATTTGTGTCTGAGGACCATCCCGTGCTTGCAACAGTAACGTCTACAAAACATCGTTAACCTATCAAGTCGTGCTTGCCTTACGGCCATAATCAGAGATGCAACTACACGATAGACTCCATTTCCTTGCCTCTAGACCTTTCTCGTGCTTGTATTGTCAACGTACCGACTTATACTTGCCTTTCGTGCCATACTCTGTGACGTAACGACTCGGTCGTGCCATGAACTCGATTCGTGCTTCAATATCTCTGAGGCAGTGCCTCCTCGCTTATTCTTGCCTATGCTTTAGTTTTGACAACACGGTCGTGCCTCACATTTCGAGGTCATGACCAGCAACTCAACGTAACTTCACCCAACTTGCCCTACGGCCCTTCTCGACTTAACTCGTAACAGCTCAAGTCTAACTCATGCAACTCTATGCCAATGACTTAACACTCGACGCCACATCTCGTGCCGAAGCACGCCACCTTTGTTGTAGCCAAATCTTAGGTCCAGACATTGTGTCTTCTAACAGCATACACATTCAACTCAACTCAGTCCAAAGGCACACGCGGATTGCTGCCCGTGCCGACACATCTATATGAATGTTCATTGGCATTAACTAGCCATCATGGACATAGCCTGGCAATCGGGACCCTTGTACGCAGGTAGCGATCCCCGATGCAAGTTCCCGAACTACCGGTTGCCTATTACCCAGCTCGGCTATATCGTGTTTCTTCTAGGCCTAGTCGGTCCCGTGGCCCCGGGTTGCCGCTCGAAGAAACATCGCCCTTGTCGACAAGTTGTCCATGACCACGCGCCTACGCTAACTTCTAGACTTAACGTAATTGCATGGTCTCATCATCATCACTTAGTTCCTTTTGTTTTACTCTTTCCACTTTTTATACTTCTTTTACAGAGCCCAAACCAGGGTTGCCTCGACGACTGACCTACAGTTCCGACATATTTCCTTTCGGCGACTAACCATCGCTTAGACTTAACATTCTTTGAACTCAGGGAACGGCTACTGCATAGCCTTCCCACTTAACTTGAACATAACGTGTTCCTTAAGTATCAACAGACCGTGGCTAACTTTTACTGAACCAACTGTGGCTCGTGCCTTAAACCAACTCGTATTCGCAACATGCTATCGCCCAAGTCATACCTCATATGACGGGCCTTGGGATCGTGGGACTATTTAACTTGACAACCGCAGAAAGAGCGGGACAGCACTAGGAATAATTAGGCAACCGGCATAACTTTGCCTAACTTAATCGAGCCTACAACTTAACCCGAGGGACGAGCAAAGGCTATGCCAAGCCTTGC